>JAZHEH010003005.1:6222500-6387500 GCA_036589455.1 Ateles fusciceps | reverse complement strand
TACTACACCCAAAATGGTGCCACCAACAGAGAAACAGTAAATAGCTCTAGGTCATTTTCTTTGAAGAATCCATATTTCTGCCTGATATCTCACTTTACTATTTTATATCTATTGCATCTTGCAACCTTGGTATAAATTTAAAATCTTATGCGCAAATATATATTTTTAAGTGAAGTAAAATACATATTTTTAAGAGTAGGAAAACACATACTTTTAAGAGAACTAACACCTAAGTTCTGGGACTTAGGAGTGGTAGGAGAGATGACGCCAAGCGGGGAACTCAGGAGTGGCCTCATGGAAATGGGCTTGAAAAGATGTTGACAGGTACAGGTATTTATAAGTGATGGGAACAAGGCTATTTGTCTGAACTCCGTCTTCATAACTTAGACTTCATAAACCCAGATAAAAACATGCATTTACATAAATCTCTAAAGCAAAGATACTCTTGAGATTAATAGTTTATGAGTATAAAAAAGACCCATACAAAGAGCTGTTTCATTGCCTAGATTTACACTACTATGCTCATTAGGTAATCTCTACACATACCGAGTTGTCTGGAAACTATGATTCACTCTCATCTTTGTTTTTCATGGGATTAGAAAAACTTCAGGGTCATTTTGAATGCATAATATCATTCTCTCTCCATAACTATAGGCTCCTTATAACGCAAGATATATTTCTATAAATGACTGAAACAAATATATTTTTCCAGTTCAGAAAAAATATATATATTTCTGTGCAGTATTATTTACACTAGGCCTTTGCAGCCTTAGACACTTTAATTGTATGCCTTGCGTTTGTGTCCTCTTTGTTTCTACTGGACTTTATGTACCAGATACAACTCCTCATTATCCTTACCAACAAGATACAGCCAAAACTCCTTAGCAATGCCTATGAGATCATATCTTTATTGGAAGATTATATCTTGTGTCTATCACCAGCCGCATCTCTAATTACATCCCTCAGTCCCGAATATTAGTCTTCCAAGTATGATCATCTATTTGCAGTTTCCCATATAAAATGTGTTCTTTTCTGCATTTGGTGCATGATCACCTCTTTCACTAGCTTATTCCTCAACATTAAAGTCATTTAGGTGTTACTTTTTCTTAGAAGCTTTCCGTGACTACCTGGTCCCACTCCCCTTTTGTGTTAAGTATCTCCTTTATTTTAACAAATTTTAAAATTTTACAATTGGTTTATTGTCTGTGTTCTCTCTACTAGACTACATTCCTTGAAGGGACAATGTATTGTTCACTTTGTGTTCTTGGAATAAACATTGTATCTAGCACAAGTCAAAGCTTAATAAATAGTGGTAAAATATACTAAGTAATTTGAATAAATAAGCTACACAGAATAAAAGCAAACTTTATTTTGTATAATAATATATATTATACCTTATTATTTTGTTTCAGTATTTCTTTTTATGTCTTAGTTCTGCATCTTATCACTCCAATTTCACTTTATAGCAAAAATTATCAGAAGACAGCCACGTTTTTGTATGTAGTTTGTTCCCCTCAAAACTCACGTTGTAATTAGATCCCCAATGTGGCAGAGTTGGGAAGTATGAGAGCCAAATGAGGGACATTTTGATCATGTGGGTGAACCCATTCTGAATAGATTGATGACCCATGGCTGTGAGTGAATTTTTGCTCTCACAGGAATCGATTAGCTCCCATAAGCATAGGTTGTTAGAAGAGTCTGGCTTCCTTAGTTTCTCTCTCTTGCTTCCTCTCTTATTATGTAATCTCTTTGCATGCACTTGCGTTCTCCTTTCACTTTTGCCATGAATTCATCAGTCTGCAAAATGGTAAACTAAACAAACCATTTTATTAGTAAATTACTGAGTTATAGCAATATTCCATTTAAATTGAGAAATGGCAGAAATGGAATAAGACAGAAAATTGGTACCAGAAGTGGCGAGTTGCTATACAGATACCTAAGCAAGTGGGAGCAGCTTTGGAAGTGGGCAACAAGCAGTGTTAGAAGACATTTAGAGGAGCAGACTAGAAAAAGTCTGTATTGCTACAAATGGAACATTAAGGGTGATTCTGATGATGGCTCAGAAGACAAAAAGGCAAGGAAAAGTTCAGAACTTCTTACAGATTGACTAAATTGTCATAACCAAAATTTTCATAGAAATACATGTAGTAAGGCCATTCTAATGAGGTATTTGATAGAAATGAGGAACGTGGTGTTGGGAACTAGAGAAAAGGCCATTCTTGTTACACTATAGCAAAGAATTTGGCTGCATGTGTTTATGCCCTAGGGCTTTATGGAAAGTAAAACTTAAGAGTGATGTTCTAGTATATCTGACAGAAGAAATTTCTAAGCAGCAAGGTGCTCAGGAAGCTGCATGGTTACCTTTAACATCTTATGCTAAATTATGGCAATAAAAGGATGACCTAAAAGCCAAATTTATAATTAAAGGGGAAGCAGAGAATAAGGAATTGGAAAATTCGTAGCCTGGCCATGTGGTAGAAAACAAAAGAGCATTTTCAAGAAAGGAAATCAAGAGTTTGGCTGAGTGACCACTTGCTAGCAGTAAGCCTTGATGACTTCCACATGGGGTATTAACTTTACAAGCCCATAGAATGTAAGAACTGTAGAGGTGTGAATTCCTCTATCAAGATTTCAAAAACTGTGTGGAAAAGCCTGTAGGCCCAGGTAGAGACTTGTTGCAGGGGTGCAACAATTTCAGAAAGCCTTTAATGGGAAGTGCTAAGTGGAAATGGGGGTCAGAGCTGCCAAAGAGAGCCTTCACCAGGGCAATGGCTAATGGAACACAGACGTGGAACCGTCTCTGGGACGCTAAAATTGTGGAGTCACTGAAGCATGCAAACTCATCCTGTAAAGACTGCTGGCATTGAATTTCAATCCATGAGATCAGACATGAGAACCTTGTCTAGCAAAGCTATGGGGGTATGACTGCCTGAGGTCTTGGGAGCCCATCCTTGGCATCAGTGTACATAGGATGTGGAGCATAAAATCAAAAGACATTATTCTACAGCTTTAAGATGTAACATCTGTTCTGCTGGGACTTGCTTGAAGCCTGTAACTTCTTTCTTTGTTTTGGGCTATTCCCTCCTTTTAGAATAGAAATGTCTATCCTATGCATGTTCCACCATTGTAACTTGGAAGTAAGTAAACTATTTTTCATAGGCTCATAGCTGGACTTTGTACTTTTAACTTGATACTGACAAAGTTAAGACTTTCAGAACTATTGGGATGAAATGATGGCATTTTGTATGTGAAAAAGATGTGAGTTTTGAGGGGGCTGGGGCAGAATGCTATGGTTTGCTTCAAAACTCATGTGAAATTTGATCTGCAATGTGTCAGTATTGGGAAGTAGGGCCTAATGAAAGATTGTTGATCATGTGGGCGGATTTCTCACAAATAGATTAATGTCCTCTCTTGGGGGATATGTAAATTAGGGATCTCACAGAAATGGATTAGATCCTGAAAGAGTGGGTTGTTTAAAAAAAGTCTGAAAAGTCTGGCTTGTTTGGTTTCTCTCTCTTGCTTCCGTTCTTGCCACATGATCTCTTTGCATGTATCCATCTTGTACCCATCTTCATCTTCTGCTTTCTGCTGTGAGTTGAAGCAGCATGCCGTTGAAATTTCCCCTGTGGAACTGTGAATTAATTAACATTTTTTTCTTTATAAATTGCTGAGTCTCAAGTGTTATGTTATGGCAACACTAAACGGACTAAGAGAGTTTAGAATTTAATTTTATTGTAAATGTTTATCATGGTCAGATTGTTTCTAAGAATATAGTAAAATATCTTTTTTAAAGTTAGAAGAGGGGGTAATATGAGAGAAATTTAAGTATTCTGTTTTTAACATTTTTAAAGAGCATCACGTTGACTTCAGTATTCTGATATCTTCCTTGACTTTATGAAAGATCTAAAAAATTGGTCTTTAAACCTCAGAATTTTTTAATTACATAAATTTAGCAGAGATATTTTCAAATGTGTATATATAGTATGTATATGTACATAAAGTATGTAAATGTATGTGGGGAGATACACACACACACACACACACACACACACACAGATGCATACATACAGAGAGATAAGGAAAGAGGAGAAAAGGAGAGGAGAAGTGGGGTGAGAAGAAACTTTCTGTACATAAGTATGCAGAGAGGGGGAAAAAGAAATGTACTGACAAAACAATAAAGATGCTTATATTCTCCAGTGAATTAGAAGAGCTTGTAACATTAGCAGTATTTGGGCCTTGAGGAAATCCCTCTGTGGGTTTCTGATAGAAAATAATAGATAATAGGGTTTACTTCCACAAGGGAAGCACAGGATAGCCATCTTGATCTTCCATTTCACACAGGCTTTGTAATTGTGTATGGCTCTTGAGGAGTTTGATTTTATTTTAAAATTGCATTTCCACAATGAAAAAAAAAAATCAAAAATGGTAAAGAAGAGAGTTTTGTTAAGCTTTCGCCAAATACTTTCCCTTTCTCTCATTTTGCAAGTGACAAAATCTTAAGATTAGGGAGTTTTTCCAATTAGCAAACCTAATGAGGTTGCACATCCCTGAGGATCTTGGGGTAAATATATTGATATGATAATTACATGGATAGATGATACTGATATCAATGAGAAAGTCAAGAAAACTTGTATTGTTTGATCTATGATTATATAGAACATTAATAATTAAATTGGATTACATAAGAATGGTCATCTATAGGAACTAACACCAGGATATTGTAGCTGCTGACTCTTGCTGACATTGTACTTACTGGATGCTGTGAGTGTTCATATTGCTTTGGTGAAATCATCAGATATCATTGATGTCTATCTAGACCATCATTTCTAAGCACTTAATATTGCCATTGCATTGTTTCAAACATGTCATTGGTATACCCCTAAAAATTCATTCTGGCCATTATGTTATCCTTTCTCAGCTTTTTAATAACAATGCGTTTTCCTTTATTGTTATATGATCCCTCAAATTCTTGAGCACATAGTACTGGTCCTACAAAAATGCCAAATGGAAGAGGTTCAACTTTCTCCTTGTAATCTGGAGGATACATTGTTGCCTACACCAAAAAAAAAAAAAAAAAAAAAAAACCAAAAAACCCTCAGCTATCACTTTAAGTACATGTGGCTTATTAATAGATTGTGGGTCTGTCAGCATCCTTTTTTTCTGCCTTTTACATGTGCAGTTATAGCACCTAACAAACACTAAAACAGCAAAGGAATGTACCATAGATTTATTATAGTGATCTATCCTTCCTTTTGTACCCTCCTGGCCCCACATACTGTTAAGTTGTTCTCTCCTTATAAAATAATAAAACTTAAACTAATCTCTTAGTTTCTGAATGCTATTATATCTAGGGCTATACAGTGCATAAAGTGAATATTTCTAATCATCATGAAGTATATCTGTCATTTTCAGGACAAGTTTTACATGAAACATCTTTAATATGTATATTATTCCCTTTAGCCAGCACAGTTCTTAGCAGCAATAGGAACTGGATTCAGAAAATATTTTTATTGTGTGTCTGCCATTTTGATCAAAGTGCAGAAGTGTGTTGATTTATATTGTACTTGTTTTGCAAGTAGTGCTGTGCAAATACTAATATACCTTATTGTTAAAATAATCCTATGAGTTATGTTCTATTGTTAACTCCACTTTATAGGTGTGAAACTGAGGTGTAGAGAAGTTAAGTAACTTACCCAAGATCACCCTGCTTAAGAGGAATAGGATTAAAAGTCAGGCTGTCTAGCTCCAGATGTCATGCTCTTAATCATTAAAATATGCACCACATATATTCCCATACTAGATGGTATATCTCTCATGTATTACTTACATTATGGTCTCTTCCTTTAACATCTTTAATATTGATGATGGCTACTTGATTTGCATTACGAATTTTAACTATACTAAAAAATAAGGTGAGTTTCCAGAAAAATTAACTAACTTTCACAAGATTGCTTTATTGACTTAAACCAGTGTTCTGAAACAAATCCCAGATAATTTGCCTTGTGTTGCATTACCTTCTGAGGCAGCACTGATCCCATTTGCAACTGGCATTCTGTAGGCCCTATGCTGAGAGATTTTGATATTACAGTGCAAATGTCACCCAAATTACTTTAGAAACAAAATAATCTCAATAAAGAGGCATTCCTTAGGCCAAATTTGTAGGCCAAGCAGTGAAATTAGTTTTGTAAAGCTTTAATTTGATAAGAAAACCGTGAGGTTCTCAAAATGGGCACCAATGACTTGTATTTGAGCTTTTATATTTATATAAAAATGGGAAGTAAGGCCTTGGACAGCCTCAGGCAGGTGAGCAGAGGAAACTGACCTCTACTTAAACTGTACCCTCAATCAAATGGAGAAAATATATGTTTTTCCTTAATAATTTTTTAAGATGAAAGAATATTTTATCTAATAATGTTATGTTGACGCCAGTATTCTTTTGGCTACTATTGGGACACTATGAGTTTTTTATTCCTTTACCTTCAAATTTTCTGTCAAAATACTTTAGTTACCCTCTCATGTACAGTATATGGCTGTTGCAGGCAGAATAACGACCCCAAATATTTCTATATTCTACACGCCAAAACCTATGAATATACTACCAGACATGGCAAAACAATATATGGTTGAGATTATGGATCTTGAGATAGGATGATTGATATGTATTATCAAGTTAGGTCCGATTTAAACACATGATTTCTTAAAAGCAGAGAAACTTTCCTGGCTGTGGCCAGAGAGTGATAGAGTGTTAGAAGAAGGATCAGAGAGATGCAACATGAGAAGGACTTAACCCACCATTTTTGACTTTGGAGATGGTGGAATGGGCCATAAGTCAAGGAATATTGAAAGCCTCTATAAGCTAGAAAAGGCAAGAAAATGACTTCATCACTGGAGCCTCCAAAAGAAACAAGGTTGTACCATGAGCCATTACACTTGTGTTAGCCTTATGACTTGTAGAATTATAAGATAATAAATTTGTATTGTCTTAAGCCACTATGTTTGCAGTAATTCATTACAGAAATAATGAAAAACCAGCACAATTGCTGTTTATTGTATATTTTATGTCTCATTGAGTAGTTCAGTTTTTAAAAATCAGAATATTAAATTTATTCACACTTATTGTAAAAACTGATTTACTCAAATTTATTTTTAGAAAATAGATTCTGATCTTCATCTATCAGTTTACTTATTTGTTTTTGTAATTTTTGTTTTCTTTTCCTGACTTGAGCCAAGTAAGTCTTTCCCTTATTAGTAATTAAATTAAATGTAAATGGATTAAACTGTCCAATCAAAAAGTGGAGATTGACAGCATGAAGTATTTAAATATGATTGTACTATATCATGTCCACAAGCAACTCACTTTCAATCCAAGACACAAACAGATTGAAACTAAAAGGACGGAAAAAAATATTTGATGCAAATATTTGGTAGCCAAAAGAGTGTTTGAGTGACTATATTAACATCACACAAGATATATTTTAATGTGAAATCTGTTACAGGAAACAAAGGAGGACATTGTAATTGACCCTCAAACAACATTGGAGATAGGGGAACCAACTCCCATAAAGTTGTAAATTTAAATATAACTTTTGACTCCCCCAGTGATTAAACCAACAGCCTACTGTTGGCTAGAACCCTTACCTATAACATAAACAGTTGAATAACGCTTACTTTAATGCTAATTTATTCTATATTGTTTTCTTACAATAGAGTATACTAGAGAAGAGAATGTTATAAGAAACTCATAAGAAAGAGAAAATATATTTACTATTCATTAAGTTGAAGTGGGTCATCATAAATGTCTTCATCCTCATTGTCTTCACATTGAGTATACTGAAGAGAAGAAAGAGGAGGGGTTGATCTTACTGTATCGGTGTGACAGAGGCAGAAAAAAAATGTGTAAGTGAATCTGTGCAATTCAAATCTCTGTTGTGTAAGGGTAAAATATATATACTGATAAAAAGATCAATTCATCAACAAGATATAAAAGCTACAAACATATGTACCAAATAAGACCTCAAAATAAAAGAAACAAAATTTAATAGAATTGAAGACAGAAATAGACAGTCTCTACTAATATTTGAAGACTTGAATACATCACTCTTAATAATGGAAAAATGTAGACAGGAAATCAATAAGAAAATAGAGGACTTGAACAACATGATAAACCAACAAGACATAGCAGACACTCCATACAATACTCCAACTAGCAAGAGTAGGGCATGATTTTTTCTCAAGTGCACATAATGACAATATGTTAGACCACAAAAGAAATCTTAATACATTTAAAAACACTAAACTCATATAAAGTATTTTCTCTGATCCCAAAAAAGCAGTGAAATCAAAAGATACTCTTTCGCAAAAACAAAATACTAACAAACATTTAACTAGACCAACAAAACCAGATAGAAGATGATAATAACTAAAATCAGAAATGAAAGTGGGGGATGTTACTACTAATCTTAGAGAAACAAAGAGTTATAATAGGACACTATGGACAATTATATGCCAAAAAGTTAGATAACCAAGATAAAATACAGAAATTACTAGGAATACACAAATTACCTAAACTGACTCAAGAAAAAGCAGGAAATCTTAACAGACCTAAAACAAGCAAAGTGATTAAATCAATAATAAAAAAATTATAAACAAAGAAAAGTCCAGAACCAGATAACTTCTCAGGTACATTATACCTAGCATTTAAAGAAGATTAATAACAATCCTTCTCAAACTCTTCCAGGAAATGGAAGAGGAGAGAACACTTCCTAACTTCTTCTGTGAGGCCAGCATTACCCTGATACAAAGCTACATAAAGACATCAGAAGAAAAAATTTACAGAAAAAGAATCCTAATTAATATAGACACAAAATTATCAACAAAATACTAGCAATTCAACTTAAAAAACATGTTAAAAGAATTATAAATTATAAATAATTTATAAATTATTAAATTATAAACCATGTCTAAGTGAGACCTATCCAAGGAATGGAAGAAGAAATCAACATAAGAATATCAATTAATTTAACATATTAATAGGACAAGAAAACATATGATCATTTCAATTGATGCAGAACAGTCATGTGAGAAATTCAAAACCATATCACGATGAAAAAAAAAAAAACACTCAATAAACTAGGAGTAGAGGACACTTTCTCAACATTATAGAGGGCATTTATAAAAAATTCACAGCTAACATGACACTTAATGATGAAAGAACAAGGGGTTTCCCTTTAAGGTCAAGAAAAAGACAAGGATGGCTATTTTCACCACTGCTGTTCAATATTGCTCTAGAGATTCTAGCCAGAATGACTTAGTCAAGAAAAATACATCAAAGCCACACAGATTGAAAAGGAAGAAGTTAAACTATTTCTATGCACATATGATATTATCCTATAGATAGGAGGAAAGAAAAAAGTCAATAAATATACTAAAACTAATAAATAAATTTAGTAAAGTTACAGGTTTCAAGACCAAGACACAAAAATTAGTTGTGCAACTATATGCTACTAATAAGCAGTCCACAAAGAAAATTAAAAAAGAAATCTTATTTAGAATAATATCTAAAAGATTAAAATACCTAGGAATAAATTTATCCAAGGAGGTGAAAGACATGTACACAGAAAACTTCACAAATATTAGTAAAAAAAAAACAGGCTGTTAGGCAGCTATGCCATCTTGCTGCCAGCTGAACAAACCTTCCTCCTGTATTCAGCGTCCAAAAAATCCGTTTCCCCGAGGCCGCTCCTGCTACCTTTTTGGTGCATTGGCCGGGAAGCGAGTCTCGGATAGCAGACGGTGGGGGAAAAAGTCCCTTGTGTGGTTTGCCTAGCCCTGTGGAGCATCCCTGCAGTCGGACTGCTGCTCACTGGGGTGATGCATCCTGAGAGCACTCCCGGGCAGGTATTTGCCGCCTGGTGGAGCAGGAGCAGGGAGGGCGGAGTCTTCCTACTAACCCCGCCAGAGCACAGCAGGGAGGCCCTGCAGTGTGGATTTACCCAGTGGCTGAACACCGAGGAGGAATGAGCATTTGGGGAAGTCTGGACCACTGAATTTGAAGCCGGAATTTTGCTGGAAATACCTTTCGTAGATTCTCAACAGAATGGATGTTTAAACTGCGGATACACACATCAGTTTAACTCGGCCGTCTCAATGCCAGTTCGTATAAGTCGGGATTTTGCTGAAATATCTGTTTTGAGATTCTCCACAGAAAGGATTTTCAACTGCTGCATACACACATCACCTTAACTCTCATATGTTCCCTTTCGCTCTGGAAAATCCAAACGCAGTTCCTAGAAGAAACGTGTTGCTAACTCGCTGGATGAAACACAGCTTTTTCAACAGGCAGCTGGAACACCTGGGAGACTCTGAGGCAGGGAGCCAGGTGATCAGGCTCGGCTGGTCCCACCCCCCACAAAAAACAGCCATGGGAAACGCTCTGGATTGAGAGTTTCACAGCAAGCACAGCTGAGCCCGGGACGGCCCACTCTGTGGGGGAGGGGCGTCCGCCATTACTGAGGCAGTCTGCTGCTACAGAGGTAGTTTGCCATTGCCAAGGCAGTTCTCACCACACCGGTATAAACAGGACTGCAGGGAAGTTCATACGGCAGCTGGGCGGAGCCCACAGCAGCTCAGCAAAGCCTCTGTAGGCAAACAGTGACTAGGCTGCCTCATCGCTGGGCAAGGCAGCCCTGAGAAAAAGGCAGCAGCACCAGGGAAACTCATAAATAAAGCCCTAACTCCCTGGGACAGAGCACCTGGGGGAAAAAGGGGTTTATGAGTCCTGCTGCAGCAGACTTAAACGTACCTGCCCAGCAACTCTGAATGAACAACGGAGCTCACAGCTCAGCACTTGAGCTCCTATAAAGGAAACTCTGTCTCCTCAAGCAGCTCCCCTGATCCCCGCATATCCAACGAGTCACCTCACAAAGGAGTGCTCAGACGGACATCTGGTGGGTATTCTTCTGGGACAAAGATAGCAGAAGAAGAGACTGGCAGCAACCGTTACTGTTCTGCAGCTGCTGCAGGTGATCCCCCCAGGCAAGCAGGGCCGGGAGTGGACCTCAGCAGTCCTACAGCAGAGGGGTCAGACTGGTAGAAGGAAAACTAAGAAACAGAAATAAATAACTTCATCATCAACAAACGAGACGTCCACTGAGAGACCCCATCTGAAAATCACCAACCACAAAGACCACACATAGATAAATCCACAAAGATGGGAAGAAACCAGTGCAAAAAGGAGGTAAACACCCGAAACCAGAACGCCTCTCCTCCCACAAGGGATCACAACTCCTCACCAGCAAGGGAACAAGGCTGGATGGACAATGAGTGTGATGAAATGACTGAATCAAGCTTCAGAAGGTGGGTAGTAAGAAACTTCTGTGAGCTAAAAGAACATGTTCTAACCCAATGCAAACAAACTAACAACCTTGAAAAAAGATTTGACGAAATGCTAATGAGAATAACCAACTTAGAGAGGAATGTAAGTGAATTGATGGAGCTGAAAAACACAACACAAGAACTTTGCGAAGCATACACAAGTTTCAACAGCCAAATTGACCAAGCAGAAGAAAGGATATCAGAGGTCGAAGATCAACTCAATGAAATAAAACGAGAAGGAAAGAGTAGAGAAAAAAGGGTAAAAAGGAATGAACAAAGTCTCCAAGAAATATGGGACTATGTGAAAAGACCTAATCTACGTTTGATAGGTGTACCTGAATGTGAAGGAGAGAATGAATCCAAGCTGGAAAATACTCTTCAGGATATTATCCAGGACAACTTCCCCAACATAGGAAGGCAGGCCAATATTCAAGTCCAGGAAATACAGAGAACACCACAAGATACTCCTCAAGAAGAGCAACCCCAAGGCACATAATCGTCAGATTCACCAGGGTTGAAATGAAGGAGAAAATGCTAAGGGCAGCCAGAGAGAAAGGTCGGGTTACCCACAAAGGGAAGCCCATCAGACTCACAGCAGATCTCTCACCAGAAACCCTACAAGCCAGAAGAGAGTGGGGGCCAATATTCAACATCCTTAAAGAAAAGAACTTTCAACCCAGAATTTCATATCCAGCCAAACTGAGCTTCATAAGTGAAGGAAAAATAAAATCCTTTGCGAACAAGCAAGTACTCAGAGATTTCATCACCACCAGGCCTGCTTTACAAGAGCTCCTGAAAGAGGCACTAAACATAGAAAGGAACAACCAGTACCAGCCACTCCAAAAACATACCAAACAGTAAAGACCATCAACACAATGAAGAAACTGCATCAACTAACGGGCAAAACAGCCACCTAGCATCAAAATGGCAGGATCAAATTCACACATAACAATATTAACCCTAAATGTAAATGGGCTAAATGCCCCAATTAAAAGACATAGACTGGCAAACTGGATAAAAAGCCAAAACCCGTCAGTGTGCTGTATCCAGGAAACCCATCTCACATGCAGAGATACACAAAGGCTCAAAATAAAGGGATGGGGGAAGATTTACCAAGCAAATGGAGAGCAAAAAAAAGCAGGAGTTGCAATTCTCATCTCTGATAAAATAGACTTTAAACCAACAAAGATCAAAAGAGACAAAGAAGGACATTACATAATGGTAAAAGGATCAATGCAACAAGAAGAGCTAACGATCCTAAATATATACGCACCCAATACAGGAGCACCCAGATACATAAGGCAAGTTCTCAATGACTTACAAAGAGACTTCGATTCCCACACAATAATAGTGGGAGGCTTGAGCACCCCGTTGTCAATGTTAGACAGATCAACAAGACAGAAAATTAACAAGGATATCCAGGACTTGAACTCACACCTGGATCAAGCAAACCTAATAGACATTTACAGAACTCTCCACCCCAAATCCACAGAATATACATTCTTCTCAGCACCACATCACACCTACTCTAAAATTGACCACATAATTGGAAGTAAATCACTCCTCAGCAAATGCAAAAGAACAGAAATCATAACAAACAGTCTCTCAGACCACAGTGCAATCAAGTTAGAACTCAGAATTCAGAAACTGACTCAGAACCACACAGCTTCATGGAAACTGAACAACTGGCTCTTGAATGTTGACTGGATAAACAATGAAATGAAGGCAGAAATAAAGATGTTCTTTGAAACCAATGAGAACGAAGACACAACATACCAGAATCTCTGGGACACATTTAAAGCAGTCTCTAGAGGAAAGTATATAGCAATAAATGCCCACATGAGAAGCAAGGAGAGATCTAAAATTGACACCCTATCATCAAAATTGAAAGAGCTAGAGGAGCAAGATAAAAAAAATCAAAACCTAGCAGAAGACAAGAAATAACTAAGATCAGAGAAGAACTGAAGGAGATAGAGACACGAAAAACTCTTCAAAAAATCAACAAATCCAGGAGCTGGTTTTTTGAAAAGGTCAACAAAATAGACAGACCACTAGCCAGATTAATAAAAAAGAAAAGAGAAAATAATCAAATAAATGCAATAAAAAACGATAAAGGGGATATCACCACAGATTCCACAGAAATTCAAACCATCATCAGAGATTATTACAAACAACTCTATGCACATAAACTAGTAAACCTGGAAGAAATGGATAAATTCCTGGACACATGCATCCTCCCAAGCCTAAACCAGGAAGAAGTCGAAACCCTGAATAGACCAATAACAAGGTCTGAAGTTGAGGCAGCAATTAAGAGCCTACCACCCAAAAAAGCCCAGGTCCAGATGGGTTCACAGCCGAATTCTACCAGACATACAAAGAGGAGCTGGTACCATTCCTTCTCAAACTATTCCAAACAATCCAAAGAGAGGAAATCCTTCCTAAATCATTTTATGAGACCAACATCATCCTGATACCAAAACCTGGCAGAGACTCAGCAAGAAAAGAAAACTTCAGGCCAATATCCATGATGAACATAGATGCAAAAATCTTCAATAAAATACTGGCAAACCTATTGCAACAGCACATCAAAAAGCTTATCCACCATGATCAAGTAGGCTTCATCCCGGGGATGCAAGGCTGGTTCAACATACGCAAATCTATAAACATAATCCACCACATAAACAGAACCAAAGACAAAAACCACATGATAATCTCAATTGATGCAGAGAAGGCCTTTGACAAAATTCAACAGCCCTTTATGCTAAAAACTCTCAATAAACTAGGTATTGATGGAACGTATCTCAAAATGATAAAAGCTATTTATGACAAACCAACAGCCAATATCATACTGAATGGGCAAAAACTAGAAGCATTCCCTTTGAAATCTGGCACTAGACAAGGATGTCCTCTCTCACCACTCCTATTCAATATAGTACTGGAAGTTCTAGCCAGAGCAATCAGGCAAGAAAAAGAAATAAAGGGTATTCAAATAGGAAAGGAGGAAGTCAAATTGTCTCTATTTGCAGACGATATGATTGTATATCTAGAAGACCCCATCATGTCAGCCCAAAATCTCCTGAAACTCATAAGCAACTTCAGCAAAGTCTCAGGATATAAAATCAATGTGCAAAAATCACAAGCATTCCTGTACACCAATAACAGACTTAAAGAGAGCCAAATCAAGAACCAACTGCCATTCACAATTGCTACAAAGAGAATAAAATACCTAGGAATACAACTAACAAGGAACGTAAAGGACCTCTTCAAGGAGAACTACAAACCACTGCTCAATGAAATAAGAGAGGACACAAACAGATGGAGAAATATTCCATGTTCATGGCTAGGAAGAATCAATATTGTCAAAATGGCCATACTGCCCCAAAGTAATTTACAGATTCAATGCTATCCCTATCAAGCTACCAATGACCTTCTTTGAAGAACTGGAAAAAACCACCTTAAACTTCATATGGAACCAAAAGAGAGCCCGCATAGCCAAGTCAATTCTAAGCAAAAAGAACAAAGCTGGAGGCATCACACTCCCGGACTTCAAATTATACTACAAAGCTACAGTAATCAAAACAGCATGGTACTGGTACCAAAACAGAGATATAGACCAATGGAACAGGACAGAGACCTCCAACGCAACACAACACATCTACAACCACCTGATCTTTGACAAACCTGACAAAAACAAACAATGTGGAAGCGAGTCCCCTGTTTAATAAATGGTGTTGGGAAAACTGGCTAGTCATGTGCAGAAAGCAGAAGCTGGACCCCTTCCTGACACCTTACACTAAAATTAACTCCAGATGGATTAAAGACTTAAACATAAGACCTAACACCATAAAAACCCTAGAAGAAAATCTAGGCAAAACCATTCAGGACATAGGTGTAGGCAAGGACTTCATGACCAAAACACCAAAAGCAGTGGCAACAAAAGCCAAAATAGACAAAATGGGACCTAATCAAACTCTCATAGCTTTTGCACAGCAAAAGAAACAGTCATTAGAGTGAATCGGCAACCAACAGAATGGGAAAAAATTTTTGCAGTCTACCAATCTGACAAAGGGCTGATAACCAGAATCTACAAAGAACTGAAACACATTTAACAAGAGAAAAACAAACAAGCCCATTCAAAAGTGGGCGAAGGATATGAACAGACACTTTACAAAAGAAGACATACGTGAAGCCAACAAACATATGAAAAAATGCTCATCATCACTGGTCATTAGAGAAATGCAAATCAAAACTACATTGAGATACCATCTCACACCAGTTAGAATGGCGATCATTAAAAAATCTGGAGACAACAGATGCTGGAGAGGATGTGGAGAAATAGGAACGCTTTTACACTGTTGGTGGGAGTGTAAATTAGTTCAACCATTGTGGAAGATGGTGTGGCCATTCCTCAAGGACCTAGAAATAGAAATTCCATTTGATCCAGCAATCCCATTACTGGGTATATATCCAAAAGACTATAAATCGTTCTACTATAAGGACACATGCACACGAATGTTCATTGCAGCACAGTTTACAATAGCAAAGACCTGGAACCAACCCAAATGCCCATCGATGATAGACTGGACAGGGAAAATGTGGCACATATACACCATGGAATATTATGCAGCCATCAAAAACGATGAGTTCGTGTCCTTTGTAGGGACATGGATGAACCTGGAAACCATCATTCTCAGCAAACTGACACAAGAACAGAAAATCAAACACTGCATGTTCTCACTCATAGGCGGGTGTCGAACAATGGGAACACATGGACACAGGGAGGGGAGTATCACACACTGGGGTCTGTCGGGGAAAAAGGGGAGGGATAGTCGGGGGTGGGGAGTTGGGGGAGGGATAGCATGGGGAGAAATGCCAGATATAGGTGATGGGGAGGAAGACAGCAAATCACACTGCCATGTGTGTACCTATGCAACAATCTTCCATGTTCTTCACATGTACCCCCAAACCTAAAATGCAATAAAAAAACAAAAACAAAACACAAAATAAAAGGAGACGTAATAAAGGGAAGACATCCATGTTCTATGATTGGAAAACAATGTTATTAAGATATTGATACAACCCTAGAATCTCCAGATTTTAATATAATTTCTTTTAAAATTCTAGTCACATTAACAGAATAAATGGTGGCTCAGTTCTTAATGAGATCTGATAGTTTTACAAGGGGGTTCCCCCTTCGCTTGGCACTCATTGCCTCTCTTGCTGCCCTGTGAAGAGGTGCCTTCTGCCATCATTGTCAGTTTCATGAGGCCTCTCCAGCCCTGCAGAACTGTGAGTCAATTAAACCTCTTTCATCTATAAATTACCCAATCTCAGGCAGTTCTTTATAGCAGTGTGAGAACAGGCTAATACACAATTCTAACACTCTGTATGGATCCACAAAGACATCATATCGCTAAAGCAACCTTGGGCATAAAGAACAAAGCTGGGGACATCACATCTCCTAATTACAAAATTATATTGTTAATACAAACTATTGAAACAGTGTTCGAAACTGGCATAAAAACACATCAACAAATGAAATAGATAGAAAGCCCAGAAATATGCCCACACATATAAAGCCAACTAATCTTTGTCAAAGGTGCCAAGAATGCGCAATGAGGCAAGGACAGTGTCTTTAATAAATGACGTTGGGAAAGCTGGATATTCACATGGAAAACACTAAGATTTGGACCCTTATTGTATTCCTTATCATACACATAAAATCAAGTCAAAATGGAATAAAGTTTTAAGCATAAAATCTGGATACTGTAAAATGTATAGAGGAAAATCTAGGGCAAAAGGTCCTTGACACTGCTCTTGGCAATAGTTTTTGAGTATAATACCAAAAGCACAGACAATAAAAGCAAAAATAAACAGAATTATATCAAACTGAAGTTTTGGCACAGCAAAAGAAACAATAAAACAATATGAAAAGGCAACCCACAGACTGAGAAAAATATTTGCAAACTGTATCTATCAAACTAAATTAATACACAAATACATACAAACATATAACAATAGCAAAAAGCAAATAACCTTATTAAAAACTGAGCAAAACCCTAAATAGACATTTTTCAGTGAAAATATACAAGTGGTCAACAGCTATGGAAAAATGCAAATTAAAATCATAATGAAATACCACCTCATTCCTGTTATAATGGCTATTTTCAAAAGTCAAAAGACAATTGTTGGCAAGGATCTAGAGAAAAGAGAACTCTGTACACTATTGATAGGACTATAAATTAGTAAAACCATTATAGAAAACAGTATGGAAGTTTCTCAAAATATTGAAAATAGAACTACCATATAATCCAGTAATTGTACATCTCAGTATGTATTCAAAGAAAACGAAACCAGTTTCTTGAAGATATCTGCACGCTCATGTTCATGGCAGCATTATTCACAATAACCAAAATATAGAAACAATTTGTTTGTTGACAGATGAATGAGAAAAGATAATGTGGTGTGTTTCTCTCTGTGTGTGTATGTGTGTATTTATATAAATTACACTATTGTTCGATTTTTGTGTGTGTATACACACACATACATGAACATTGTTTCACCTTTAAAAGAAAGAAATTCTTTTACTTATAACAATATGGCTGAAACTGGAAGACATTATCTAAGTGAAATAAGTTAGGTGCAGAAAGACAAATACTGTCTCTATCTCATTCATATGTGGGATCCTAAAGAGTAAAACTTACAGAAACAGAGTAGAAGGCTGGCTACCAAGGAAAAGGGTTTGGGGGGAATGAAGAGACCTTAGTCAAAGGGTACCAACTTTCAGTTACTAAATGAATAAGTTCCAGAGATCTAACATACAGCATGGTGACTATAGTTAATAATAATGTACTGTATACTTGAAGTTTGTTACGAAATACATTTAAGTAGATCTTAAGTATTCACATCATATCAAAAATGTAGCAATGTGAGGTGATCAATGTGTTAATTAGCTTGGTTGTACTTATCACTTCACAATGTATACATGTATCAAAATATCATCTTGTATTCCTTGAATATATACAATTTTTGTCAATTATACTTTAATAAAGCTGAAAAAACTATTACAGTCTTCTTTGCAGGAATAGAAAATCCTATTCTCAAATTTATGTAAAGTATCAAGGTATGCCAAATAGACAAAAGATTAAGGGACTAGAATTGAGAGTTCATAAATAAACCATCAATCTACGACCAATTTATTTTTGACAAATGTACTAAGCCTATTCAATAAGTAAAGAATAGTCTCTGACAGTTGGTGCAAACAAACTGGATTTCCACATGCAAAAGAAAAAAGTTGGACTCCTACATCATAGTATATACAAAATTAACTCAATATGGATCAGTTACCTAAACATAAGAGATGAAAAACATAAACTTATTAGAGAAAAATCACATAGACTTGTTATTCATGATCCTGGCTTTGGCAACAAATTCTAGTCACGACACCAAAAGGATGAGCAAGAAAGAGGCATGAGCAAAAGCATGAGTGACAAAGAAATGTGACGTATGCACACTGTGGAATGTTATTCAGCTATAAAAACTGAAGTTTTTAATACATGCTGCAGTATAGATGAACATTGAAAATATTATGCTAAATGAAATGAGCCAGAAACAAAAGGATAAGTATAATTTGATTCCTCTTATATAAATTATATAAAATAGGCAAGTTCATAGACACACAGAAAGTAGAAGGGAAGTTAGCATGGAGAATACACATACAGAATAGAGTGTGCAAAAAAAGTGGTTTCTAATTTAGTTTTCCATTCACAGAATAAACTCTATCACTAGAGTTAGGATGCTTTATAAAATAAAAAATGGCGTATTAATTCTAGAAAGAACATTGTAAAGCATAGTTTTGCTCTTTTCTTCAAATGAAGAAGCAGAAACTTCAAGAGGGCAAGGACTGGCTCCCTGCAGTGGGATTAGAACAGCTGCCTCCTGAAGACTAAATTAGGACTCTAAGGCTCAATGTCGGAATGCAGGAACCATGCTAATATTCCAGTCTTTGTTTATTTTTATTCCATCTCTGTGAACATGTTGCCCACAAAGTTGGAAAGACACAGTAAAGCTTGCTGAAGCAGAAATATCACAAAAGAAATCTACAATTAGGTACATTTTTTTACAGGGCAAAATCTTCATACACAGATCTCTTCTGAGCCATGGAATGTGTATTCAAAAGAACATTAATTTTTTTTTTTATCTTTTAGAGCATCTTTCTATACCATGCTATGTAATTTCCAACGAAGACCATGTTTGCATCAAATATCTCCTCTGTTTTCTTATGAGCAACTTGATTACTGGATTCAGGTTGCTCTAGTTTCCTTATTATTAAGAACAAAATTACATTTAATGTGCAAGAGAAGACTATTAGAATTTTAGAATTTTAATGTAAGTAATTTTAATAAAAACAATGTTATTTCTTTAGCTCTTTTTCAAATAGTTGCAGGAAAGACCAGAGAACTAGGTCCTGACACATTGCGTTCACTTCACACAATCACACAGCATGCATCAGGGCTCTGGTTTTAAAGTGAAGAACCTCCTTGTGACAGATAAATGCCAAGGCTGCGGTTTGGAAAATACAAAACCGTTATTATTTTATTTTTTATCCCCTTCCACACCATTATATCTTCTCCCTCTCCTGCCCAATTTATAGGAATCTAGACTTCAAAATACGCAGTACAACAACAAAAATGGCCTGAACTAGCATCTATTTACATTATTTATATTTTATAAGGCAAAAATTAACTGGCACGGTAGTCAAGATTATCATGTAGTGAATATAGAAAAAATGAATAAACAGGCACAACCTGATTTTTTTAAATCTGCTGTTATTTCTAATAATATTCTGCATAAGTTTTTTTTTTTTAAGGTGAGGACTAAAGCACCAACTGAGGAGAAAAGATTTTCAGTGTCAGTGAAGTTAAAACATGTCAGCAGCAGTTGCTTCTGTGAATATTGTCTCACATGAAAGGAAGGATGGATTGAATTCATATCTGAAACAAGACAAGATTTTCCATCTGACCTCATTATGTGTTTCTCTGGAGTGCATCCCTGGGTTTCTGCCTGAACTGAAATGTGTTGTGGGGGAAACCAAATATAAAAGAGCTCGGTACTACCATAACTGACGTGACTTAATAAGATGGGGTATTTATTGTTTTGCTACAGTCATCTCTTAATTCTAAAAGTCATTGCGATGTGCTGGGTCCCTTTGTTAAAGCAACCCACTTAAGTGAAGGAATGTACTAATGAAAAGGTTTATGCTACATGGCTGTAAAAAAGGATGAAGTAGCATTACTTTAAATAACAGACATTTATATTGAGAAATATTTATGAAAAGATTTTTAGAAACTTGACTGTTGTATTCTTATAAATAATTAAATATACAAATTATCATTGTTACAATATAGTCAGTTTCCTTTTCTGTGAGCATTGGTGATGAATTCAAAAATATATTGATTTAAAGAAAGAGCATTTTTCATTGCTCCTAGTAATACTAGAAAATTTTTTGCAGGGCAGAAATAAGAGAAAACTTTCCCCTAGATTTACCTTGTGCCACACAGACAGATTTTCTTTATTTTAATGTATCATAAAGAAAGGCACCATGTTTTTCAGTTTTATTTGTACAATGGTTTGTGTGTATATATAAATAAATATATTTGCAACTTTCATACAAATGGATAAAGAAATATGTCATTGTTTATATTGTTATATGTGTATAAATATGTTTTTATATATATACACACACTGTGATTCTATTTTTCAAACTATAGTGAATGTAGGGAAGATATTAGTTAGAACTTCAACATCTACCACTATTAAAATATGTTTTAATAACCTTTGAACTATTCTGTAAATTAATTACCATTATACCTAAGAACAAATCAATGGCAATATACTATTCAAAAAGTTAATTGCATAGATCTCCATATATAAATGCAAATTTATATATAATATGTGTAGAGTGAGGTGCATTATTTTGTTGAAATTAATATCACTCTTCTGTATTTATTTATAATAAATAATTCGTTAAACATTTTAGATTTTTAGTTGCTATAGCAACTTACCATTAGACCAATTTTCCAATGTTGTATATTTTATAAAACAGTAAGTACAAAACTATAAGAACGTGATAAATAAGATAACTTAAACAAGTTTTGAGGATTCAATAGAATCATTTGATCAATATATTCAGCAAGGACTCTAAACATTTCTGGCACACAGTGAAACTTTTCAATTTGCCACCTGAGGAGAACTATTGTTTTTGGAAATGGAAATGCTTTGTAATCTGTGACACTTTTGCTTTATAAAAAATAACTTTTTTTATTCAAACAGCAAAGAATTATGAAATATGTACTGCATTCTTAGCATTTTGCTTAATGCTAGGGATGCAGAGGATTAAGGGGGAGGTCCCACATTCAGGAGACCACCCACCAATCACAGAGCTCACTTCCTAGTATTAAACTGTTGTGAGAAATCAAATTAAAAACTTACATACATGATAGTCCAATTTCTAGGAAGTGGAGCCTAAGACTTCTTCACAGGCCATTGGAGCCTGGGGGAGCCAAGATAACCCAGTGCAAGGTGGCACCCCAAATTAGATCTGGGACATAAAGAAAACATTAAGGACTAACTGGTAAAATGCAAAAAGTCCGAATTCAATTGAAAAATAAAACAATTTACATATAACTTTAAAGTCTAACAATTAGGTCTCTTACCTTAGAAAAGATAAACCGTAATTTTTCAACAGCAGATTAACTAAAAACTATCCACTTGTCAAGAATGAAGGAAATTTTGCACTCCAATAGCCAGGCTAATGGCACACAAATATTATGTCACAGATCACAACAAGTGAACCTTCAATAAAGGATCTTAAAACATCTCTGGCCAGTGTTTCACAAACTCTTTTCACAGAACACTAGGAGCTTCTCAGAAGTCAGAATGGATGAGTGAGAAGACATGGCATTAGCCATGCTCCTATCCCCAATTTAACATAATATTTCACAAGAAGAATCTATGGCTTAGAAAAAATACAAGAAAATCAGTATGAAAAATCAGTAACCTACACAAGTGCTTATTAAATGTCCAGGGGTATACACATCACAGGAGATCTTTAAAGGCCAATACTGATTCAGTAGTTCTGGGGTGGAGCCTGAAATTCTGCATTTATGATGGGTAATGCCTACCCTAGGAGATGAAGATGTTGCTTGTCAGAGATAAACACTGTAAGTAGGAAGGATCCAGCTCAAATGTTAAACTGTTCTCATGTCAATACATTTCATAGAGGAAATTTTGCTGTTATTTTTAATGGGTTTTATGACTTTGACAGCAACACATCAAAATCTTTCCCAGTTAGTGAGTCGGAAAACATTATAAAAAATGAGTTTTTTAAACTACAGTTCTATTCACAACCTTATCCTCCAGCACCTCCCCCCAATTTTATTCTTATTTATTATAACACCCTCCAGAACCAGGCCTTACTCAGCCAAGTCCTCTATCTAGACTATCCTCTCATAATGTCATTCTATAACCAGCCATTTCAGCAATGAATTTGGACACAGTTGAGATGTTCTTCTGCCAATTATACTTTATCAAACTCCGTGTCAAGCTGAGTGTCAGGTAGTAGGCACTATCAATTACATCTTTCTAGAAAAGGAAAGAAATTGATGTTTTGGATTTGCAAACACCCATGCTTTTATATTGCATCTGGGCTCTTACCTGCCCACTCACATTTTTAAAATGTACTTCATATTGACCCTTAATACATTTTCCACAGGATTGTTCCAAGCTTTCTGCTCTCTCAGAGGTCATATTTTATTCCAAAACATTTAGCACTTGATGTTATTTTCTGCTTCTCAAGACTGAGATTCTTGA
This sequence comes from Ateles fusciceps, assembly GCA_036589455.1. Lineage (NCBI taxonomy): Eukaryota > Metazoa > Chordata > Mammalia > Primates > Atelidae > Ateles > Ateles fusciceps. Next base: position 6,364,256 of record JAZHEH010003005.1, on the reverse strand, counting down.
ACTCAAAATATCTTTTCCTCTGTCTTAATACTTTCTCAAACTACTGCTCATCTCATTACCTTCAGAACTATGCACTCACTTGCTAAATGCTGAGTGGTTATCCTACCTGCCCCTGACTAATATTGTTCTCCAGAAGGTGACCAATGACAATTGCCAATTCTAATGACATGTTCTGTGCTTTCTTCAGCATCTGGCACAGTAAGATAGCTGCTTTTAGAAGTATTTAGGGGTTTCTAAGATTCCAGATTGTTCTCATAGTTTTTCGGGGCTTCTATCTAGTTCTTTATATATCCTTTGCTACCTTTTTAAAAAGTTACTGTAAAAGTAATTTGTGGGCCGGGCGCAGTGGCTCACACCTGTAATCCCAGCACTTTGGGAGGCCGAGGCAGGCGGATCACGAGGTCAAGAAATCGAGACCATCCTGGCCAACATGGTAAAACCCCGTCTCTACTAAAAATACAAAAATTAGCTGGATGTGGTGGCGCCTGCCTGTAGTCCCAGCTACTCAGGAGGCTGAGGCAGGAGAATTGCTTGAACCCGGGAGGCAGAGGTTGCAGTGAGCCAACCTGGCGCCTGGTGACAGAGGGAGACTCTGTCTCAAAAAAAAAAAAAAAGTAATTTGTAAACTTGTGTTTGAAATCAGAGATCTAACTCTCTGGTTTTAAATCTTAGTGCAAATATTTTCTGGCTTTATGATTTTGAGCAAATTTGCTTCACTCTATGAGCTCTAGTAATTTTCTCAAAAATAGTGATAATAATGACCATTATGTCAGATTTCTCCTTTATTAATTGAATGAGATAATATATGTAAAATGTCTAGAGCTGTGCCTGAGAGTTAGTAATGCTAGATAAATTGTCAGTTATTACCATTATATATCTTCAGTCATTCTTTTGGGTAGCTTATCTGACCTCATTTTATCATTATAATTTTATATCTATCTGTATTTCTAACCCAGTTTCTTGATATCAGCATTATCTCTCTATATAACTCAGTTTCTAGATGACAGTTGGAACTGGACAATTGTTTGTTGTGGGGAGCCGTCCTGTGCATTGCAAACTGCTTAGCAATATTTCCAGCCTTTGTCCATCAGATGCCAATAGCAACCCACAGTTGCAAAAACAAAAACTGCCCAAATATCACCAAATGTCCTCTGGGGTCAAAAAACCACCCCTGGCTGAGAACCATTCTTCTAATCTTTTTTAAGGATATGCTTGTATGGATGCCTCTTTTGTGTCTCAACATATGGTCAAAGGTAAATGTATCATATTCTCAATAAACAAGTTTTGTGTTCTGTTTTATCTACTTTCCTAAATAGCCATAATGGAAAACACATAGTAATCTTGACTTTTCTCCCTCTTGCTTTCTACAGTTAGTCTAGTAAATTGTGTTGAATATGCAATACCAATTTTCTTACCATTTATCCCTTGTGCATTCTCACTGACATTACCAGAATCAGTTCCTCATTCTTTCAACAGAGTTTTGCTGACACTCACTCAATCATAGGCACACTCCAGTGGCAATAAGACAGAGTCATCATGGGCCTTATATTTTAGTGGGGGAAATGGGTAATCAACAAGTAAACAGATTAATAAATTGTATACTTTTGAGTAGTGATATATGCATGAAGTAAATAAGCAGAGTAAGGGGATAGATGAATAAACAATGGCATTTTAATTAGTGTATTGGTGAAGATGTCTTAGGCAAGGCAACATTCTATCTCCTTTCTGTGAAGGACTTAACCATGCAAAGATCTGGGAATGGCAGCAGCAGGTATAACAGCTTTAAGGTGGTAATGAACTTAGCACTTATGAGAAAGAGCAGTGAGGTCATGGCATTGAAGGTTATTCAATATGTGGGTGTTTGTCTAGGTTAGGTTTAAAGGGAAAGTGGAACCAGGTATAGGTACACAAACAAAAATCCTAGATGTCACCAAAAATGTAATGAGCATGAGATGGACCTAAAGTGATAAAATTTTAGTAAGTCATTTGATTTCTCTCATTTATATATTTTAATTACGTTGATTTTTAGCTCACTATAAGACTTAATGATGCATTGTGTTAGAATTATGTATAAAATATAAATTTTAACCAAATGTATTCATGTATTGTATAAAAATTCACCATTTATGAAAGTTGTGATCAAGTTCTAGATTCAAAGCAATTAATGTTCATGTTAGCTTTATAAAACTGAGGAACATCTGTAAATAAATATACATCTCAAGATATTTCAAATGCATTTGAAAGACATTTTTTCATATAATTATGACAGCATTAGAATTATGCATTAAAAACGTGAATTTTAGTCTAATGCTATTAAAATTCATGTAAAAAATTAAGTATGAGACCAGAGAAGTAATTTCAACATAACAATTACACATGGTAGTTATGTTCTATAAGTGATTTAACATGTAACATACTTTTAAAAATTAACATAATCCAAAAAATTAGCTCCAAACGTTAGCAATGCCCAAAACAACAATTAAAACTAAGGGTGTGTCAATGCTTTGCCTTCAAATATTATTTTTTGCCCCCTCCAAACTCTGATTGTTCCTAATTTAAGAGTTTATTACTCAAAAACTAAAACTGCCAGCAAAAACATATATTTTAAAGCTGCTTAGGATATATTTTGTTTAATCTTTTTTGTTTGTATGTCTGTTTGTTTTGTGGTGGTTGTTATGTTACCTTTGATTTTTAGACTTGGAACATAATCTAGGAGTTATGTATGCTCAATTTCTATACATCCTGGGGTTAATTAAGAGCAGAGTGGCAGACTTAATATAGAAATCTACTTGTTTATACTTAAGTCAAATCCTTAGCTCTATTCTAACATAGAGCTTTATATTTACAGATGCCCTTATTAAACCTTTTGCTTTAGAGACAGATACCTTCTGCTTCTATTAGTCCCCACCAGATTAAATTACTTGCATCAAGGCTCTATTACACCTCCACTTGAGCTAGTACTGTGTAGCAAAACAACACTGGTTGGGAGTGAATGGTTATCAAGAGAAAGTTTACTTTCAGTGTTAAGAATTAATTTAGCTGAATTGGTGCAGTGGAAAGTGGTAAACACAATCCCCTCACTGTTGTTTGTCAGGGTGTGTTAGATCACCCTGAATTGCTATGTCAATAATCTGCCTGGCCTGCAAGCTAAAAATCTAAGATTGCTTGAATGACTGACAGGCTGGAGATAGCTGATAATTCTAAGGAATTGGAGGTGTAAAATCTTTAAGGACCACATCTACAGTATAAATGCCAGGGTATCTCCACATCACTCTGTACTTACAAAGGCAACAGCATTGTTAATGGCAGCCTGTCTGTCCATCAAGTTTGCTACCGGCGGATTTATCCCCTCTTTCACTCCTTATCTTTCTTTGCTGTGTTTATTTTCGAAACCAGCTGCAGAATAAATTGCCTCTTGTCTTCACCTCCTACACTGAGTACAATGATATGTTCTGTAAAGCTTAAAATCATGGTGTTTTTCAAGCACTCCCTTTTCAGAACACTGGCTTCTAATTTTGTTTGTTTATGAATATGTATTATTTATCTTGTGGGGGGCTTTTAAAACACTAAAAATGACTCTCATTTACTTGGTATGCTCAAGATCTAGATAAAGATATGTGTGTGATATTTCACAGAGGAAAAATAAATAGAAGTAATTCATATAATCATTTTGTTATTGTTTTGAATAATTAATTAGATCCGATCTGTTTTGATCAAATAGTTAAAATTAAAAGCAGCCAATTTCAGAGCAAATAGCATATTTCTATTAATTGACTTCAGGAATTTAGTGAAGTTTAAAGTATCCCCTCCCTCCTTTATGCACATCTGACCAGTTGCACTTTACTAATTTATGACCAGAGGAAAGAAGATAATTGTAGCTGGGCAGACTTAAGGATCGAGATGAGAGTTTATGAAAAATGTAGAAGTTCTCCAGCAACCCAAACCCTCCCACACTGCTAACGGGTATGCACTTTGAGACAACCACTTTGGAAAACTCATGGTTAAACCTACTAAAGATGATTATACACACACTTTACGAACCAACAACTCCTCTCCCAAAGATACACAGTATGCATTCTCCAAAAGACATAAAAGAACCTAAGCAACTACTTGCAAAAGGCAAGAAAAATGCCTATATAATATGAACAACTGCGTGTATGCCGACTAATTTTAATATAAATAAAATAAAACAACTAAGCACTGACCAACACTAGAATGAATAAATTGTATTATGTATTCATCCAATGGAGTACTACACAGAAATGAAAATGAAGAAACTGCAGTTATACATGATATATAGAAGAATCTCACAAAGATAATATTGAGTCAAAGAAGGCAAACATATACACTAAGTGATTCTGTTTACATAAAATTCAAACCCATATCTACCTATTTAAAACGAGGTGACTCTTGGGGTGATTTGGGCATGAGGAGAGCCCTGGGATTCTGGTACTGATTTATGTCTTCATATGGGTGCCGTACGGGCAGTACATATGCCATAATCAATATGTACACTTATTATTTGGAACTTTTCTGCATCTATGTTAGTACTTCAAAAAAACTTCAACATTAAAAAAGCATCCAAGTTTTCAGGCAGTGCTTGCAACTACACACTGAATTATAATTTTCAGATAATTCCTATATTCTTTCTAGATGATATTCCTTGGTTATTTGCAGAGGGAGAAAAAACAAGAAAAAGAGAGCAGCAGGCAATCTGGGAAATGTGTACATACGCCAGATTGATCTGAGTAATATAGAGTTCTCTGAAGATTAATCTGTGCATATTTAAGCATAGACACACACATATTTTTGTGTATGTATATTTAAATGAGCATGGTGAGTAATGAGGACAAATATTTGCCAATCATTTTGTATCATAAAAAGTTCTTGAATTATGTTAAGAATTTGAACAGAAATATTCATTTTTATTTGGACTGAATGTTACATGCAATATCAGAAATATCATTCATTTATTCACAAAATATGTGGGGGCACATACGCATCTGAATTGAGCATTGTGCTAGGGCCAAGGATGTGGAGGTAAGATGCAGAGTCCTTGCCTTTATGTGGAACACAATGACCTTTTTTCTCCAAAAGACCTGTGAACTGCTTAATACTGATCAGTATTTTAAATGTCATCTCAGTATGTTCTACTGCTTACATTACCCGACTCAAGAAGTTGACCAATGGTTTATTTCTATTTCTAAAACATGACCCTCAGGAAGCAATATTTGGCTATGATATATTTTAAATGAATTCTCTTCCTCTCTCTGGAGCTCATGCCTCTCCCATTGCTTTCCTCCTTTCTTGTCTTTTTCTCTTCAGCCATGACATTAAAAAAATAGCAAATAATATATTTGCGAACGTTAAATCATTTTATACCTTTGACAGTAATTAAACAAGCAAATTCATTACTATCATTACCATTATACTTTTATCATTACCATTGCTTTGAATAAAATAAATGAATAGTTAGAATAGAAATCTATTATCAAAATTATCTTGTATGTGAAAAAAAGATTTTATTCCTCAGAATAGTGTTATCTTAAATTGTCTGGGTAACTGAAAGGTGAAGTTTCTAGACTCTAAAATTTGATTTAATTTCAGTTTAATATCTTGTTATAATTCTAAATCTCTGTACCGTTCTAAATGTCTGTTGTTTTGAATATTTTAGTAACTATTTTTTAATGTGGAAATGTTTTAAGAGTATTAACTCTACTTTCTCTTCCTTTTTTTAGTTGAGCTGTATTTATAACCATATAAATTTAAATTTCTCTATAACTCCTTCTAGTATTGTCAACTAATTTTACCTAACCATTAAACAAGTTATATTTACTTAATATGCATTAACATTTTAAATAATGTCTAACTGCATCTCATCAATGGCAACTTTTTAAAAAATCTTGAATGTTCAGTCTTTGTAACTTTAAAGATCCAAATGCTAAGAAGGTAAAAAATTTAATTTGCATCCATATACTTGTTGTGATACAATCAGAGAAGTTCTGATGCCAGCCTTTTACTCATAAAAATTTACTCTCTTTTCTCTGAATTACTTCACAAATCATATTGTAGCAGGGTCTGTCAATAGATTAAACACTATGAAGACAATAGTTTTAGTCTCCCCAGGGCTCTTAGCAAATTGTAGAGTCTCTTCGGGATCTGTCATCACAGATGGGTGATGGTGTGACAATAGCAAATGGGTATGACATGGGTATGACAATAGCAAATAATTTCAAAGCAGTAGTCCAGGAAGAGACACCAATTAATTGTAGGAGGTATTCTAATTAAAACCAATTTGGTAGCTCTTATGTTCCTATAAATGTTGGCAGGTAATAATGACTAATAAGGCTTAACAAGGGATGTGGAAGGGCATTCTAGATAAGAGACACAATATACAAAAGCATGGAAATGAGAAATGGGTTCAAGGAACTTTGATTAGAACAATTTGGCAGACAAGCAGAGCTTACTTAAAGAACAGTAAGAGACAAGGACAGGATAAGAAGTGACATGATGCTAGAATACATAAATTTGGTCAGAGAGAAAGTGTTGGAAATATTTCAGCGTAAATATGACTTTTAAGAAATGGTATTTTCAGATGTTCCTCTAAAGACGTTCAAGAAGAATTAGCAAGGGAAGACTTGAGCAGAGGGAAGACTCTTAAGTAGTTATTGCTATAGTTAAGACTACCAGTGATTGAATGACTTTGTGTTGGTTTAATGAAAGAACAGAGATAACATAAGACAGTATGAGTAAATGTAAGACTAAATCTTATTGACTTGTACATGTCAGGAATAATTTTTTTTAATTTTTCTAATACTAACTTGGCAAGGCAGCATATGCCATTGGATGTAACACATAACATATTTCACAATACCTAAGAAATATTCAACTTTCTTCATTTATATTCAAATTTTGCTACTATGCCATCGTTTTGGTTGATGATTCACAAAATTTTAACCATATATAACTACATGTAATTTTGCAAATGAATCCTCACTATAATAGACCCTATACTAGTAATCCATTAACAAAGAATCAAATCTGCAATATAATAGATAGCATTGCAGTGCCCTTGAGCAAGTTTACCTATTTAAGCCTAATTTCTTCATGTGTAAATTGGAGACAATAGTGGTATTTATCTAGAGGATTGTATCGAATATTTATAACTATGCAACTATGAAAGTCAATTGGCATTTTCAGCATGGTGCTTGACAATCTGCTTTGTCAGACCTCTATCTTCCACTTAATAGGAGCTGATACTTTTACCAGTTGTTTCACTACTAAAAAACATGAGCCATCATCTTTCTATCCTCCAACAAGAGTTTACTCCACTGATTTTTACCACCTCCAATAACAATCTCCTTTTTCTTTCCAGCCTTCATTCCCACCTCATTCCAAGGCTAATACTACATGATTTACATTTTTTTAAGAGGGCACTACATTTATGATACACATTTCTGTATCCATTTTTTATTGCCATGTAACAAATTACTTCAAAACTTAATGACTTAAAGCACCATTAATGTGTTATTTCCCACAATTCTGTAGATTAAATTCTGCTAATCTTACCTGGGCTCATTCATGTAACTGCTTTCAAATGACAGATCGGATGAGGACTCAGTTAGGAGGGCTGGGCCTTGTTATCCCTGGGATCTTTCATCCTTAGGGAGGCTAGGCCACACTTCATCTTGTGATAATAGTGGCATTTCAAGTGGGCAAGATTCAATGTCCAAGTGCTTTTACAAAGTCTCTGTCTTCATCCCGTAGGCTGATGTCATATTGTTCAAATAAGTTATATTATCAAAGCTAGAGTCAGTGTTAGAAGGGACTAGAAAAGACAGTGATATAATTCAATGGATGGCATTACTATAACAAAATACTATGATGACCTACTGTGTGGATTAAATCAAATAATGCACAGAAAGTTCTTAGCATATGCCTAGTACCTCATACGCACTAAGTAAATGTTAGCTACTATTTAAAAATTAGTAATGGCATTCATGATTATATGTTTATTTAACTGTCAGTCTTACTGAGAAACTATTTTACTTACTAAAAACTGGTTTTTACCAATATTCCTGTGGACTGCCTCTGTTCTTACCCAACACCTATCTTGACTCAAGACTTGGCACTTAGATACAGCTCCTAAAGCAATTCTAGTCTCAAAACATCTCAATAAAAATAAATATTTTACTGTATGTTCTCTAATGCAATAGACAAGAGAACTTATACACCACACAACAGAAACTTAATTAAATTCCAAGATATAATTTCCAATTTTCCCCCAATTTGTTCTGTGATGTCATCTGCTTTATCAGCCTCCAAAATCCCTTCTCCTTCCTAAACAACTAACATCTCATTCTCACCAACTATCTATTACTTGGGTAATGGAAAGTTTGGTAGCCTTAATTAAAATAATCTTTCTGTCTTCTTAGATATGCCCAACTCCATTCCTTCCAATCTATTCAAGGAGAATAGAGAAAATTTCAAGAATTTCAAGTCACACATATCCTTTAAAATCAAGAAAATCAAATTGAAACAAAGAAATATTAAGGATTAGGCTGTTTAATATACTACTAATTAGGTGTTTAGAATATAGAGGACAAGATAATTTCACTGAAATTAGTTTCATGTCTGACTTTTTCAGCTGACCATAAATAAAGCAATAATATCAATGAGGCAACACAGGTGTTCAAAGTGCTTCAAGAGCACAAAGTAGGGAGCCCCTGCTAATGTCAGTAACATGGACTCTATTCCAAAAAGAATAGACTCAGCAGCATGCGTTGGTCATGTCATGCACCATGCTTTTTTGAAACTCTACTTACTAGAGTGTTTCCTTTTGTGTTTCTCTTTCCCACTCTCTGGAACTTGAACTGATTGCCTCTGCTGTGTACTAACTGCAGATCTTACTGCTGGTCCCTTGACAGAATCAAGCTCACAGTTTCCACACTCACACCTGCTATTACCCTCTCCTTCAAATACACCATTTATCTTGACAGTAAGTAAACTTATCTCGGGAAGTATTCCTTGTGGAACTGTAGTTTGTCTTTTGGATTATCTGAAAGATCAAATTTTAAGTTCTCCTTTGATACCAAACATTGGTCTTTTCCTTCCTTGAGCAAGCTTTAAAATGTACCTTTTCATTTCAGGTAGAAAACACATGAGAGTGATGATAGTAAGTAGCATTTAAGTTTACATGTAGGAGATGCCTTGAAAATTCTTATTTTTTCATATCAGTCTGATATAAAGAATAACATTGTTCAAGAAATGCTATAAAAATGGTCTCTGTGCTTCTAGTGAGAAAGACATTGGCTGTTGGAATAAATCCTCTGTCGATCTCTTTTTCAAGGAAAAATAACAACAAAGACTTCAAAAAGCTATACCAGCTGAGCAAGTGTTTTTGTGAAACATTATGACTTCAGAGAAAGTAGTAATCACCAGCTTGAAGAAGGAAAGTTTTTATGTATAAGGGCATATATATAGCTGGGTTCCAGATATAAGATGGGTTTGAAATGACACAGAGAAGATATTAACAAGATTGTCGTTTGCTGAAGATACTCAATAACTAAATTGTCTGTAACAAGACCATCTTGTGAAAAAGATAAACCTCACATTTGGACCAAGATGGAATGGCATGGCAGAGTAATAAACTATAGAGGCAAGGGTGTGAACAATTTTGTGTAAGAAGTCATAATAGTCTAGTATATTTCTCTGTACTCATAACTTTGCACTTCTGTGTGCTTTTTGCATTACTTAAAATCACACAATTTATTTTTGAGTTGTAATTAAGGCATTTATTTACAGACTTCAGACCTACTTATTTATGTATTTATTTAGTGAAAATAATTATTTCCTTCCCTCCCAGTTTCCAGGTAAAAGCTAAATGATATATACTTCTGATCACATATTGTGAAATATGGAATCTCTATGCAATTTTACATATATTCCAACAGGAGTTTTATACATAAGGAAAGAATCAGTTATCACTAAAGTAATGAAGGAGATGGACAAATTGTCAGATTTCCATTAAAAGTTTACAACAGAGCTAAAGGATTAGGCCATTACATGTCAGAAGTGGTTATGACAATATATGGTGTATACCAAACAGTGAGAAAAAAATGCCATTAAATGTAAATATTTTAATAATATTGATTTGTTTTTGGAATTTAGTGACTATCACATGTATATTTTTTTAAAAGTTAGAAAAGAAAGTATAATTAAATAATTTAAAATTATCTAGCAATATCTACTAACATTTTAAAATATTTTTCAAGTGGAGGAAGTGTTGGTACTCTCACACTTGTCACTGATCTGCAGTCTCACTTGGATGACATGGGTCCCATAAGAAAGCCTCCTTACAGCTTTTTAAGGTTCTAAACCAAGTGAGTGTGTAGGTTTGTGGTAAAGGGCTGCCGGTTTGCCTGCATATTGACCCTGCAGCAGTTTAAGGCAGAGAGAGAATGATGTGGGTTCCAAATTAATGGTACTAGGTCCCTTATCCTGAGTGTTTCATATCACGTTTTCCTTTCTGACTGCTGGTCCAGCTGATAGCTAATAGCTTCACTCTCAACACCAGAGGCAAAGACAACTGTATTGGAGGGATGCTTATTCCAATTTTCATAATTGTGTGAGGCCTAGTCTGTATATAAACTATCTTATTCTATATCATTAATATTGTTCTGCTTCTCTGATTGAACCTTGACTGAGACAGAAACAGCTAATAGAAGGGATTCTAGATCAGTAGCCACTAGCCACCGTGGTTATTGAGTACTTGAAATATTATTAGTGAAAATTGAAAATGGCTTTATCTATAAAATCCACACCAGATTTCAAAAACAGTAAAGAAAAATGAAAATATCTCATTAACCACCCTTATATTAACTACATGTTAAAATAATATCAAAAATAACATTTTTGATATATTGGTTTAAATAAATATTAATTTTACCAATTTTTATACTGTTAATATGGCTACTAAATATTTTAACAATATATCAGTGGCTTGCATTTGTAGTTCACCTTGAATTTTTATTAGACAGTTATATTCAAGAGGACTAGAACCTTAGAACGAGTTATTAGAATTGGCTCCAAGATTTCTGGAATTAGTCTCTGGTCTTACTAGATTAAAGGTGTTAATGATTCGTTTTCCATTTGTGAAGGCAACTCTCATAGTCCATGGAAAGCACTGGTAAATCAGATACTTAATTACCACCTGCAGATACCTGTAATAAAATACCTGAGAAGGCAAAATTTTGGGGTGGCCAAAACTTTAGTTAGTGATATAAAATATAACAGTGAAAGTAAGGCCTATGCTGATAGTGGTTGGTTTCTTTTAAGTGCACCAGAGAACTTAGAGAAAGAAAATGTTAGCGAAAGAAAGAACTTAGAGAAAGAAATGCAGGGCTTACATTCCCCAGTTCAACAATACTTTTCAGTAATGTTGGAATTTGTCATCTTGTTTTTGTATAATCCCTTACATGAGTATGTCACTAAATTTCCTTTACCTGAACCTGAGATATAACTAATTTTTAAGGTTATTTGTTTCCTACATGTTCATTAGCAGATACAAAACAACTCAGTTGATTTTATTCTATTGATTTTTTTGCCATTTTTATTGAGAGATTTATCATCATGTATCTGCAGCTGACAAAATAGATATTTAGCTACAAATTAGATAAAATAATAAGTCTGTACATTTGCTTGTTCAAGTTGTCTCAAAAGCAAAAGAAATGCCCATAAATGGTAATTAAATTTACTTGTTTTTGAGTAATATGCAATGAAGTTTCTTGCTATCGTGGTATACAAGCTTCCTGAAATTACTTTTTCTATTTTCTTATTCTAATTTATATAGAGCTATATAGATGATTTCTGATTACAACTTCATTTCCAATGGATAAAATAAATAAATAATTTAGTGAAAAAGTAGGATCAATTATATTTTATTTTCCAGAATAAAACAGCTTTATTTATTTGCTGAACTTCATAATAATGTGTTCATTATAAGTATTATAAACAAGATATTAAAATGGAAGATCAGCCAGAGTCTTACTACAGAGAGATTATCATTATAAGCATACCTGTCTACATTATTCTAATTTGATTTATAATTTTATAAAAATTAAATCATACTATGTATGTCATTCAAATAAGTGGCAACAGGAAATTTTCTATGTTAAAAATACAGGACCCTTTTATTTTAATGTTTGAAAAATATTAACCTACTAAACCAATTCCATATCACTGAATATTTAGACTTAAAGCTATTCTTTCGTAGTGTGTGCTACTAGAAATTTACAATCTATCCCTTGTTGCTTCCATCTGCTGACACCTTTCTCTTTCTCTTTATTCTTTTTTAACATTACATATTTTTTAACATATTATAACTCAGATCATTGGTCTGTACTCTACCCCAGCACCACCCATTATCCAAAATGGTTTCAATGTGACGATACCTAAAATAGATTTTTCTCTCCTTTCTAGTAAGCTTGCTCACTCTCTTAGCTACACACTCTTGTGATCAAGCTTTAGTTTTGTTACCCAACCAAATAAACCATTATCTAACAACCTCTTATTTCAGATCACTTGCCTGCCTTCTTCCCCCAACAGCTATTCTTTTGACTTCCTTGGAACCCTGTGTGCAACAATCCTCAACTTTCTACTTGTTTGTAAACACACATTTTTATTTTAAAATTGTATCTCAAACATCATGATTTAAGTTGATGTTTTATTAATATCCTAAATTCTCTTGCTCATATGTTTGTACTATACCTGCTTGGAGAAATCTCAATCCAGGAATAACCCAAAATATTTCCCATACTTCTGCTTTGACGAAAATAACATCAATTGGAATACTGCTACTATACCCTTAAATTCAGTCACCAAATTTTATAGGCCCTTCAACTGTTTCCCTTGTCAGAGAAAACATTTCAGATACTTACTTTATCTAGTGTTCTTCTCAGTGAACCTACTTCAGAAGAATAAAAAAATAAAAACATGTCTATTCTTAAAGCCTATGTCATAAATATTCCCAATATTTCTTCCTGAAAAAAATAGTTATTATTCATCCACATATTATAACTCAATCTCTCAACTATGTTTTGGATCTCAAAACCCACCCCACTCTGTAATCTCACTTTCCCCTGCTGTTCATATAACAGCAAGTTATTCCTCCAATTGTGTTATTTACCATGTTAAATATCTATAGTGTCTCTGTAAACTACCCCAAAACTTAGTAGTTTAAAACGACAAAGGACTGACTTCTGGTTTAACAACATGAGAGCTCTGCTGACCCACTTCCTAATAAAACTGATGGAAATTATGTAGACAATGCAATTGTATAAAGCTTCTGGAAATGGTCCTAAAGGCAACAGTAAATAAATGTCTAGTAAAATAAATAAATCCACAAAAATTCAGTAAGAGAAATAATAGTCCACAGTATTTGAATGAAGATTGTTGCAGATTAGAACACAGGACTTACTGTACCATCAGCTCGCAGTATAGGGCTTTTTTCCTAGGAGGAGAAAGGATTCTCATTTTCATTCTGTCCTCAGCTGCCTACTGTTGAGGCTAACTGAGTGTGATAATAGGTGGGGGTTTCCTTGTAGTGTCCACCACTATTTATGAAAGATAGGTTCTAAGCAGGTGCAGTATGCTAAGAATAATGGGGCTCTGATAGCTCTTCTTCCTGTTCATAAGCATGTGGTTCCAAGTTAGAAGAGGCAAGCAAAGAGGACATAATTATTTCCTCCCCTTCCACCAACTGCTCAGCTCTCAGAGCTGATGTGTCACTCGGAGAAAGATTTACCTTTGTCCCACCCCTGGCTTCAGAGCCTGGGCTCAGAGACTTTGCCCGGGGGAGAAGCACAACATAAAACCAATAGCTTCTAATCTGTCCCCAAATTAACTGACTTTATTTGCAACAAAGCATGGAGAAGTTTAAACCTAAAGGTACTTTAAAAAATATTGGCCATTGTGGTGATAGGCAATGTGAAGATTCATGGATCTAATAAAGACATAGCATGGAATGTAAGGTAGTAATTTGCAGAAAATAACCCGGGGATAAGACAGCTGGAAGGAGCACTCCTGGGGCCAGAACAAAGATGAAAACCTAAACTCAGAAAGTATTCACTCAAAGGGACCCTTATTTGATTGGATTAGTTTGATTCAATTAATGGAGGGATTTAAGCCTGGAGATATTGAAAATAATAGAGCAATAAGTAGGTGTTACTAGTGGAGGTTAATAGGTGGATGTGCTCAGAAAAAAGTGAAAGAGCACCCTACCAATGCAACTGACATCCCAAGATAACTATGGGCATGCCCCAAAACTGTACTTCCTTGAGTCATAACATCAAAGGCTTAACACAGTTAAGGAAACAGTGGTAGACTTCACTAAAACAGTTCAGCCAGTCATTAAACATACCAGCAGAGAAACACTGGAACAGGAGGACCGGTACCCAGAGTCGCTATAACATAGTATCTAAAAGGACCAATTTCAAATAAAAAATTATGAAATCTGCAAAGAAATAGAAAAATATGTCTCACACACTGGGAGAAATAACAGGAAACAGAAACTGCCTGGCAGAATACACAGATGTCATATTTAACAGTAAAAAACAAAAACTAAAGGAAATAATTAAAGAAGTAAGAAAAGTATGATAGGAATGTTATATCAAATAGAAAATATCAACAAAATAATAGAAATTAATAAAAAGAACTGAATGAAACCACTAAAGTTAAAAAGTATAATAATTGAAATAAAAAGTTTACTTGGGGGGGCTCCTGATAGATTTGAACAGGCAAAATAAAAACTAGCAAACAAAGATAAATGGATATAGATTGTGCAACTTGAAAAGGGAAGAGAAAAAAAGCATGGAGAAAAACGAACACAGCCTCAGACAAATGTGAGGCATTATTAATCACACAAACATATGTGTACTAAGGGTAGATGGAGAGAAACAGAAGAAAAAGAACAAGTATTCAAAAAAGAATTACTGAAACTACTCAAATTTATTGAAAAACAATAACGTATGCATCCAGGAAGCTCAATGAACTCCAGGCAGTATAAACACAAGGTAAACCACCAAACACATCATGCTAAAAATAATGAAACTCTCTGACAAGGAGTAAATTTGAAAGCAACAAGGGAAATATATTTCTTCACTTACAAGAAAACTCCAAAAATATTAACACACCTGACTTCTTGGCAGAAATAACTGAAACCAGAGACATTGGGATGATATAGTTAAAATGCTCAAAGTGTCAACCTGGATTCCTCTATTCAGCAAAGCTCTTGTTCAAAAAGTGAAAGTGAGATAAAGATCTTTACAGATAAACAAAATCTTAGAGAATTTGTTGCTAGCAGACCAGCCATACATGAAATACTTAAGGAAGTTCTTCAGGATGAAAGCAAGTTACACCAGATGGAATTTTCAGTCCAACTTGAAAAAACAAAGAATATTGTAGAAAGAATTATGTAATTATAAAAAACATTTGGCATATTTTCCTCCTTTCTTCTTATAACTGATTTTAAAAGCAATGGTACAAAATAATATGTATATAACACAACATAACATTAAACCTATTGCATATAGAAATATAACATGTGTGTTATATTTGTCAATAACAGCACAAATAAGGTAGAAGGGAGTAAAGTTTTAACAGCCTAAAACTACTAAAAGAGGTAAAATAATACTTAAAATAATATACTGTTAAGTTTGTAACATTAATAGATACAATACGTATAAAAAGAATTCTATAAAAAGTGGGCATAGAATAGAGCTGTATAGGAGTAACAATTCTATATATCACTAGAATCAAACTGAGATAAATGTAAAGCTAATTTGGATAAATTTCAATGTATATAGTAAACCCTAGAGCAAATGCTCAAAGTATACAAGCCAAAAAAATCATTTAAAAATTAAATGCCACTTAAAAAATATTTACTTAATGCAAAACAAAGCTATAAAGGAACAAAAAAGATCCCGGAGCATGTAGAAAACAAAGAGTAAATTGGCATAAATCCAATTATAACTAAAACATTAAATGTGAAAATACTAAACAATGTAATGAAAAGGCAGAGCTTTTCAAGTCGGATCAAAAAACATAATTCATTTATATGCTATCTAAAGGTGACACACTTTAGTTTAAGAATAGACTAAAAATAAACATGGAAAATATATATTACACAAAAGACAAAACACTTATAAAAGGTAAAAATGTAAATATGTTATATATATTTTACTAAATTTAAAAATACTAAGAAACAGAATTCAACAACATATTTTAAAAATTACACAGCAGTACCAAATGGGATTTAGCCCAGGAAAAAGCAAGTTTGATTCAAAATCTGAAAATATATTAATGGGATGCATTATTTCAACTGAATAAAATAAAAAATTAGTCAGGTGCAGTGGCTCATGCCTATAGTCTCAGCACTTTGGGAAGCCAAAGACAGACAGGTTGCTTGAAACAAGGAGTTTGAGACCATCCTGTGCCACATGATGAAACCCCATCTCTACAAAAAATACCAAAATAACCTGGTTTAATGACACTTGTCTGTAGTCCCAACTACATGGGAGGCTGAGGTGGGAGGATTGCCTGAGCCCGGGGGAGTCGAGATTGCGGTGAGCCATGATGATATCATTGTACTTGAGCCTGAGTGAAAAGGTGAGATCCTGTCTCAAAAACAAACAAAGTCACGTAATTATCTCAACAAATGGACAAACTCCATTTGACGCAATCCAGCATGCGTTCATGATTAAAATCTTCAAGAAACTTGAAATAAAAGGAAATGTCTAACACTAATAAAGAGTAGCTGTGTTATGCCATTTTTTAATTGCTATAAAGAAATATCTGAGGCTGGATAATTTAAAAAGAAAAGAGGTTTAAAACCAACTGAAAGCTAGCAGAAGAAATAATTAAAATTAGAGAACTAAATTAAAATTAAGATACAAAAATTCATAGCAAAAAATCAATGAAATAAAAGTTTATTCTTCCAAAATATAAACAAGATTGATAGATTCTAGCTATATTTAAAAAGAAGATAAAGAAGATCTAAATAAGTACAATTAGAAATGACAAAAATGAGATTACTAGTCACACAGAAATACAAACTCCTCAGCAAATACTATGAACAAACATTAGAAAATCAAAAAAAAAATGGATAAATTCTGGGAAATACATAATCTCCCAAGATTGAATCAGGAAAAAATTGAACCCTGAATAGACAAATATGAAGTTCTGAAATTGAATCAGTAATGAAAAACCTACCAACTACAAAAAGCCCTGGACCAGATGAATTCTGCCAGATGTCCAAAGAAGAACTTATATCAATCATACTGAAAGTATTCCAAAAATTTGAGTAGAGGCTGCTGTCTAACTCATTGTATGAAGCCATCATCAGCCTAACAACAGAATCTATCAGAGAAACATTGAAAAAGGAAAACTTTATGCCAATATCTCCCATGAACACAGTTATAAAAATCCTCAACAAAATACTAGCAAACCAAATCCAGGAGCAAATAAAAACATTGTTAGCACCACAATCAAATAGGCTTCATTTCTGAGAGGCAAGGCTGGTTCAACAGATGTAATTCAATAAATCTGATTCACCATCAGTGTGGTTTGGGTCTGTGTCTCCACCCAAGCCTCATGTTGAATTGTAATCCCCAGTGTTGGAGGTAGGACCTGGTGAGAGGTGACTGCATCATGGGGCAGGTTTCTTATCAGTGATTTAGTACCAATCCCTTGGTATTGTTTTCATGATCATGAATTCTCCTGAGACCTGATCATTTTTAAAGCGTATGGCATCTCCCTCCTCATGCTCTTGCTCCTGCTTTCAACATGTGAAATGCCTGTTCCTCCTCACCTTCCAATATAATTGTAAGCTTCCCAAGCCTCCTCCAGAAGCCAAGCGGATGCCAGCATCATGCCTCCTGTACAGCCTGCAGAACTGTGGCCAATTAAACCTCTTTTCTTTATAAATTACCCAGTTTCAGGTCTTTCTTTACGGCAGTGTAAGAATGGTCTAATATAGAAAATTGGTACTGGTAGTGGGGCATTGTTAAAATGCCTGAAAAAGTGGAAGCAGCTTTGGAACTGGGTAACAGGCAGAGGTTAGAAGAGCTTGGAGGGCTTAGGATAAGATAGGAAGATGCACGAAAGTTTGAAAATTCCTACAGACTGGCTAAATGGTTGGGACCAAAATGCTGATAGCGATATGAACAGTGAAGGCCAGGCTGATGAGGTCTCAGGTGGTAATGAGGAACTTACTGGGAATTGAAGTTGGAGCAAAGGTTACTTCCGTTAGCCTTAGCAAAGAGCTTGGCTGGATTGTGTTCACGGCCTAGGAATATGTGGAACTTTGAACTTGAAAATTATGATTTGGGGTATCTGCAGAAGACATTTCTAAGCAGTTAAGTGTTCAAGATACGGCATGGATGCTTCTAACACCCTATGCTCATATGTGTGAGCATAGAACCTTAGATTGAAACTTTTATTTAAAGGAGAAGCAGAGAGGTTTGGAAATTTTGCATTGTGGCCATAAAGTAGAAAAGAAAAGCCCATTTTCAAGGGAAGAATGCAAGCAGGCCCCAGAAATTTGCATAAGTGAAAAAAAGCCAAATGCTAATATCCAGGACAATGAATATAAGATGAAATTATATGAGTATCCAAACTGTCTTTGCAGGCTGAGTCAGTTTCTGGGAAAAGGATATTTATGATTAGTTAGGATGAAATCATATGAGAATCCAAATTGTCTTTGCAGGTTGAGTCAGTTTCTGGGTGAGGCTCTCAGGACTGGTTGAGTCACTTCTTTGCTATGGGTCACACATTTGGGTGGCATCAGTTGGTTCACCTGAATGTAAAACTTTGAAAAATACCTCAAGGCCAATCTTAGATTTTAAAATAGTGATGTTATCTGTAGAAGCAATTGAGGAAATGGCAAATTTTGTGAATTCTGGCTACATGACTCTTGAGCAATAAACGATTATACAAAAGCAAAGGGCCTGTAATCCTAGCACTTTAGGAGACCAAGACGGGAAGATAGCCTGAGCTCAGGAATTCAAGACCACCTTGGGCAACGTGTTGATATCCTTTAACTACTAAAAGACAAAAAATTAGCTGGGAATGGTTGGGGCACTGTAGTCCCAGCTACTCAGGGGCTTTGGCATGAGAATTTCTTAAATCTAGGAGGCAGAGGTGCAGAGGTTGCAGTGAGCCGAGATTGTGCCACTGCACTCCAGCCTGGGTGACAGAGCAAGACTCTGTCTAAAAAAAAAAGAGAGAGAGAGAAAACAAAAGAAAAGCAGGGAACGATGGCTGGTTATCATTTAACTATACCTACATTTTAGCAGAATTCAGGCCTCTCCCATAATATTAACCTTGTAGCCTTTCATTAGTCTTAGAGGGAAGTTTTAGTCTCCAAAGCGGGTCAATTTGGGGAGGGACTGTTCTCATCCTTGTCTTAAGTTAAACTGCAAACTAAATTCCTCACAAAGTGAGCTTGGTGTATGCCCAGGAGTGAGCATGGGCAGTTAGCTTATGATGTTAGGAGCAAGATGGAGTAAGTTGAGTAAGATTTCTCTCACTGTTATAATTTTTGCAAAAGCAGTTTCATTTCTTCAAAGAAGATATACAAATGGCCATCAAGCATATGAAAAGATGCTCAACATCATTACCCATGAGGAAAATGTAAGTCAAAACCACAATGAGATTTCACCTTACATCATTATGGCTAAAATAAAAGACAAATATTAAGAAATATTGGCGAAAATATGAACAAATTATACATTGTTGGAAGAAATGAAAAATTATACGACTGCTTTGAAAAACAGTCTTTATAGACATAGTGGCACATGCCTATAATCCAGCTACTTGAGAGGCTGAGGTGGGAGTATTGCTTGAGCTCAAGAGTTCAAGACTAGCCTGGGCAACATAGAGAGAATCCTGTCTCATCATAAAAACAAGAAAAGAAAAACAGTCTGACAGTTTCTCAAATGATTAAACATAGAGTTACCATATGATGCTCCACTTCTACCTTATGTATACAAAAGTATTGAAAACATATATCCAGACACACCTTTTACATGCATGTCTGTTGCTGCATTATTCATAATAGCCAAAACGTGAAAAAATTCAACAAAGCAATCTAAATATCCCTCAACACACTAATGGATGAACAAAAAATTTTACATACATGCAATGAAATATTATTCGAACTGATACATGTGTCAACCTAAAGAAAGCTAAATCAACATAAGCAGAGAGTTTATTTAGACCAACCTTGAGGATTGCAGCCTGGGAGCACAGATTTGAGTTGCCCTGAATATACACTCCAATTTGCAGCAGTTACTACTAGATTTTTAAACACAAAATAAGGAGCAGTTAGTTCCTAAGTTGTTTACCAAAAATTTACAAGAAAATAACATAAGCTCTTGATTGACTATACATTGTTCTTTGCATCACGAATTCCAGGAACATGGAAGATAATGGGTGAGGCAACTATCTAGTAAGGAACAAAATGACTTTTAACAATTACTTCAAATGTGGGTATGGGGGTAGGGAGCATGACTTAAGTCCCATAATCATGTTAGTCTGGGCCTGATAAATTTTGCTTACCTCACATAGCTCAAACTGCTCTGAGCTATTATTTCTTTCATCACATGTTACAACTTGAACAAACATTTAAAACAATATGTTAATAGAAGAAGCCAGGCACAAAAATCCATGTATTACATGATTCCTTTCATAAGGAAGTCTAAGGTAAGAAAATCTATAGAGATAGAAAGTAGATTAGTGGTTGCATAGGGCTGAAGAGGGGTGGAGAATATGGAAATGATAGCTAAAGGATATGGAGTTTCTTTTTGAGGTGACTAAAATGTTCTAAAATTGACTGTAATGAAGGTTGCACTTATCTGTGAATATACTAAAATCCATCGAATGGCACACTTTAAATAGGTGAATTGTATGGTATGTGAATTATATCTAAATAAGATCATTTAAAACAACAGTGATTAATTGCTTTCAATTCCAAAATTTGGCAAGAATATATTGTGAACAGTTAGTCTCTGTTCAGTGTGGCATAAATCAGGGTCACTCACACCATTGTCATCAGGTGGAAGCTCAATTGTTAGAAAAAAGAAAAAAAAAAAGCCAAGATAGCTTCACTCACATATGTGGTGCTTCTTCTGTGGTGGTCAGACAGCTAGGGGCAGATCTAGCCTCTTTCTCCATGTGCACCTTCATGAGTTAAGCCTGAGTTTCTGTTCATGAAGACTTGATCCCAAGATAGTGAAAGTGAAAGCTACAGGTCTCTGAAAACCTATGTTAGAAATTCCGTAGTGTCATTTCTACCACACGCTGTTGATCAAAGCAAGTCACAAGGCCAGCCCAGATTTAAGGTGAACGGAACTAGACTCTGCCAATTCATGGAAGGCAGGAGAAGGGGGAAACATAAAAAGAGGAAGAAAGTTGTTGGTTTTTATATTTAACAGAGCTCTACTACAGTATTCCACCTGTAAAAACTTGTCATCAAACAGCAAGCGCACAAGCAAACCTCCCTGGAACCTGTACATTTCCCATCTCTCCCCTATGTCTTTCCTTCTCTTTACTTCCAAATTTTAACTTTTAAAACATCTCTCTCTTGATTTCCTCACCCATCACTCATATATCAATTCACTTTAATAGGAGTACCAAGTATAATAATTGTCAAATATTAAGCTCATTTATTTCAATTCCCCTTTTAAATAGATTGACCGTAGTCTAGCCTTCTCTGACTCATTCATGAAGTCCATATCCATAGGTGAGAAGAAGTTTGATTTTAGAATATTAACAAGATGATAAGTTTGAAAGCCAGTTTTTATGGAAAGGGGAAATTTGCCTTACCACAGTCAAAGCCTGGAAGATCTAATTTGTAAAGTTCACCTGTAGATAGAGAAAAGGAAAATCTTCTAATAACAGATTATAACATTTATTGCACATTCACTATTTTAGGTACTTTTCAGATATTAATTTGTTTAATATTCACATTACTATAAGATACCTATAATTTTCCATGTTACATATCTATTAGGGAGACTCATTGAGATAAAGTATTGTATGTCACACATGCACATATGCAAAACTTATTATACATATCTAGCTATGTATTTATCTCCCTCTCTTAAGTTACCGTATTTTGCATTTCCTACCTACTACCAGAGTGTAAACTTCTTAAGAGCAGAAGTTTATTTACTCATTCCAGTGGTTAAATAACTAGTATATAAATGAGTAAATAAATAATATTTGATCGACTTGGTGTGTTTTTGTCTTATATGTTAAAATGTGTTCTACAAACTTAAAAGAGCATAAGTCATATACATTTATGTATCCTGATTTCATTATACAAGAAACATTCTTTTTTGGATAATATTCTGAAACATGAATAAACCACTTTTAACATCTAAAGCCTAATAATTGGCCATATAGACTGTTTCTAAATTATTGTTGTAATAATTGATAAAGTCACATAAACAATTTTAATATTGTATCTGTAATTGCTTTTACAGATACAAATTATTATTGTAATAATTTAAAAGTCACATTTACAATTTTTAAATTGTATCTGTAATTCTTAAGATAATTTTATGAGAATTAATGCTATAGTATTTTTAGAACTGTTTGTGCATATTGACAAGTTGTCATCCAGATATTATATGCCAACTAAGTAGTAAATGACAATATGTTGTTGGCTTTGGTTATTTTTTTTTTTTTTTGAGATAGGATCTTGCTCTATAGCACAGACTTGAGTAGTGGGGCATGATCATGGCTCACTGCAACCTCAACCTCCTGGGTTCAAGCCATCCTCCCATCTCAACATCCCAAGAAGTTGGAACTACAGGCATGCACCATCATGTCTGGCTAATTTTTTTTTTTTTATATAAATATTAGGTCTTACGATGTTGTCCAAGCTGAATAATGTGTCTTTCATTTCACATTTGTCAACATTGGGTACTAGAAGTTTTAATAAAATGTAAATTCATTTATTCAATGAAACTTTATTTTGGTTTCACATTTTTAAAAACAATTATTGAAACAACAAAGATAAAGACCTTCTGCAAATACAGCTACCCTTAGAACTACTCCCCATTTTGGATTTCACAAATGATAATTGACCTAGAGTCCCCATCCCTGGATTCAGTCAAGGCAGTCTTTTTGATATTGTAGAGTAATTCAGCTCCTTACTGTTGCAGGAAGAGAAGAAACTGTGATTATCAACCTGTGTTGGTGGTTTACTGAGAAGAGATTCTACGCCCACCCTACCTCTGCTCAGCTTTTGCTATCTTTTGTCAACTATAAGCACATACTCCAATTCACCACAAGGGGCTCCTCACCTGCCGCTACTCCCACACTGAGCTTCACTTTTCACTTTCTGTTCTTGAAAGTCTATTACCCACTTTCTTATCCATGCAAAACTAGGTACTTTAAAAGTCATGTTGCATCATATCCATTCACATTAACCTCCAGCCTTTCCTCAATGGTTAACACCCATAGCAAACCCCTCTACATCTGTTTATTTTCATGTTCCTAGCTCGCCATTTGCATGGTGCTTGAAGTTTTCCGTATTGCCTGCTGTCTTTACATAATGGGCATTTACAGTTCTTAAACCCACTATTCACTTAGCTCTCCCTCTGTCCTGATTGAACTACTCACAATATCTAACACCAATTCTTGCTTACATTGGAGGTAGAGAGTTCAAGAACAGTGTATCTAGAATACATAGAATACCTGAGAGAGAAGAAAAAGAAAATGTTATCCTATGTCTGAGCTGGGTACCTCTGACAGATTACCAAGAGGCTTGCCCAAGTGTGGGGTGATGATTTTTTCAATTAGATAAGTAATGCCTGAATATATTTTCACACTGTATACAGCTTAGAAGGACACAATATTATAATTCTCCTTATATAGTGGGGTTGATTTTTTAAATGAGCTTTAAAAAAAGACATAATAGCTATACATGAACTATAATGTAGAATTTCCTTTCAGTAAAGTTTTCAGACATGTGGATGCTTTTAAATGAGATGAGGTTATTATTCAAATATATGCATCTAGACCTTCAATCTAGAAAAGAAAAAGCGAAAAAATGGCATACTGCTCAATATCTGGGATATTTGAGAAGCAGTCAGATTAGAGCCAGTGGGTTGGTCTTAAGGATCTTGAAGTCTTTTTGAACAGCATTCTATACTTAGAATTCTCTTCTCTGTGTTTACTTTTTTCACAGACCCAGTGAACCTGGCAAGCCTATTGTAATTAGAAATTACAATTTAGAGCTGGAGTAAAATGGAATGGTTAAATGTAGACACACCTAGGCAGCAGGCAGCCCTTCTGGCACTCTGTTCTATTGTGTTTTCTTCATGATTTGCTAATCCAATTGCATATTTAAGAAACTTAAACATTTTTAAAACTGAAGGAACTCAAGAGAGAAATGTTTTTCTTTTATGGGGACTTGGTATCTTCAAAAGAAAAGCAAACTTCTCTTGCCAAAGGAAAATGTTTTTGTCGTATTTTAGTTTTATCGTTCCGTGTGGGTGGGAGGATGGAAGAACCCCAACATGTTTCTTGCTCTCCTATTTCCTTTTTTTATACTTTTGTTTTAAATACTGTCATTGAGTTCAAGGACCAGGAGAGGGGGAATTTTAATATGGAGATCATAATATGAATCTTTTTGAGGGGTTTCTTTTATTCTTGGTTCAGTTTCTACCAGGTTGGACTGGGGAGTATTGCTGAGGAGGCCACAAAATTGAGGGTTGTAAAAGTCAAGAATCTTTGTTTTCAGTGATAATCTTATAACAAATGGGAGCCAGGTGTGCAATATTTGAGTTGGCTGCCTTTCAGGCTTTTTATTTATTTTCCTTTAGGTATGCAACAGCAAGGCAGACTAAAATGAAAATGCAATCTTGTAATGCCTGTTTTGGTTGGTGTTTGAAATTGTTGAGTAATTACAACAAATTATAAAGAATATATGAATTAAACTAAAATGCAAGGCCTTGAAACAACACACGAATTTTGGAATTCTCCCAAATACAATGAATCTTTCTCAACTATTAAGATTACATGACATCATCCTTTTTGTTCACCTGAGGCCACCCATCTGGTTTCACCTTCTTCCAACATTCATTGTAATAGGTCACTGACAATATTCATGGATTACAGAGCCTAAGGGATGGAGAGAGAGAGACCTAGAAAAAAATCTAATCTTTTTTTTCTTTTCTATTTCATAACATATATGCTTATTTTTATTTTTAATTGATAAATAGTAATTGTATATAGAGTAAAATGTGATGCTGTGATAAACATATACATAGTGAAAAGATTAAGTTAAACTTATTTATGTATCCATCACCTCACATGCTATCATTTTTAATGATGGGAATCCTTGAAATTTACTCTTTTAGCAATTTTGAAATACAAAATACATTATTATTAACTATAGCAACAATGCTGTGCAATCGATATAGGACATTTATTCCTTCGAACAAACTTTGTACCCTTTGACCAGCATCTCTCCTCTCCCCTCTGCTCTCCAGCCTCTGGTAACCACCACTCTGTTTCTATGACTTAGGCTTTCTTAGCTCCAACATTTAAGTGAGATCATACAGCATTTTTCTTTCTATTTATTTCCCTTTGTATAATGTTCTCTAGGTTCATCCACATTGTCACAGATGACAGAATTTTCATTTCTAAGGCTTTATGGTATTCCATTGTGTATATATATATGCCACATTTTCTTTATTCTTTTATCCATTAATAAACACTTATGTTGATTTCAAATATTGGCATCGCAAATACAGTAGAAATGAACATGGGAGTGCAGATATGTTTTTTATATATTGGTTTTAATTCCTTTAGCTATATAACCAGAAGTAGGATTGCTAGATAATATGGCAGTTCCTCTTCTTTTTGATTGCTCAGTCTTGAACCAGTTTCGGTTCAGACCTGAAATTAATTTAGTTCTTCTACTTCTAAGCTCAGTCAGCACTTTTCTTCTTATAACACTTTTGCCTCCAGTTCACAATGTAATAAGAAATAGGTGATGCAAAAATTATTTTCAAATAAGCACAGCTGAATCCATACTTACATCAAATCCCAACAGTTCCCATTTCCCAAAATATCAGAACTTGTAGAAAACATGTCTGTCTGACAAGCATCTATTTCCCCATCATTTTATGTCTGTACCTTACCTTGATTTATCTTAAATAAAATCCCTACCCATGCATTTCACATAGGGCTGATCACATTCATAATTTTGTTAGAGTCAGGCCAGTCCAATAAGAATGTCGTATCACCTGAGCCACTGAGATGATGTTGTGCCACCCACCCCTGGAGCAAACTAATCTGAAATAACTGCAGGACTTTTGCAGATGCAGGAGCTGTCTTAGTGCTGTGGCTGTGAACAGGACAGATTATAGATGCATTACTGCTGGAAATCATCATGTGAAAAGAGGAAAAGCATCTGATAATGTGAGCTATCTTATGGAAGACAGAATTCATGAAAACACACAGAAAGAGAGGAGCACTGTCTTTCAAGAGCTGCCAAATTTTATGAGTTCTAAGATATTTTAGTGCTGTGTAGATTCTAATAGTTACATATTTTTGACTCCATTGCAATAATCAGATTCCACATTCTTTACACATTAGATCGATACTCTAAACACTATCATTTTAAAAATAAGATAGTAAATAAAGATAGATATGTCTTTGGATTCACTATCTTTGATTTTTTTTCATCTATCCACATTGAATTCTTAAGCATAACATGTATTTAAGAATTCTTCTGAGTAAGAGATATGCTAACATGCACAGAATGGGGTATTTGAGAACACGTATAATTTCATGAGATATGAGAATTTAAAAACATTTGGGCATTTTTAACATTCCAGCTTTGGATTATGCTTTGATGATGTTGATGAGTAGGAACCCAATTTATAGTTAATCCTGTCTTATTACAAATGTATGTATTCACTGGGACAAAAAGTATTCATACACTTACGGAGAAAAATAATTTTGAGTTGTGTCCAAATGTGACCTTAAACACATCCAAGTAAAATTTTTTTGTGCTGTTCTTTTTATCAAATATCCATTTTTCATATGTTTGAACTACCTTCGCTTTTTGTTTTCCTGTTATTGACACAGTATGGACTAAGACTATAAAGGACATAATTTAAGGGCAACTTCAAATCTGAAAAGTTGAAATCATTGGTTTCCCCTTACGGAAGACTCCCTGGGGAACATAATACAGGGAATCATGGGCAATTTACTACTAGTTGTGATATGTATCTGTCTGATGTAAAAAATCAATGGTTTCCCTCTTTTAAAAAATGGCCTCCCTGGGGGACCAGAGAGTAGAAGGTCGTAACAGCTTCCTAGTTTGCATGCCTCACTATTTGTTCTCTAATAGCAAACAGTTCTTCAAGTAATGACACTTTGGTCTCTGGTGCAGAGCACATGCAGTTCGTGTGCTCTCCCACGTCTACCAGTGTGCTGCAATTATATAGAGGACTTTATTTGGAAGAGAAATGAAGGATTTTTAAAAGGAAATTGTAGCCCATTTACCTGCCACTCTCTCACTCAAACTTCAGGTGCTTGCTACTCTTCCACCCTCCCCTCATACCACACTCCTATTTTAGAAAGGGAAAATCTTTGTCACATTTGTATAATACATGTAGGGCCCTGACTTGTCTTCTTATTAATCTATTTTTTTCTTACCAAGAATTTAGGAAACACGGGAATAAGGCAATGTGTTAGTAACCTGTATAATATACTGGGCAAAATTAGTATTTCTTAGTACCCAAATCTGGTTTTGGACAAGTAAACATTATATGTGATGGTGCTAATGTGTTTTTGTGTGTGTGTGTGTGTGTGTATTTGGAGAGAGGAAATGTGAAAGAGACACATATCTCAAAATATATTAAATAAAAATGAAATGACTTCAATATATGAATTTGGTAGGAGTCACAATTCAGTCCCATAACACACACCCAGCATCCAGACCTTCATTTCTCTTACTATTCTCCAATAAAAGGAATCAGCACTCCTTGGAGAATGACTAATTCTAGATCTAGGGCCAGAAATGCACAAGGTGAAGCTGGAGTATCTTGCAGTATAGAAAATAAGGAAATCTTTGCAATAAAAACAAAATCAAAGCCCAATCTGATAGGGTCTATGTTAAATGGAGTCAACTAAAATAGTTCTCTATTGCCAAAGCTAAAGCAATTTGAGCAACAAAATAAATAAGGAAATACTGGATTATACCCCAAATAATAAAATAAATATACCTGATTTCATAATTACATAAAATATTACAAATGAATGATAGAATCATTATTTAAATAAATAAGAGACAATAGATAAATATCCTATGCAAAATAATTCTGAATAATTTATACAGTTTCTTTACTTTCAAGTAAGTGGAATGTTGCTCCCTGTTCTTAATGTGTGGGCTGCAGAGAATGACTTCATTCCAAAGAACAGAGTAGGGTAAGTGGGAAAAAGTAATTTGGCAGCAGAGAAGAACATGACCTTAGCCAGGCGATCTCCATTAACTCCAAAGGTGATAAGTCATGTTGATAGTATGTATCCTTGATATGATATAATGAGAATGGCATTTTACTTCTGTGGTGTTTCATCCCAAATCACAAAACTCTAGTATAATCATGAGGAAAAAAAAAGTCTGACAAATCTCAATTGAGAGACATTTGGCAAAATACCTTACCAATACCCTTTAAAGCTTTCAAGGTCATCAAAAGCAAGGAAAGTATAAGAAATTGTCACAGCCCAGAGAATGTGGGTACTATATGTAATAGGGTTTACTAAATGTAATAAGATATCCTTCAGCACACCTTATTGCTAAATGTTATAGGACATCCTGGAGGGATCTTGGAACAGAAAAGGACTTTAGGTAACAACTAAGGAAATCTGAATAAACAGAGATCTTAGCTAGTACTAAGATATCAGTATTAGAGCCACAATTGCCAGAAATGTATCATACTATTATAAAATTAATAATAGAAGAAACTGAGTATGGGTATATGTGAACTCTCTGTACTATCTTCATAACTTTCCTATAATTCAAACACCAGTCTAAAATTAATTTTTAAAAATTAACTTTAGTTTAATGCAGAGTGAATGATAAACTCTGCATCTTTGAAGGCAATTGCCTATAAAAATTACATTATTTACTACCCAGCCTTCTCCTTTAGTCTGGATAGAAACTTGAGCAACCTGCTTCTTGACTTAGTGACTTTCACCCCTATTATTTTGTTTATTTCATTTATAGCTCCAAAAATGTCCTTGCTTTTCCTTTTTGACTATCTATCTGGCCCTTCTTCAAAGAACTCTTGAAATCCAACTTTTAGGGGTCTTTCTGTATTTATTTTGTATTTTCCTATTCAAGAATAAATAAAGAAATTTTAATCTTTACCCCCAAATTTAGCATGGTCATATTCAAGATCATTCATTGCTCATTATGTATTTGTGTATGTGTGTCTCAACATCCCAAAATGTGAACATGCATTACCCTGTTTCTTTTTCTCATGTTTTCCGTAGCAAGTGAATCAAACTGATTTTTCTAGATAAGGAAGTGATGTTTTATTAATTTTGTAATGTGAACAGACAGATATACATTTTCCACTATGGAAATACATTTTCTACTGTGCTATTCTGTTAGAAAATAAACATAGATTTAATAATAAATAGTTTTTAATACTATAATATCAAAGCAGAAAAAAACTTTTCTGTTGGAAAACAAATGCAGATTTTAGTGATAAATATTTTTTAATATTATAATATCAAAGCAAAAAAAGAAAAGGAAAATTGAGGAAAAGAGTGAGAAAAAATAATTAGCATGACTAGGAAGACCAAAGAGAGATGATAGCAAATTTAAAGAAAAGCTAGTCATATATTTGCTCTTTTACAAAAGAGTAAAATTAGTAATATTTATAAATAATAAGAAAAAGAATATATTTTCACCCCATTTTTTAAATGAGTGTTATGTGTTCTTTATTTGTTATAATAAAGATTCAGCATACAGTGTTAAATTCTTAATACAACAAGATAATTTTTCTGCATTGCTTAGACTAAAATGAGTGGGAAATACTTTAAAAGAAGGGAAGGGACTTTAAAAGAACCAACC
Source organism: Ateles fusciceps (assembly GCA_036589455.1). NCBI lineage: Eukaryota > Metazoa > Chordata > Mammalia > Primates > Atelidae > Ateles > Ateles fusciceps. The sequence goes on along the minus strand of JAZHEH010003005.1, from coordinate 6,334,090 downwards.
TTGGGTCATGTGGCAAGATGCCACATTATTTCACAATATGTGTTCCGAACTTCTTCCATGTTTAATGAATAAGACAGCAGAGTACATGAACACTCAAATTACATTTCCAAATTCATTCAAAACATCTTTGTGTGACCGTATAATGTTCTGGTCAATGTGATGCAAGTTAAAGATTTGATGGCAACTTGCAAGAATCTTTCTCAAGAAAAGGCAGCTGGCGCATGTTTTTTGTCACCTTTTGTTATTCTTTCAACTTTTAATTACTTAAATATTGTTTGATGGACTTTTTTCTGATCAGAAATCATATACAATTTTTTTAGCTTTGCCTACAATCCGAATTGTCATCAGATATTTCAGATCTGTAAATATAAATGTATTTTGATAAAAAATTGGACAGTTTGAAAGAAGACAGCTATCAATTGATTTGATTGAAACTCAATCCATAAACTCACAAAAGTAGCAATCTTTTAACTTTAGAAATGCTGCCTTAGTTGCAATGAAAAACTTGCAACTAAGAGAATAATGTGTCCTATGATCTTGCTGGAGAATATGGCAAAGAAACTAGTAGAAGTACAACAGCAACTTCAGTGTTTTTTTTCTATATGTGTGTGTGTGTGTGTGTGTGTGTGTGTGTATACATGATTAAATTAAACCCATTGTAGACACACAGTTTAAAGCAATTAGCTAATATCCGTTAGCCTTTCAACACCTAGAACTAAATAAGATCTATTTTTAAAGGAAGTGAAGATAATATAATATTTTAGGTAGTTCTCCCGATTTTTAAAACAATTATATGCATTATTATCTCTACTGACTTTTTAAAGAGAGAGAGAGAGAACTGAGGATGTCAGCAAGTTTAAAAAGTCTTCTGTAACATCAAGCAGTTTGTAAATGATGGAGGCTGGATGTGGACAGAATTCTGTATCTGTCTTCATGTTCTTACATCATGTTAGCAAGCTCCTAATGAAGGAGGTTTTTTGTTCTTGCTGGTGTGTTATTATTGTTTGAATCTATGTACATAACTGGAGAAAAGGGAGCTTTCAGAGAAAAATAAAAACAGGAAAAGAACACAGTTGTTCATATTGAGCAGATAGATCAGATAAAGCATGGGAAAGTTCGCACTTTCCAGAAGGCAGATTGTTATCTCCTTGTTATTTTTACGTTAATTGAATAATTCTCTGGCATATGGAAATAATAGCATTTCCATTCTAGTCATATTCAGCTTCCCAGTTATTCTCAGCTGAAGTCAGTTTCTTTTTAGGAATGCGTTAGATTTCTTTTTATTGTCTGAAACACAGAGAAATGAATATGAAGAAAGTTGTTAACTCGGATTATGAATATCTGGAAATTAGATCCATATAGTTAGGGAAGGAAAGGGAATCCAAGGTCATGATTTAGCTAAGTTTGTGGTTCTTATTTTTGTGAGTATTCTCAAACTAAGTTCTTGAATAAATTTAGAGATGTGTGTCTCATAGACACCAAAAATATCAAACTTTTAGATGTCACTTTACTTCTTGATAAATTGTTGTTACCTTAAGGTATTTCAAACACCAAATAAAAGAAGTTCCTTTTTCTTTAGCACATTCATAGACAAGAGTATTTGGAGAAATTAAGTGAAATGAATTAGACAGAAACACATAGATTACATTCTTTTAAAACATACAGGAGTTTAAAAGTTATTGAGAAAGTGTCTAGCAAAATGAATTATTCTAAACCAAGACGTTTAAAAAATGAATTAATACATTTCAGAAACTTTAAGTAGGAGAAAAAAAGAAACAGAAAATTGCTTTGTAATAGAAACAAAATAAAACATAAGTTAATTAAAGTAATATGAATTTTGTTCTGTTTTAGAATGATCTCTGGTTTGGCTCAAGTAACTATTTTATGTAAGTTAATAGTGTAATTTATTATTATACAAATAAGTAATTTTCCTATTTTATATACACAGAAAGGAGCAATGCACGATGTTCTCCTGACATATCTAATAAGGCCCTTTATGATCTTGCTCTTGTTATCCTCCTTTTTGCAATAGGGTGAAAGAAAGAAACAGAGTATGTCTGGACCACACAGCTTGATGAGAGATCTTTGCTTTTTGTGGTCAAGGACTACATCAGTGTCCTTGTACAATACGGGGTACTTAGTAGGCACTAAACTCATGTCTGGAACATTTTTTTTTTTAATTGAGATCACTGAAGAGTCATAAACAAGGAATTTTAAATAGGCTGAAGGAAGTTAGTCCCAGCAAAGTTAGATGATTTATCAATGATCACATGAAACCAGGATGTGAAGCCATGATGCAATCCTGTCACTTCCATCTGTATCCATTTCAATCTCTATAGAAAGTTTTCAGAGAACTATGGCTTTAATTCCAAAGTGATAAATATACAACCTAGCTGAGTAAAAACTGAAGAGGGACGGAAATGTGAAAGTTAAAGGGTCGGGTACAAAAGTGCCTGAGCCTCTATCCGTTCACTGGCAATGAGGATGCAAAAGCACAGAAAATGGGGAGGGTGGGTTGGGAGAGTGAGGTGAAGAAGATACTCAAATGCTCAGAATTCTGAGGAAGCCACTCTATCTCACTCATTAGATGAGTCATCTCAGTTGTTTTCAAAACATCACTAGAATTTTCCCAAAATAGATTTGCCTTTGAGTTTTATGATACATTCAAACCAGCTCATTTCACAGTTGCTTTTTATTATGGATGATCTCACATACCACAGCAACTCCAAAATTTGGGGTGATATATGCATTAGATTTTATATATACCTCAATCTTTTCTTATGTGAATATCTTTAAAATAAACATAATTTACAATTGAGCTGTTCTTAAGGCACAATGTAGGAAAAGTGTCAGTCTCTGGCAACAAATTAGTATAATCTTAGAAATATAAAACGTGTTTAAATTATTCAAATTATGATTGTATTGTAATTTAAATACAATAATGTAGTAAATATTAATTTGATCATATCTTCTATAAAATTTGTAGATATTTTTCACCATTTTATGCTATTGGAATCTGTTCAAGGAGATAAAAAATATGGCATAAACTATTAGAAATTCTGATAATGTTTAATACAATTTTACTTATAACAAATAAAATTTATCAATTCATAAATTTTATCTATGAATAATTATATTTTCAACTTAATCTTTTTTTTTTTGAGTTTTAAATCATAGATCTAGGGGTAAAAAATCTGCTTAGGCAATAGTGGAGTTCACACCTTGATTTGTACTAAAGAAACCGAGACTTTATAGAGGATTTTTTGTTTTGTTTTGTTTTGGTTTTTGTCCACATTCACAGAGCTAGCTAGTAGCCAACTAGGACTCTTCTGATCCCAGAGATTAACATGAAGGAAAAACCAATTTACAAAGTTGCAATGTTGACAGTTGTTACCAACAGAGGAGGCACTTATGTCTGTTGGAAAACTACTAATATGGGCAATAGAGATCTCTGAGATAAGAAATAGAATTTTCCATTTACAAGGTGTTTGAAACCTCTAGTCTTACACACTTTCCTTGTCATCTCTCAAAATTAGACTCTCTGTCACCATCTCTGCGAAGTCTTATCCTCTTCTTCCTCTGCCCAGGTAAAGTTACCTACTCCCTCCTGTATACTCCCAGGGCACGTCTTAATAATTATATAATCACATTTACATCTCTGTGATTGTCTAGTTAGTTGTATATCTATTTTCTTGAATAAAAAATGAATTCTGGGAGGAAAGGCACTGAGACTTATTCATATTTGTTTTCCTAATATTTGGCACATTATTTAGCATATAATGAGTCTGCTGAATGAAATGGAGTTTAAAATTCTATAAATTAGTATAACAATTCTAGAAAGATTATATGTAAAAAATTATAGGCTGTAAATAAAAGATAAGATTTGTAAGAGTAGTCTGTGGAAACTATATCACTAGGTTATGGTAGCAAAACAGGATTAAGGAAAAACACAGAATAATTAGACAAGATTGAGACAAGTGAGTCACTGAGATCAGAACAGATGATAGGAAGTTAGACAACTTAAACCACGACCAAGGAATTCAGTCACAGGATTAAGGCCAAAACCAGTACTCCAAGTACTGGAATCCTTGGCTAAAACCCATACTACAATGCAGATGTTTCTCTTTAAAGCAGAATCAGTAAATTGAAGTAGATTAACACCTCCACAAAAATAAGAGTCAGTCTCATGAACTGAAAAGGTTGTGTAATATAAAGCTTTTCTAAGAAGCCACTCTTTATGAATGCATTTTTAGGCTCCCATCACAGCCAGCCCTACCACTTGAAAGCCAGAATCTAGAGACTAGTGAGATAAGGAAGGAAAAAAAAAGAGATACTAAATGCTTTCAAATGCATCTTAATATTGTATGACCACCAACTCCTTTGAGATTCTGATTTTGTAAAAAAATAATATAGTCACAGTAAGACACAATCTTACACTGAAAGTTCAGGGACCATGGAGCCTTCTCTGGCCATCCGGATGCTTCCATATCTCTAGACAGAACCTTTGGAAAGAAACTGTATGATAGCTGAACCTAAATTAATATGGAAAAACTAAAGGTCACCTCTGCTACAGTTAAGTAGATTGACTCAGTTGCCCATTCTATTGGTGACTTTTAATAAGTTTTGCTTGTTTATTTGTTTAATTTACCACAGGTGTCATTTAAGCGGATGGGTTTATAGGCATGGACATAAGCATAGAGCTCAGTTACTAAATTTTTCTCACATTAAATTAAAAATAATTCATATCTAAAGTATAGAAAATATAGGCATGTAAATAAACAAGAAAAATCTATTATTTTATTTATTTTAAAGCCTAATATACGATCTTCATTTTTTAAAAAAACTAAAAAATAAAATGCTGTTAGAGTTCCATTTGCTTTAAGAATAAAGTAGGTTTCTGGTTACAGCAATTCTTTTTAGCTATCTGATCATTATCATTTATTAAAATTTGATTTAATTATATTAAAAAAATAAAATCCCTAAAACACTAAGCCTACTTTGTGCATAATTTATTTTTTTGATAATATAGAATTCACTGAGCCACCTAGTGAATAATTTTATATACATGATGATCATATTATATAGATATTATCTACTATATTGTCTCTGCCTCTATACTGTTTATTCCTAAAGGAAAGGTCTATGCTTCATTAGCTATTTTATTAAAAGAATTAGCACACATCTATGAAACTTAATGCTTGTAACAGCACAGAAACTCAAGGTGTGAGGAATACACTGTGTGTGTAAAGGGATGTTTCATGGAGGAGAGGAGGGAGATGTGTCAAAAAAATACGTTAGAGCTCCAAATGCCTTGATTGGTGCATCTGGTTTTTTTGTGAGGCAATGGGAAGTTGCAGAAAGTTGTTTAAGAAGATATGCAAACAAAGTTTGTGTTTTAGAAAGAAAATCTTAATCGTATAAGAGATAAAAAACAAAGAATAGAAAACAAGAAGCTTGATAAGAGGCTATTAAAACAGTCTAGAGCCATCTATATGAAAACAAACTAGAAGAGTCTGAAGAAAGAATGTCTGCACCAAGGCCATGAAACTAGGAAGAAGAAGAAGAGACACTTTCCAGGAAAACAAAAAAGGTATACACTGTGATTATGTGGAGTTTCATCCAGAAATGCAAGAATGGTTCAAGATTAGGAAATCTGTTAAGATAATTACATTAGTACATTGAGCGCTTGCTGTGATCTTTTCTTAGAACACCCTCCTCACCCTCAAACATATACATTTTGAAGGCTCAAGCTCACTCTCAGGTATATATTCTCATGTCCCCTCTGTAGAGAGGCCTTAATGGACTTCCCTTTCTCAAGGAGCACTTAGCATCTTTCTCTAACCCCTTATCCTGTTTATTTATCTGCCTACTAGTAATTGCTACCTAACCCTATTTTATTTATCTTTTTATTGCTTCTTCATTATCTGTCTCCTTTACTGAAATGCTAGGTACCTAAGAGCAGGGACCAGGAAGGACTCTTAATCATTGCTATCTCACCAGCATTTAGAACAAAACCTGGCAGAGTAAATGCTCAAACCAGTTTTGAGTTACTGATGTGATTACCTTCATAAATGTTAAAAATACATCTGATGTAATTTCAGCACCTCTTTTAAAAATAGAAATGGATGAGTACTTTTATCATTCTAAAAGTCAGCTTCATACTTAATGAAGAAACACTAGAAGCGTTTCTATTAAAATTAAAAGCAGGAGTAAGATAAGAATGCTCTTTGCTTCTACTCTCATTTTTTCCTTTTCTAGAGCAACTAGCCAATATAAGTAGACAAAGAAAAAGAGGTACTAACATTGAAAAGGAAAATCTCAAGGCTAGAAATGGAAAACTATTACAACCAATAAGAAAACTTAACATTTCTGGATATAAAATTAATAGAAATCAATATCTTTCTTACATATAAGCAATAGCCAGTTCAAAGATAAAATGGAATAAAAGATCTCACTTTAAAATATGAAAAAGAATACTTATGAAGGAACCTAATTAAAATACATAGAAATCTATGTAAAAATTCTTCAAACTGTTAGAATGACTGTGAAGACAAAGAGAACAAATGCAAAGGCATACTGAGTTTTAGAAAGATGTCTTACAGATATGAGTTATCTCTAAGTTAACCTACAAACTTCCAACAAAAATACTAAAATAGACTTCTTAATTTAAAAAGGGGTAGAAAATATTTAAATATTTTTGAATAGGAAAAGGGTTCAGGGCAGAGCTAATCCCTACTGATAATGAGATATATGTATACGTATGTTTTTCCCCCTCATCGACATTCGTTCTCTAGATTGTAATCTCACGATTTCAAATTCCATCTAATACCAGTGATGCTTTTATTTATAAATCTAATTCTACAGTCTAGGATTCTTCACTGAACTCCAGATGTGTATATGTAATTTTCCATTCAATACCCACTTTGATATCTAACAGGTATATTCATCTTACTTGTCCCAGATTGAGCTCTTAACATTTACCTACCCCCAAATCTAATCTTTCCATTATCTTCCCCATCTGAAACAATGACAAAAACATCCTTCCAGTTTTTCTGACTGTATACCTTGTAGTCACCTTTCATACTTCACTCTCTTTTCCAATCTATTATTCAATCTATCATCAAAAATGTAGACTCCATTTTAGGTACATGATGAGAATTTGACAGCCTCATACTATCTCTACTATCATCATATTGGTCAAACACACTGTTATTTATTTCCTGAATTATTGCAATTACTTCCTGACTTTTTCTAAGCATGATTCCACTTTTGTCTGCCTTCCCCTCTCCCCCACCAACCCACTTACCCTAATAACCTATACTTAATACAGTAGTCCAGTGATCTTTGTTATACAGTTGGAATACCTAAGATGAAATTAGTTCCTGAGATAAACTGGAAGGCATAGCACATTTCTGGGGGAAATTGTAGCATTAAAAGAAGTTAGAAGACCACATGTATTGACTATGTTTGCCTGAAATTGGCAATGCACAAGAGGAAGTTGAACTCAGTGAAGAATCGGCTAATTTTCCAGTAGATATAAAAGAGAACAGAGACAAGGTTATGGCCTTGTGGAGTTCAACAACAGGCTAGTTCCTTCTGGAGTCCAAATGGCAGGTGGTAAATTTAAAAGTGACATCGCTCTACTAAATATTTCAGTTGAATAAAGTGACATGGCAAATAGCACATTAAGAGTGTGGTGCCAAGTAAAACTCAGTTAAAAGACCAAAGGCAAAAATCAGTTTAAAGTTTGTGACCTTCTCATTATTGTTCCAGAAAGCCTCACGGTAGCTACCATGAGTCGAGAGAGAGAGAGAAGACAGAGAGCATGTGAGAGAGAGCATGAGAGAGCCTGAGGTAAGACAATGGATGTAGATGTGGTTACTGAACTTTGTATCTAAAAGTAAATTAGTAAGATGCCTGGTACATTGTTGAGTGAATACTGTGCCAAAATATCAAGCTCTGATTTTTAAAAAGACCATGGCTTTTTGAGACTTGTTTATGCCCTCAAACTTCCATGAACAGGAGGAAAGCTTTGAATTCTGCATTGCCTTCAAAAAAGCCAGGCTCCCAATATCCATCTCTGATGAGGCCAAGGAAATGCCTCCAAAATAAGAGAAACTAAAGCTACAGAAAGCAATGGGCAAAGAAGTTCCTCCCAGAAAGCAAAATTAGAGCCCTCACAATGTTGGTCCAGTGATGGCTTCAAATTACTCTCTTTTAATTACTCTTCAAATGACTCTGTTATGTTCAGAAACATTTGGTATAATGATCCTGTCCCCCATTCCACCACCATATACTTGGTGTGATGATGCATATCTTGTTCAATAGTATCGAACACTGGGACAAAAGAGGTACTTTGGACTTTGAACTTAATACAATGACTGGGTGACATGTTAGGCAGTTTATTTTGTCTGGGTATTTAATCGGGAGGGGGAGAGAAAGATGCCTATTTGGCTACCAAAGGGCAGATAGTAGAGACACTGGCTGAATGCTCACCATTTCCATTTACTGTTTTTGAGTATAAGAAGGTTACATTTTCCAGTCCTCCTTACATTTTGTAAGGTAATATGTCTCTTCTTGTAGCAAATATGCTACTTACAAGATGGAAAAAGTCTCTTGAATGGCCGCTAATATAATACTGTAGGATATCAAGCCAATCTATGAACAAAATATTGTATCTTAATAAGATAACAAACTGGGTATCTCAGTTGAAAAATTAATATTCAAAAATCAGAGTCATCTTGTGTACTGATTAAAACCAATTTAAAATGTTACAAAGAAACAATCCTATTTACCACAGCAACAAATGCCATTACAAAGTTAGGATTAAATCTAATAAAAATGTGTGAGAACTTTATGGATAAAATTACATAATAAAATACCATGACATAAGATCCCAAATAAGTTTCAACATACAATATTTTCATATAATGTAAGACTCAATAAGATACCAAGTTTCTATGCAATGATCAAATTTAATGCAATTATAATAATTGTTATAGAAATCTGGCAAATTCCAGAAATCTCCAAGGAGGAGCAAAGGACCAAGAATAGGCAAGAAAATTTTATAGGAAAATGAAGTGGGAATACTTAATCAAATATCCAAATTATTGTAAAACATTAGTAATTAAATATTGCAATATTTTCAGAGAAAGAGGCAAATATAAGAGATTTGAGAGTGCCAAGTACACCATGTTGTATAGAAATTATATCAGAGATGTTATCAAACTAAAGAGATTACAGTGAACTATTTAATAACTGGGCTAAAAAATTATCCATTTAAAAATGTAATCAAAACCTATACCATAAAAAGATAACATATAAAGAAATAAATGTATAAACAAAAATTTACAAATCTTACAAGAAAATTTAAGAAAATAGCCATATGGCCTTTGAATAAGGATTTCTTAGAAATGCTGAAAACAAAGCCAGAAATGGTAAAGTGATGATTTACAAAAATGAGTAGATTGAAATCAAAACAAATTCCAATAAAAGAGACAAATTTAAAAACTAGTCACAATGGTAAAAGATATTTGCAAGGGAAAAATTTGACATTGGGTTGACATTCAGATTTTATACAAGAATGCCTAATAATTAGTAAAAAATATTTCAAACACCTAATAGAAAATTATGTAAAGGTTTAGAGTGAAGAATGGAAAATGAAAATATAAAAAGATCATCAATTTCACTCTATATCAGAAAAATATATATTAAAACCAGAATAAAATATTTCTCATCTATCAATTATAACAGTGACTACAACAAATATGAGTGAGAATTATGGATAAAGAGGCTTATACTCTACTGGTAAACATGTAAGTTGCTATAACTACTTTAGAGAAAACTTTGGTAATATGTCTATGGTCTATAAAATCACAATTTCAAATTCAATTATGTATTCAAAAGAGACTCTTGTATATGTATAAGAAGACATAAAAGAATTATTGCAGTAGTATTTGTAATAACAAATAATTGCAAATATGTACCCCTGAAGTAAGATTATATTTAAAATGGTATGACAACATTTATCAACTATTCAAAGAAGAGATAATTATTTTATAAATGATTTTAAAATGTGAAAACAATAAGTTTTCCAGTTTATTCTTGAAGGTATTATTTTTCTGTCACCAAAGAAGAAGTATCGCTAAAAATTGATCTGGACATTAATTTCACTTGTGAATAAATATAAAACACCAAGTAAAATACTAACACGTTTGACACCATAGCATGTAAGAAGAGAGACACAGTTTGACCAATCTTGATTTAATCCTAAGAATGCAAGGATCTTCTAGCAGAAAAAAATATATATTGATGTAACTATTTCAATTTATTGAGTAAGAACTACAAAACCCCAATAAGTAAAACAATTAAGAACTACACAAAGGACTTCTAAGAAAATACCTGGAACTAAACTCACCCTGGCATGCTAAACAATCATAACATTGAGGGCAAATGTATGAGGCAACTATTTCAGACATTAAGCAGCAGGCAGGGCAGACTGCCATTCCTGAGCAAAGTGTGACTCATGAAACAAGCCCCATGATTGTTCTGGATCTCTACAGCAAGATGAAGATCAAGCAAAGATCAGAGTGGGATGCTGACATGAGATTACCACAGCATGCTACTATAGGATGAACACAGACTATAGAAGTTAGATAATACTTAGAGACATGAGAATTCCAGCCCCTGCCAGAAAGAAGAAACCAGCTGACTCCCTAGAAAGGCTCTAAATTGGGAATAAGGACCATACTCATAGTAATATGATCATGTGACACTAGACTAGCCCCGACAAAGCCAAAATCTAAGCCTTAACAAAATCATCAAGGGAGAGAGAATTTGGAAGTAGAATTCCACCAAGAGAGGAACTTGGAAAAATATTGTGCTTTCTACAGATCCACACTAATTTGGATCTCTGTGCAAGATGTCAACCAGAAAACAAACAACACAGCAAAACTCTTTGGAGACAGCATCCCACGTATCACTCCAAAAGTTCAACATACAATCTCAAAGCATTCGACATCTAGGTAAACAGGAAAATGTAACCTCAAGTTAAAAAGTTTAACAGAGACTGAGCGTGATGGCTCATGCCTGCAATTCCAGCACTTGCAGAGGCCGAGGCTGGCAGATCACTAGGTCAAGAGTTCGAGACCAGCCTGGCCAACATGGTGAAATCCTGTCTCAACTAAGAATACAAAAATTAGCCAGGCAGTTAGCGTGCCTGTAATCTCAGCTACTCAGGAGGCTGAGGCAGGAGAATCACTTGAACCCGGGAGGCAGAGGTCGCAGTGAGCCAAAAGCACAACATTGCACTCCAGCCTGGGCGACACAGCAAGACTCCATTTTGGAAAAAAAAAAAAAAAGCATAAAGTAACCCAAGTTAGTTTATATACTAGATTTCACAGATAATGACTTTAAAGCAGTTATTTCATACACACACACACACACACACACACACACACACACACCAGGCTATGATTGATAGATAATAAGATAGATACATACACACGTAAATATGTATATATTTAAAGAAAAATATGATATTGAGTGAATAAATAAGGAATCTTTTCTGAGAAATCAAACTATAAAAGAAAATCAGACTAAAAATTCTAGAATTAATTACAAATTATAACAACTGAAGTTGAGGGAAAAGCTTACTTGCTTTTCATAACGGAATATTAGATATGGCAAAGAAACGGGGACCAGTGAACTCAAAAGCGGATCTACACAATTAAACAATTTTGATTATAGAGCCTTTATAGCATGCTTTAATATAAGACTGTCTCATATCTTCAATTGGATAGTGTTTTTCTAGATAGTCTTACAAGTTTATTTTTCTTGTGAATTTTAATATCTTGACTAGCTACAAAAATGTTGATGTTTATGGTAAGATTGAATAAAGATTATAAATTAACTTTAAGATACAGACGCACACACACACACACACACACACACACACACATACACACATTTCCCACAATGAATCACTGGAACAATATTTCCTGAGTTCATGCATGCTAAAAAATGTTTGTTTATCTATAGCCTTGTTCATAGAGGGACAGCATGAAAAAAAGTAAAATCTTTAGTTGACACTATGGTTTTTTGTTTATTTCCTTACCACCATCCCCTTCCACCTCTGCTTTCTCTTCTTCCTCCTCCTTCTCCTCTGCTTCTTTTACACTGATTTATCCTTCTCTTGATTTGTGTTTGAATGCTGATTCATTTTTATCTTGATTTGTATGCTGCTTTTGAGTAGAATGGTGCCAGTTGGATTTTTGGTCCTTGTAAATTATTTGCTTCTTTGTATGGAGGCTTTGAGGGTTTTCTACTTCATCTTTAAAATCTAAAAAATGTACGAAAGCCCAGAGTTGATAACTGTGTGACCGCATTCTCAGAAACTATGTGAGCCTTTTCAATATGTTATATCTTTAATTTCCTGAAAGTTTTCTTGGATTATGGCTTAAATATTAAGTTAGTTTCTTTTTTTTTTTAATCTTCTTTAGGGTCGTCCTTTCATTTTGGTGCCTTCTTTATTTTTCATGTCATTGTCAGTCTATCTGTTGTTTCTCCTCTTTCCTCCAAAATTCTTATTAGTTTCTTGCTTGTATTTCTTCATCCTTGGGTCCCATGTAATTTAGTTTTCATTTCCTATATCATTTTTCTGGGTTTTTCCTCTTGAGTTCATTAATGATATTTTATTTCTTTCACTTTTGTTGTTGTTGTTTTGGATTTTTTTTCTGTTCTTAGTATTTGAATTTCTGAATCAAGGTGTTTCATTTTTTTCTGTAACCCAAATCATGCTTGCTAGATTAGAAACTTTAATTATTTACAGCATTGATTCTTATCTGTAGAGAACTTCACACCAACTTCATTAAGTACCCAGTCACCTTAGCATTGAGCAGCAGAAGCACTAACTCCTATGCTGTGAATATTCTCCGACAACGACTATCGGACCCATGAGGACGGAAGCCCTATGTGCACAACCTTCAGGACAAAGAGAATCTCCATTATTGTCTGCTATGAACTAAGTTGCATCCTCCCAAAATTCATGTTTCAACCCTAACCCCTAAAGTGTCTGTATTTGGACATAGGGCTTTTAGGAGGTATTTAACGTTAAATGCAATCATAAAAGTGGGATCCTAATTCGATAGGCTTAGTGGTCTCATAAGAAGAGGAAGAGTACTCTCTCTCTCTCTCTCTCTCTCTCTCTCTCTCTCTGTCTCTCTTCTGTGTGTGTGTGTGTCTGTGTGTATATTCATTTAAATATATAGCAAGCCAAGAAGAGAGCCCTCAGCAGGAACCAAATTGGATGGTACCTTGATCTTGGACTTTTCAGCCTCTGGATCTATGATGAACAAGTTTCTGGTGTTTAAGCCACCCAGCCTACACTATTTTGTTATGGCAGTCCAAGCTGACTAATGCAATGTCCTTGTTGAATCAAATTAAGCATCCTAGAATATCCTGATCCAGGTGTATTATAGATAACTCCTTTACATATAGTTCTGTCTCTCCCCTAAAGAATAATCCCCTAGATTATGAACTTTGTTTCATTTGCATCACTCACAGCATGTGCCTTTTATTAATTATAAAAATTCATATTCATAGCAACAAATCAAATGCAATTCAGAAGAGAATGAATAAAAACTTGATTTGTCTTTACTATCCCTTTCCTCCATGCCACCCTCTTGAGATATTGAAAGAAACTGAACCCTTCCATTACTGAAAGGAACTGAATCTGCAAATCAATTTTTTCACTTTCCCTTTTCTTATTTTAACTGTTTGGATTATTTCTCCCTTATTGAACATTTTTTACATTTAAAATCATTAGCTAGAGTTCTATGCACAACAGTTGTATAAAATACTATCCTCAGCTCAGCACATCATTTAAAACATTTTACTTACGTCATTTAAAACATTTTAAAACCATTTTTAATGGGCTTTTAATATTAAAATGTTCCTGGGCTGAGAAATGTCCAATTATTCTGGCTCTTTTTTAACTCTTTATGTCTGTTCTGGACTGTCATATATAACCAATAACTTCTCAATTTAATGAGGTCAGTTTTGATCCAGTTCTCAAAACTGAGTTTATACATAGTTTTATAAATGTCTACTGGCAAAAGTTTCCTTTACTTTAAACAAAAGAAGTCAAAAATAAAATAAATGTGATATATTTTAGCATACAAATTAAACTACAGAAAAAATGGTAAACAAATACAATTTTGTTTGGAATTGGTTTTGTTAAATTCTTGATTGATACATATTTTAATTTTAAAATGTCATTTGAAACCATAGGCTTTTGGATCTTAGAAATAAAATATACTTTCAAAAATCTCCTGTCTAGCCCTCTGCCTTAAAACTGATAAAATGTTTCCATCAAAGCAACTTAAATAAAGTAAATGGATTTACTCTATCTAGCAACTATTCAAAAAGTCAGGTTTTCTAACTTCACATACCACATGCTATAGTAATGCCTCTTAATTGTAACTGTCTTTGGATACCAACAAATTCTATTCATATTCAGTCTTAAAATCCAATATTTACAGACAACCAACCCTTTACTAACATCAACTTATGCTTCTAACTAAACCGTCCTATTAAAATGGTTATTGTCATGGAAGACTATTTATTAATTATTAATAAGTTTATATTTTTTCCAAAAAGGACTTATATTTATAAAATTTATTAGAATTTATAAAATTATATATAATATACATGTATGTACATATACCACTCACACATGCTGAGCTTCAATGAATGTTTGTGATGTATTGGAAAATCAATACAATCAATTGATTGTATCAGTTTAAACTGGTTAATTTATTACCTTATCTAAGTGTTCTTGTCCTAAGATCACACAAATTAACACTATTTATCCTTAGGGAACTTGGTGTCTTAGGGCTACAGTTAGTGACTCACATAGTCTTTATATGTAGGTCATTAGTTCAAATCCAGTTTAGAATGTTACTTCTTGAATTGAGTGATTTTGAAAGTTATTCAATGTTCTGTTACAAATTACAAATATGGTCCTTTAATTTCATTTTAAGCTACATTTTCACAAATACAGTACATTATTTTTCTCCTAATTATATTCACCAGTTTCTGCATTTCTCAAATAGCGAAACAGAAAATAAAAATGTAATCAATGCACTTATTCTACAATAACAAAGGTTTGCAATTTTTTTCCTTTAAAAAAGATTCTCTGACAGGAAGGGCCCAGTGCCTCATGCCTGTAATCCCAGTGAGGGACTCTTCCCAGGTCCACAAGGGGCGAGGTTTTAAAGGCAGGAGTTTCCCGGCTCCACCCCTCCAGCCAGGAACCAGAGGGGTTTCAAATGTAAAGTTCTTTGTCTAGGTTTCCTGTGCGTGGGCTAGGTAAAAAAATCCAGGTGGGCTCCTTTGTCCAAAAAGCCTGCTGAAAGCTCTGGGAGGAGGGGGCTCTGTTGTGGACCAAGTAGCCAATCTAGTATCAGAGTCAAAGATCAGTCACTCCAGAGGAAGTTTGAAAGTACTCCTCTCATTGGACGAGAACATGAATGCAGAGGGAATAACTCAAGGGTTAAAATCCCACTGCTCCCTCCCTGCATGATTCCTTCTCTGGATCCCCTCCCATGGCAGTGTGGGAGCTGTGTTTCTCTCTCTCTCTCTATCTCTCTGTCTAATAAATCACTCCCCACAAAACTCTTTGGGTCCATGATATTTATTTGAATGGCAAACACACTGTGCCTGTGGGGTCCCTTTCCCCTATTCTTCAGGGTAAGAGAGGCCAAGAGCCTTGGATCAGGGAACTGAGAGAGTCTTTGGACGCCCCCACACCACCCCCAATTACATCTTTTTGGCAAGCCAGCTAGGAATACAGTGGACTTCAGAACGTGAGTGATATCGGACCCCTTTCCCTTGCTAATCTGTCCTTTTGCTTCTTTTAAATTTGTTAAGGAGGTAAAGACCGCATGCAGTGGTGGAGGAAAGGCCGAGCAGGCGCTGCCTGCAGAAAGCACCAGGCTGCCAGACCTGCACGGGGCCTCTCACAGCTGGCAGCTGGGCCTGGGCAGCTGGAGCAGCAGTTGCTTATGCAAGCCACACCCAGCCTTTCAAAAGTGCATTTGCCGGTCTAAAGACACAGGTGTCAGGCTTTCTGGGAACGGACTCTCCAAACCCTGGCTCTCCGGAACTGGGAGCATTGGTCAGCCCTGAACCAGCTTCCTTTTCTTACTGTTCTTTCTTTCTGTGGGCCAAGCTGAGGGCTGGCAAGAGGAAGGGCAGTCCCAACTCCCAATTCAGTCCAGTCGAGGTCGGGGCCACCCTTAAACCTCCAAAGAAAGAGCCGCCTATGCAAACCATGCTCAGTCTTTCAGACCCCAACCTCCTGGGTCCAGATTTCTGTGAGGCAAACTTCTTCCTGGCTCTTTCCTCTAAGATATTTCCTATACATGAGGCAATTACCCTTTTTGCTAGGACTTTGAGGCTCTTGGAGTGGCAGTCCAGGGACCCTTGCCCATGGTGCCCTCAGGCTTATGCCTATGAGGACCTCCTACAATGCACAGGGCCAGTTCCCCTAGTCCACAGTGTTAGGTCATGTCCTAACAGAGCCAGAGTCTATCAGTGGTACTAGAGGCTATAAGACATTTTGTTTTGTGTCACCTGCAATTTCCCAATCCAGCTCAGTGGTGCCAGAATCCAATGATGTACAATTTGTCTTGCCTACGATTGGCTCTTTGTACAGCAGAACTCTTCCATCTAGAATACCATAGTCAGACTGGGTCTGAGGCTCAAATAGTTAATTACAGGCCCCACAACCCTAGGGCATATTCCTATGACTGAAAGTCAGGTGGAGTAGAAGGCCTGGGTCCCAAGAGCACTGTCCCAGCCTCGGCCATGAGGCCAGCCATTACCTTATTTAAGACTGTTGTGCTTAGAGGTCCCTCTCTAGGAGTTTATCCTCCTAGTGTAGTTTTATGCTCAGGCCTATGTTAACTAAACTCTTGCTGGGGAATGTTGGTACCCATCGCCCAAGACTCACTGGCCTAGTTCTTCAAGGATGTGCCAGTACAGAGCCACTAAGCCTAGCAGACCCATGTCCTTAAGGTGGCCATAAGGACATTTAGACAGTGAGGGTGTGCTCATGATGCCAATGAGCATGGTTAAACCTGGCACATGGGGGAGCCCAGAGGATGATCATGCATCTAGGGCATAAGGAAACAACAAGGCTAGCAGTTGCAAGGAATAACCAGGGATGCAGACATTCCTGTGTTCGATTTCAGATGGGTGCTACTCTTCCCAAGCCAAAATCACCCTTAAAGTGTATCCTGGATAACCGGGACCAATCTGACCCATGATCTTTGAAGAAGAAGTGGCTCATTTTTCACTGCCAAACAGCATGGCTGTGATACCCTCTGCTGAGTGGAGAAACCTGGCCTTTTAAGGGAAGTATACATTATAACATCCTTCTACAATTAGACCTGTTCTGTAAGAGGGAAGGTAAATGGATTGAGGTCCCCTATGTGTAAGTTTTCTTTTGCTAAGGGATAATCCTCAGCTATGTAGGGCCTGTAATCTATACCCGACTGGCTCCTCCTCAGGACTACCCCCCACATTTAGGACTCCCTGTGTCTCCTCCCTCTACCAATGCTGACCAGGTCTCTTCAGCTCTTATAACCCAAGAGGAGTCAGGGAAAGCCAAAGCAGCCAAGGCACCTCAGGCTACTAGGATGACCCAGCTCTGCCCCCTACAGGCAGTAAGAAGAAAATTTGAACCAACCAAGGTACATACCCCCTTCTCACTTTCTTAAAGCAAATCAAGGTGGACTTAGGAAAATTTTCAGATGGCTCGGACAAGTACATACATGTTCTGCAGAGCCTGGGTAAGTCCTTTGAAATAAATTGGAAAGATATCATGTTATTGCTTAGTCAGACCCTAACCAGCAATGAGAGAGAGGCTGCTGTAGCAGTGGCTCAAGAGTTTGGGGACACCTGATACCTTAGTCAAGTACATGAGCAAATGATGCCAGAGGAGAAGGATAGATTTCTTACAGGTAGACAAGCAGTCCCTAGCATGGACCCTTACTGGGATCCTGACTCAGAACAGGGGGACTGGAGTCATAGGCACCTATTAACCTGCGTACTTGAGGGATTAAGGCAAACTAGGAAAGTACCCGTGAACTATGCAATGTTATCCACCATAACTCAGGGAAAGGAAGAAAACCCAACAGCGTTCCTTGAGCAGTTACGGGAGGCCTTAAGAAAGTATACTCCCCTGTAATCAGACTCCATCAAAGGTCAGATAACACTAAAAAAAAAAAATTATTACACAATCAGCAGCAGATATTAGGAGGAAGCTCCAGAAGCTGGCCCTGTGGCCAAACAGAGTCTAGAGTCATTACTAAATCTAACAACCTCAGTATTCTATAATAAGAGACCAAGAGGAACAGGCTGAAAGAAACAGGAGGGACCAGAGAAAAGCTGCAGCCCTAGTCATGGCCTTTAGGCAAGCAGACCCAAGAGAGAACGACTTGGGTTAGCCGCCAGTCTGGCAGAGCTTGCTACCACTGTGGCCTACCAGGACACTTTAAGAGAGATTGTCCCCATAGGAATGGACCACCTCCTCATCCTTGCCCACTGTGCCAAGGGGATCACTGGAAGCCACACAGTCACAGGGGATGAAGGTTCCCAGGGCCTGAGGTGGCTAACCAGATGACCCAACAGCAGGACTGAGGGTGCCCACGGCAAGAGCCAGCACAAGCCATCACCCTCACTGAGCCCCGGGGGAAAGCTAATCATGGAAGGCCTGGAGGTCTATCTTCTCCTGGACACTGGCACGGCCTTCTCAGTTTTACTTTCCTGTCCTGGACGGTTGTCCTCCAAGTCTGTAACTGTCCAAGGAGCCCTAGGACAAGCAGTCACCTGATATTTCTCCCAGCCCCTAAGCTGTAACTGAGGAGATATACTCTTCTCCCATGCCTTCCCCATCATGCTAGAAAGTCCCACTCCCTTACTAGGGTGGGACCTGTTCGCCAGAGCAGGAGCCATTATCTATACAAACATCACCAGGGACAAAATCCCTCTCTGCTGCCCATTACTTAAAGAAGGGATTATTCCTGATATTTGGGCAATGGAAGGACAATTTGAGCAGGCAAAAAATGTATGCCCAATTCGAATAAGACTAAAGGATCCCCACTTCTTTTCCTTACCAAAGACAGTACCCCTAAGACCAGAAGCCAAAAACGGGCTACAGGATATTGTAAGGAATTTAAAAGCTCAGGGTCTAATAAAGACCTGTAACAGCCCTTGTAATACCCCAATTTTCAAAATACAAAAACCTAATGGACAATGTAGGCTAATGCAAGATCTCAGGCTTATTAATGAAGCTGTGATCCCTTGATACCCAGCTGTAACCAACCCATACACCTTGCCCTCTCAAATACCAGGAGATGAACCATGGTGTATAGTCCTAGACTTAAGGATGCTTTTTTCTTTGTTCCATTACCTTCGGACTACCAGTTTCTGTTCGCCATTGAAGACTCTTTGGACCAGAATTCTCAGCTCACCTGGACAGTGTTACCCCAGGGCTTTCGAGATAGCCCCCAAGCTATTTGGCCAGGCTCTAGCTCAGGACCTTAGTCATTTTTCACGTCCAGGTACCCTGGTTCTTCAATATATGGATGATTTACTTTTAACTGCTAACACAGAAACCCAGTGTGAGTAGTCCACACAGGACCTCCTAAACTTTCTAGCCACCTGTGGATTTAAGGTTTCCAAACCAAAGGCCCAACTTTGTAGACAAGAGGTAAAATACCTAGGGCTTGTCTTGTCTAAGGGCACTTGGGCCCTTGATGGAGAACGTCTCCAACACATACTGGCCTTCCCCTGTCCAGAAACCTTAAGACAGTTACAGAGATTCTTAGGAATAACTGGTTTTTGCCAATTGTGGATTCCCAGATATGATGAAATAGCCAAATCCCTATACTTTCTGATTAAGGAAACCCAAAAGGCTAACACCCATCTAATACAATGGGACCTATAGCTGAGGCAGCCTTTCAGACCCTGAAGCAGGTACTACTGCAGGCTCCAGCTCTCAGCCTTCCTACAGGGAACAACTTCTCCGTATATGTTACCGAAATGTCAGGAATGGCATTGGTGATTCTTACCCAGACTCATGGGACCACGCCACAGCCGGTGGCATACCTAAGTAAGGAAATTGATGCAGTAGCAAAAGCCTGGCCACACTGCTTGTGGTTCGTAGCCACAGTGGCTATACTGGTCTCAGAAGCTGTTAAAATAGTGCAAGGGGAAGATCTAACTGTATGGACTTCACAGGATGTAGCTGGAATTCTGGCCTCTAAAGGAGGCTTATGGCTGTCTGACAACCACCTACTCAAATATCAGGCCTTAATGCTCGAAGGGCCTGTACTTCAGCTGCACACATGGGCAGCCCTTATTCCAGCTACTTTCTTCCTGAGGAAGGGGCAGACAAAGAACATGACTGTCAGCTGGTTATAGCCCAGAACTATGCGGCTCAAGAGGATCTCTTAGAAACTCCTCTAGCCAATCCTGACCTTAACCTACACACTGACAGAAGTTCATTCATGGAAAATGGAGTTTGAAAGGCAGGACATGCAGTAGTCAGCGATCAAATAGAGCTTGAAAGTAATTCCCTTCCTCCTGGAACCAGTGCCCAGCCGGCAGAACCAGAAGCCCTCACTCAAGCTCTAAAATTAGGAAAAGGAAAGAGAATAAACATGTACACAGATTCCAAACATGCTTACCTGGTTCTGCATGCCCATGCTGCCATATGGAAGGAAAGAGAGTTCCTAACCTCGGCAGGAACTCCCATTAAACATCTTAAGGAAATTTTAGACTTATTACAAACTGTCCAAGAACCCAAAGAGGTAGTAGTGTTACACTGTCAGGGTCACCAGAAAGGAGATGAGAAGGAAGTGGAGGGCAACTGATGAGCTGACCTAGAGACAAAAAGGGCAGCTAGACAAGAATTATAGAAGGACCTTTAATATCAAAACCCTTTCCCAGGAACTAGACCTCAATAATCATCAGAAGAGGTAGAGTGGGCAATCTCCCAGGGCATAATCTTCTTCCTTCAGGATGGCTAGCTACTGAGGAGGGAAAAGTACTCCTACCTGCTCCAGCCAGTGGAAAGTACTTAAAATACTACATCAAACCTTCCATATGGGTATAGAGAATACATATCGAATGGCCAAATCTATATTTACAGAAAAATGTCTCTTCAAGGCTGTCCAACAAATAGCCAAAGGATGTGAAATAGGGCAGAAAAATAATCCTTTGGCACATCACAAAGCTCCTCCTGGGGAAGAAAACCAGTCATTACCTAGGTGAGGACTGGCAAATGGACTTTACCCATATGCCTAAGTCCCGAGGATACCAATATCTGTTAGCATGTGTAGATACCTACACAAATTGGGTTGAGGCTTTCCCCCTGTAGAACAGAAAAAGCCCACGAGGTAATAAAAGTCCTGATTAATAAAATAATCCCTAGATTCAGACTTCCTCACTGTCTTCAAAGCTATAACAGCCCTGCCTTCAAAGCTGCAGTGGCCCAAGGAATTTCCAAGGCATTAGAAGTACAATATCATCTCCACTGTGCTTGGAGGCCTCAGTCCTCAGGGAAAGTGGAAAAGATGAATGAAATTCTTAAGAGACATCTAAAGAAACTGGCACAGGAAACCCACCTCCCACGGCCTTCTCTATTACCAATAGCACCCTTAAGGGCTTGAAACTCTCATCAGAAAATAGGACTCAGCTCCTATGAGATGCTTTATGGTCAGCCCTTTCTTAATAATGATCTTATATTAGACAAGGAAATAGCAGATCTAATAAAAGATATAACTTCCTTGGCTAAGTACCAGCAGGCTCCTAAGACCTTACCTGAAGGACACCCTAGAGAAAAAAGGAGAGATTTTTTCTGCCCTGGAGACTTAGTTCTTGTTAAGTCTCTCTCCTCATACTCTCCCTCTCTAGGCCCATCTTGGGAAGGACCATTTTCGGTTATTCTGACTACCCCGACAGCAGTTAAGATAGTAGGAACTGATTCGTGGTTCATCCCACTCAGCTGAATCCTTGGACACCTCCTGAAGAAAATCATAGACCCTCCACTTCACAGCCTGAAGTTCCAGGAGACAACCCTTCATACACCTGTGAGCCTTTAGAGCATCTACATTTGCTCTTCCGAAGAGATCCCCAGGAAAGCAACTACTCATGAGTCTAACTTACATCTTGGCATTAACAGGACTATCACCCTTAACTTCACTATCTGTGACCAGACTCTATTTAATTGCCCCTATGGATTGCCAAATAGCTCTCCTCGTCTCCTTCCTAGTGCCCCCGCCAATGACAATTTACATTGACTCTCAGGTGCAGAGACTTCTCTTGCCAAGGCCATGCTGTACTCAAACTCCAATTATTCCTTTCACAGTGGCAGGGGTGGGGTCAGAACAATAGGAGGACTTGGTACTGGCATTGGAGAAATTATGACCTCTACTCAGTTTCACTATAAGCTATCTCAGAAATTAAATGATAACGTGGAAAAGGTTGCTAATTCTCTCTGCAGAAGCAGCTTGACTCTTTAGCTGCCATAGCTCTTAAAAATAGAAGGGCCCTGGATCTGCTAACAGCAGAGAAAGGAGGAACCTGTCACTTTTTAGGAGAAAAATGCTGCTACTTTATAAAACAATCGGGTATTGTCTTAAACAAAGTGGAAGAACTCAGGGATCAATCAAACGCAGGGCTAAAGACCGTCCAGAAACAGGATCATGGAGCTTGTTTAACAACTGGCTGTCCTGGCTCTACCTTCTTCTAGGCCTGTTTATAACCATTCTATTTTTGCTGGCCTTCGGGTCTCTCATCTTTAACTTTCTTGTCAAATTTGTTTCTTCTAGTATTGAGGCTATGAGGCTACAAATGGTCCTGCAAATGGAACGCTGGATGTCCTTGGCTCATAAGCTCTGTGTGGACCTATGGATCAATCTGCACACCTGGAAGACTCCTCTCTGGAGGCAACCTCAACCGCAGAGCCCCTTCTATGCCCCCGTTCAGCAGGAAGTAGTTAAACAGCGATTCACGCCCATGTCCCAACAGCAGCTGGACTTTCCTGTTCAAAGGGGGAACTGAGGGGACTCTTCCTGGGTCCGCAAAGGGAATGGTTTCAAAGGCAGGAGTTTCCTGGCTCCACCCCTCCATTAGAGAACCAGAGGGGTTTCAAATACAAAATTCTTTGTATAGGTTTCCCACACTTGGGCTAGGTAGAGAAATCCAGGAGAGTCAAAGATCAATCACTCCAGAGGAAGTTTGAAAGAACTCCTCTCATTGGGTGAGAACATGAATGGGGGAGGGAATGACTCAAGGGATAAAATCCCACTGCTCCCTCTCTATACTGATTTCTTCTCTGGATCCCTTCCCACGGCAGCATGGGAGCTGTGTTTCTCTCTCTCTCTGTCTCTCTCTGTCTAATAAATCACTCTCTGCAAAACTCTTTGAGTCTACGATATTTATTTGAACAGGGCCCCTTTCCCCATTCTTCAAGGTAAGATAGGCCAAGTACCTCAGATTGGTGAACTGGGAGCCTCTTCAGGATGCCCCCACACCCCCCAGTTACACCAGCATTTTGGGAGGCCAAGGCAGGCAGATCACCTGAGTTCAGGAGTTCAAGACCAGCCTTGCTAACATGGTGAAACCCCATCTCACTAAAAATACAAAAATTAGTTGGTCATGGTGGTGCAGGCCTGTAATCTTGGCTACTCAGGAGGCTGAGGCAGGAGAATCACTTCAATCCAGAAGACGGAGGCTGCAGTGAGCTTAGATTGAACCACTGTACTCCAGCCTGGCCAGCAGACCAAGACCCTGTCTAAAAAAAACAAAAAGAATTCTACGACTGCTGATCAACTTTTATTTTCTAGATTGGTGATAGGAATGCAAACATGGTGGAGGAGGGCCGATTGATGCATATTTCATTCAAAGTGGGAGGAGCTACCTATTGGGTACTATGCTTATCACCTAGGTGACAAAAGAATATATATACCAAACACAATTTACCTGTATAACAAATGTGCACATGTACCCCTGAGCCAAAAATAAAAGTTAAAAAAAAGAACAATAAACAAAGTGGGAGGAACTATTTTTATGTGAGGTTTTCTGAGACACCAGTATATGAAAAGAAGCTTCAGTGAGAGGTTACAAAAATGTGGCTGAATTCATGAGAGAGCAATTCTCCATTCTCTCATACAGAGCATAACTTCTGTACCCTTAAAAAATAATAACTTACTATAAATATTATTTTTTTTTCCTTTTACATGAAGAGAATGGGCTTGAAATGGAAAGAAAGCCAGAACAGCACATGCAAAGCCAAAGGCACTGAAGGATGATATGTTATAAGAAAAATGGAAAATGCCCATTGCTATATATGAGCCTCAGTGCAAAGTTAATAGCTAATGATGCAATGAACAGATGTTCAGGTGGCCAAAGTTCTCATTTTAGGATGAGAGAGTCAACTGATAAGAGATATCATGAATATCTACAAATACACTGATATTTCCAACTCAACAATGGTGTAAGAAATGCCTGGGGTTTTGTTGTTGTTGTTGTTGTTGTTGCTGTTGTTTGTTTGTTTTGAGATGAAGTCTTGCTCTTGTCACCCAGGCTGGAGTACAAAGGTGCAATCTCCACTCACTGCAACCTCCGCCTCCTGGATTCAGGCAATTCTCCTACCTTAGCCTCCCAAGTAGCTAGGATTACAGGTGCCTGCCATCACATCCAGCTAATGTTTTTGTATTTTTAGTAGAGATGGGGTTTCACCATGTTGGCCAGGCTGGTCTTGAACTCCTGACCTCAGGCGATCTGCCTGACTCGGCCTCCCAAAGTACTGGGATTACAGGCATGAGCCAACTTGCCTGGCCACCTGTTTTGTTTTTATCACAGAAATTTAGAGCAATTAGTTGGGAAAGAAAGGGAATTACTTACCAAATTAATTTTTCTGGAAAACATGTATACATTAAAAATAAAATAAAATTGGCCAAACTTGAACTGTGATTTAAGTCTATAAACTCAGAATTTCTATTAGTAACAGAGCAAGAATGAGATTATCATTCTGCGTCTCCTTGTGAGCAAAAAAAAGCGGCTGGTTTTGTTTTTCTCATTTTAATTTGCTTGGCAATGTGGTAAACTTATTTTATGTTTGTAAATTAGATCCAATCTAAATGTATATGTGAGACTGGAATTCAGCAGGCCTCAAATCTTTGTAGGTTTCATACATATGGGGCTTGCTATGCACTATAGAAACTTGTTGCTTAAACTTTCTTTTTTAAATTAAGTTTCTCTTTACACACTGGTGAGGAAAAAAATTGTCCTAGGAAGTGTTTGAACAGCTTGAGACCTATTGACCTGGGAACTATTTTCCTATGATCTAAGCATTTGACTTAGAGTTCAAGTATTTCAGTAGGTTGATAGCTAAAATCTTTTTTAAAATATCTGATTTTTAATCCCCATTTCTTTTCAAACCAGTCATCTAACAAGGATTTTAAGGATCTATTTGTTTTTCAAATACAATGATTTTCCTAAGTGGCAGTCTAAATTTGCATTGGCATTTCAACCAACAGTCTAGTAAATCTGCAAACTACAATTAAAAAGCAATGCTGTAACTTTATAGTGCCAGTAAAAGTCTTCATTAAGTTACAATTAAAAGATATTAATTTCTGCCTAAAGAGTAATTATTTTAAAGAAAAATAAGTGAAATAAGTGCAAGTTAAAAAGTTTGTTTTAGACTCTTAATATAATAATTCAAACTATCATCTTTACCTCACAGAATGGAATTGTCATAAATGAAAATATATCTTTTTATTCTACTTAGAAGCAACTTTTTAAATTGCATATGATAAGCAGAGTGTGTAAAGACATAAATATATATTTAAAGTGTAATGGTGTACAGCAATCACTATAATAGTAAGTAAAGCAATGCCATAAAAATGGAGAACACATTCTTCAACACATTGAGAAAGTTATTTTCAAAGCCTGGCCCATTAGGTTGGAACCAGAAGTTTCCAGTTATATGCACACATTTGCATGAAAATAAATATTTTACATTCCAGTGATGGCTTGGTACATACGTGAGAATGGATGGTTGAACTGGCTCTGGAAGAAACAGAAAAAAAAATGGCCTTCTAAATTATGTGAAGTCAAGTAGTTTGGAGAATAGAAAGCAGATCTCTACTGAGGAGACATCTAGTTAATCTGTGTTCTCACCAGAAATCTGTTGATCCAGGGCCCCGCTGGGATATTGGAGCCAATTCATGCAGCTGGTCTGAAGTCAGATGTTTGCCAACTCTGTCCTCTCTTACGATATGCTGTCATTGTTAGAATCATGGCATGTCTACATTGAAGCCGGGCACAAAGTCTAAAAAGTTTTTTGGGCAGAAGTGGCTATATTTCCCTTGTAAGCTGCAAAAATCTATTTCACTTTTAGTGCTGCTTTTCTAATGGTGCAATAACTACTTTGGAAATTTTTATTACTCTATAATTAAAATTAAGGTACTAGAGGGAAAGAAAACAGTTATTTCACGTAAGTTGCCTGGACTCAGACTATTGTGCAAGCGTTCATTTTCTGTAATATTTTGTTTCAGAGAAAGATCAGTAGGTGAGCTTGAACAGAGTCAGCAAACTTTTCCTGCAAAGGATCAGATAGTAAATACTTTAGGTTCGGTGGGCCACACGGACTTTGTCCCAGATGCTGAACTCTGTCTTGTCCTGAGAAAGCAGACGTAGACCATACATGAACAAATGAGTATCTGTAGACAATAAAATTTGAATTTTCCACATGTCACATAATATTCTTTTTATTAACCACATAAAATACAGTGATTCTTAGCTTGTAGGCTGTTTAAAAACAGGTGGCAGGCTGGATTTGGCCCATGGACTAGAGTTTGCCCACCCACAAATAGAACACAATCACATATAGTGATAAAAAATAAGAAAACCATGTCTCTTAACATAAACTTCTATGCTTTTTATTCGATATTTAGTTCCGTTTGGATTTGTTTTTGCTAATTATCTCCTAAAATGTGTCATAATTCTTAGTTCAAGAGACTCCTAACTCACTGAAGCAGTTAGTACTGAGTTGCAATTTAAAAATTCAAAACTCACTTGAAGAATTCAAGTTCTAACTCCTAAGCTAACCCATTATATGAAATGAAAGCTATTATTATGTATTTGACATGGAATAAAATACTATTCATGTCCTTTGTTTTAAATATGAAATGAACACATTTACTAAGATTGCCCTGAATTTGGAAGAAACACTGGCCCCTTAGCCATCAATGAGATGGCATAATTTTACTGAGTTGAATATTTCATTATGTTGCCATTGGTCTCACTGTTTAAGGTTTTCTATCAAGCCTTCTACATTGTCTTTCACATAAGTGATTATTTACCGCTCTGCATTCTGTTTTAGTTCTGATTCCTGAGACACTATTGGAAGTATTAGAAATTATAGCCCTTGCTGGAAACAAAGAGAGGAGATGGTGTTAAGCCAGCAGAGGCAGGAAGCTGTTTCCGTATGACGCTTGCTGAATAAATCAAATGTAAGTTCTCAGCAACTGTATTCTTGTTCTAAGTGTTTCTAGTAATAGAACTATTTCCAGCCAAACCCTCGTTAAAGAGAGAGAGAGATGGATAGATCAGTCAAGTAATTTACAAAGTCATCAGCAATTTTTAATGTTTTTAACATGTCTTGCAAACTAAAAGGTGCACCACCACCTATCAAAGCCTAGATAAGCACAGATTTCCTCAGTTTCCCTTTTTCTCAGTTCTTGCCGTACGTTACGTGCTTAAGAAATATTCTATAAACAAACTTGTATATCAGACTCAGTTATTAGGAGTTAAGAGATAAACAACTACATAATTTTTGAAACTCATTAAAAAGTAAAACATGAGGCGTATAGTTCAAAGAGCAGGAAAAAGTGCCATTAAAAGTGTGAATGCACAAAACTTGTTTCTTTTCTTTCATAATTTTTTTTCTCAACCTCTAGCATTTTCTCTGTGCTATTTGTCATGCTCCCAATGGAATGGGATACTTAGTGGGTGAGTGCAGATTACATCCTCTCAGGGGTCTACACTGCTAGTGACATTACCTGCTGGATTGACACACTGTGTCCCTGGCAAGGGAGGCAAAGTCAATCGCCCCTTCCTATGGGCCTGCTACCAGACTCTGCATCAGATGAGCTCCCTGAAGGATTGCAACCTCCCACATTTGAGATGAACTCAGCTCCTGGATCAGGGTGCCCACTGAACCTGCCATCCTGGGGAATAGGAATGGCTGCCTCCAGACTCCACCCTCAATGCCACAGAGTGCATATGGCCAACACCAACCTGCCTCACCGCTGTGCCCAGGCCTTGCAGGGAGAGGAAGGCAGCGTTGGAATGCTAGTTAGGTGTCTGAGAATCTGTTCTGGGGGAGGTGGGGGAGGCTTCAGGGGCTCCAAGTCTTTTAGTGCTTTTTCCATTGTCCCATTGGACTTCCCTTACAAAAAACAGAAGATAAAATTATTAAGAATTTCAAAGTAGTGACCCCAAGAATCAGGCCTTTGTGAGAATGAGACCTTTTTGACTGCACTAGTGGCTAACATTTATTAAAGTTCTATCGCAAACTATTCTTATCAATTCATAGTATGCCTAATTCTCCCATATGAAAACATTGTGCAGAGAGGAAACTAAGTCACAAAAATATGAAGTAAGTTTTCCAAGCTCATAAAGTCATTATGTGGTGATGCCAAGATTTTATTAATAATACAGGCAGTCTGACTCCCAGGCTCTTCATTCTAAACCAGCTCAACATCTCATATGGTATAATTGCTTTAATACCTGTCTGTGGTTTTATACTTGGACCCCACTTCTCTGGAGATTTTTCTCCTCCCCAGCAATGTCCTTCTTATAACCCATTGGCATCTTATTAAAACTTAGCTGACATTTGACGGCTTAGAGCATTAGAAAGTGCTCAGTAAACTTCAGCTATTACTATTCTCCTCCAATTCTGCTTCTTGTCTAGGCATTCTTTCAAGTGCTTGTGAAGTGTTGTTTAAACTGGTAATGGCTTAACGTGT
The DNA here is from genome assembly GCA_036589455.1 of Ateles fusciceps. Lineage (NCBI taxonomy): Eukaryota > Metazoa > Chordata > Mammalia > Primates > Atelidae > Ateles > Ateles fusciceps. The sequence goes on along the minus strand of JAZHEH010003005.1, from coordinate 6,304,982 downwards.
ACTTTTATCAGCTGTATACTGTGAAAGAGGTACCAATATGTAGATTTCAATCCCAAAAACAAAGATACTGAGAATGTTCTTAAGATGGCTGACCCTTAAAAATTCTTCAGATCGTTTAATTCAATAAATTATTTACAAGACTGTCTATATATGGGTACCACATTTATACATCGGTGAATGGGTATCCATTTTAGATATCAAATAGAATCAAATCCTAGAACCTAAACTCCTTTCGAATATAGAGTTTCTCAACTTTGTGAGATAGACACCTTAACAATACCTGTCTTGTGTAGACAAAAAACCAAGTCACAAGTAAACTGCCATTTTCTCTTGGTCACAAAGTCACTATGAGGTAATGCCAGGATGCTAATATGGACAGTCTGACTACAGGGTCCTCATTCTAAAATGGCACAAGATCCCATATGGTAGAGCAGCTTTAATATCCATAATATTAAAAATTTAAACAAATGAAAATTAGAATTCCACATAAAATGCTCAAACATTCAGAATTAAAACTTAGATTTCTCCTGAATGTCTTTATTCACATCAGAATACAAGATTAGAATATTATGAAATAATTAACTCAAGCATAAAATATTTATTGAATACTTACTAAGATCCAGGCTTGATCCAGATACTTTACACATATCAGTGAAGAATGTAGACAAAGATCCCTATTATTGAGGAGTGTATAGTCTAGCAGATAATTTCACTTTTATAGTATCTGCTCTATGTTGGACAACTTTTAAAGCATGTATTTATAATAAAGATGTATCATACAAGTATAATTGTTTTATTTACATGTTTTGACATCTAATGTTGAGGCAAATTAGACTGTATCCCTGTTAGTATCACCATGATAGTATCTTCTAGTGGTGCTTTCATTGCTCCTTTCTTCCATTCCCTCTTCCTTCTTTCTTTCTGTGTATGGGTGTGTTTTTTTTTTTTTTTTTTTTTTTTTTTTTTTTTTTTTTTCTTGAGATGGAGTTTCACTCTGTCCCCCAGGCTGGAGTGCAATGACACGAGACCTTGGGTCACTGCAACCTCCTCCTGGGTTCAAGGGATACTCCTGCCTCAGCCTGGTGAGTAGCTGGGATTACAGGCACCTGCCACCACGCCCGGTTAATGTTTTGTATTTTTAGTAGAGACGAGTTTTCACCATTTTGATCAGGTTGGTCTCGAACTCCTGATCTCAGGTGATCCACCCACTTCAGCCTCCCAAAGTGCCGAGACTACAGGCGTGAGCCTCCGCACCTGGCCTCTTTCTGTCTTTTTTTAAAACAGCTGCTGACCGTACACTTTATTATCGACTAAGGGATATGTTAAGTGGCTGCCTGCCCAATCACAGTCAGTTTGCATCCATGATCACTTGACTTAGCTTTCCCTGAAGGAAGTTAAATTGTATCCTATGGAAAGCAGACTGAAAATCATTATTTTTTCCATTGCCAGCCATTCCTAGAAGTTCTATCATTACTACAAATTTCACTTCTAAAATTATTTCACTTACCCAATCACTTGAAAGTTCATTACAATGCAAAAAAATAAGAATGTTATCTCTTTACTTACATTTTAATATCCTTACAAAATTCCCTAAATTAAAAATAATATTTAACATTATAGAACAAAATTAATGTTTGAAGAAATTGAGTTGTTCATTTTTGTTTTGTTTTGTGTTGTGTTGTGGTATGGGGAACATATTCTTTTAGAATGACTCAGTTAACCCTTACTAGTTTCTACAAAATGAAAGATTATCAATGCAAAAGAAAACACATTTGAATTTTAAGAAACACTTCTGAACAACCTATACAAAAAAGCCATGGGCACCAATATGAAGACATTTTAATATTTATTTAAAATTGTTCAACTTTTTACATGACACGCAATTTGAGATAATGGGACAAAGATGTCAAAAGGGTCAGTGTGTCATATTTATAGGAAAACTTGCTTTAAAATCTGACAGATTAGGTTTGAATTTTGACTCTGAAACTTTCCAGCAGGGTGGTTTTTGGAATAAACATTCTGAGCCTCCATTTCATTGTAATAGAAGAGAGGGATAATGATATCCATGTATACAAAGCACTTGGCATATAGAAGTATATGCTCTATAGTAGAGATTAGTATTCATCATGAGAGAGCTAAATTTAAGAAAGATAAAAATCCTATAAAGATACAAAAATGTTCATTCCAAGATCCTAGGTTTTGTGTGATTAAGGAATTTGACAGAGAGGAATACATAGAGATAACAGACTGATTCAAACCATACCAAGATCTCTGAATACATGTCAAGAAGTAAAACAAAATAGTTGTCCTTTAAAAACCAGTTTTGGATCAGGTACTATTAGTGACTTTTACATACGTTCTTCCCAGTATTCCTCAAAATAAAATTGAATCTCATAGCGATTGATCGAATAGAGCCAGACAAGAAGAGCACATGGAAATCCCACTTGCCTTCATGTGCACCTCGATTTGCAGCTACTGACACAGAAAACTAGGAAATGCATTGCGGAAGAATTTAAAAGGTGTAAAAAGTTTTATTCTGGGGGAAAAAAAGGCTAGTTATTATAGTACATTCTTAACTGATCAAGAAGAATGTATATTTTGTCACAATTTCCTTTATGTTTCCATTGGGACAAAGCTAGTCTAATATATGAGACCCTTGAATGGCCCCTATCTTTGATATAAGAGAAGAGTATTTGCAAAATGTAATTTCCTTGCAGCCCTCTTCATTATATATACCTATTTTCATAACAAAGCCTGTGGAGAAAAAAATGATGTTAAAATCAATACATTCCTTGAATAATTGAGATTTTTAAAATGGATCTGTACAAAAAGCCATCCTTCAGAACAATGTCTCTCAAGTACTGTTTGCATTAATTTACACCCATTTTCCTTTGGAATTTCTCTCATACGCCATTCATTTTTTTTTTAATCATTTACAATATTTCAAAGCTACTTCTCTGTTTTTAAGCGTTCTACTTTAATTTGAAAATATGAGGAATGTGATAAAATTGAATGATTAAATTGCACTTTTGTTAAGTAGAATTATTTTCTTATATCTTACATCAGAATTTTATTAGGTAATTGTTTTTCATCAGTATGTTCTGCCTACATCCTAGGCATTAGGAAAATTGGAAAAGCATTGCCAGATTTTCTTTGTGCAGACATACTCCTTACATTTCTTAAATTGTGCTTGACAATTTGAAGTGATGACAAAATTATACCTTTGGTTGTATATTTTTCTTATCATACTAATTTGAATCTAATAGAGGCTATATGGAATTTTTTTCTTTTGTCATACATTATAACTTCTATAATTCTTTACAGTATTGAAATCCTGGAGTTCAACTATTGCTTCCTAAAATACAACTTATGCTCAGATCGAACAAGATTATTAATTAAAACACATAGATATTAGCTTTATTATTGTTCCAAACTTAATGATGATCCTTTTGGATTGTAAAAGATAAGATGTGAAACTTATCCTTTAAAATCAAGTAATCTTTGATTTTGTTACATCATCTACCCATGTGTTCTGGGCTTCAGTGGGGGGACAGGAAGGTAAGGACTTAGCATGTTTCTGTGATCATTTTAGGAAGAAAAATAGTATCATTTTACATCTCCACCTTCTCTTCATCAGAAAACAGAACTTGAGAATTACTGTAGATAGTTTCATGATAAGATAAATGAAATTTTGAGGACTATATAACATGATTGCTAAGCGGTATATATATATATATATATATATATCATATACACACACACACACACACACACACACACACATATATATATGTACATACACAAATATATATATCCAATTTTGCACATTTGGTAATAGAATAACATATTTTTAAACGAGGTCTGACCTCAATAATAAACCTTCTCATTTGTTAACAAATATTTTTAAAAATTCTCCAGAGTATTCTTTGCTTGAGTCATAGTTAACAGAATAGTTCTGACAAAGACACAAGCAGATATGAGAACGCACAAAGGGAAGGCAGAGAGATGTTTCAACATTGTCATTTTAAAACTTCAAAAAGCATCTCCACATCAGAAGCGACTTCACAGATCCTGAATCTCTACGTTTATTATATTATCTCTCTGTCTCTCTCTCTCTCTCTCTCCTTCTCTCTCTCTCTCATCTTTAAATCAGATTAGTGATTAAGACAGATATTAGAAGAGAAACAATGAAACTTATTTTTCTTTCACCATTCATGGAATTATTGGCACTTCTATATTAAGAAACAAAATAAAGGCAATCATTTAAACATGAGAAATCGTAGTATAATAGATATATTTTTGATAAAAATGAAGTAAATATTTGTCTCTAAATTCAAACTAGCCACAGTGCAATCAGTAACTATTAGAGAACAAGTAAAGATTGTTTTATATGCTCTGGCTGTATGTCAGACATAGAAGAAACAAGTAGAACCGATAACACCTAACTTTTAAGGTCTATTCCAAACATGAGATGCAGGGTACTTCCAAAATTGTAGTTAAAAGAAAAATAAAAATAAATAATAAATCACCCACAGCAAATGTTGGAAACAGAAGAAAAAAACAAGTAATGTGTACAAATATATAACTTCTCCAATATTGATATTAGAAAGAATCTATAAATAAATAATAGAAACATGCTGATTGTTTTATTATAATATTTCCAAATTCACATTAAGGTAAAGATAACAAAGCTGTATTCCAGAATAATAAAAGTATCGAGAATATATATAGGACTGCAAAGGATTTTGCATAACAGCAAAAAGCAAAATTGAATGGCATTCTATTTAAAATGCTTTCTTTTTATATTCAAATGTATTATTTTAGAGAAAATTTTCATTTAATAGGTGGCTAGCAAACTGTTTCAAAAAGCAAAATAATTTACAATTGAGTAGAGTATATCAGTATTTCCATATTTTGCATCATCTTGATTTAATATTTCTGGTGCTTCAGCAATGCTAGAGTGACCAGTCTTAGTAACCACATGACCACAGAAATGTAATATGTGTGTTCCGTATCATTTCCTGCATTATGTGTGTGGGGTTGTGGTTGCTGCTTAAGTTCCCATGACTATTGAGTGAGGAAGTTGGGTATAATTCCTGGCAGCATAGTAGTTTATCCATTACACTAAAGAGCAGATCGTATTTCAAAATGTTTTTCTGAGATCATTACAGAAACAAATGGCAAGGTTATGAGCTCTTATTACCAATTGCCCAGAAAATGTGGGGGAAAAAGCCGCTAAAAATAGCCACAGGAAGCAATAATTTCTATGACAAATTGTTCGGCTGTTTACTTAGTATGCTAAGGAATATATTTTTGATCAAGGATAAACACTTTAAAAAGTTACATTTGTGTTGTGGGAAGGCAAGGCTGAGGCAAGGAGGAAATTGCTATTCCCTAAAGGCTGATGTACCTTGTAAAATAATCTGTCTTCAAACTCAGAATGAAAGGGAGCCAAAACCAGCTCTGAATTACATGAAGGGACCCTGGAGAGGCTGTTCATTACACAATTTGCTGTAGTGGTTTGCAGATGTCTCATTTTGTGAGTCAGATTATGCACTTTATTTTTTGTTTTTTTAAGTTATGTTGTATAGCATTGGCTATAAATTCTTTCCTGATTTGTCACAATTTCTCTGTAAACAGCACAATGTCTATTTTGAACAAACTGATACATTGTACTCCTGCTGTTTCAAAACTGTGACTGATGAAAGAGCTGCACTCTGGCTCTGAAGCAAGTAAGGTACTTAGTAGAAAAACGGCCCTTTTTATATAGTGCATCCAACTATAACATCAGAAGGCTGGACTTGTAACCACTTTATAGACAAAGTACCCAAGAGTACATGGTGAGGTGATCAGCAAAATGCCAACTCTGAACAGCAATGAGGCAGTGATGTCAAATGACCCATTTTGGCACATTTTATTTTAAGGATGTAATCCTGTAGCACATACATAGTCCTTGCTAAAGTTAATAAAACTTCTCTTACAAGCTAAGAAAGTCCTACTCAAAAAATACTTATTCATAGATTTGTTCAAAAGTTGGGTTTCTGGTTTTAAGTGAGGTCGGATTCAGGCAATAAAGACTCTAACAAGAAAAAAACTTTTTTTTTCTTAATTTGGGAAAAAAATGTCATTATGCCTTGGGAAGTATTATAATATTGTTGTAATCATCTGCAATGCTCATTAGTCTTCTTATTATATCTGAAGCACTTGTATTTGTTGAAGTAGAAGCAGCTGAGATAAAAGAAATTTGAAAGTGAAATCATTACACATTTGAGTCAGTGCCTTTTTCAAACTGGAAGCCTGCTCTATTACTCTTAATGAGCTGATGCCCCAAATACTGAAAATGGCTTCATATTTCTTAACCTCTTTTGAACCTCTAGTTAAAAACTGTGATGTGAATTCAAAAGGAAAAAAATGTCAATACTGTTTTTAAACTATTCATGTGGGGGAACCATTAGTCAACCTTTACAAACTACTTGATAGCAATATTTAGCCAAGTCTAAAAATAATGTTTTTATAGATTAGAATACTAAAAGAAACTTATTTTCAATAGTTGTTTTATATTTTTAAGGATTAATTGTATGTAATATAATTCACAAACAACTGTTAATAGGTACTTAAAATTTAAGAAAATATTTACATGTTAAAATTAAATGTCAATAACCATATACAGATTGAAGTATATTGAACTAAATATACATGCACACAAATAAGTACAAGCAAAACTGAGGAAAGCTGGACAAAATTGACAAAGTCAATATCCTGGGCTAATGTTACACTATTGTTTACCTTTAGCAGAAACTAGGTAAAGTGTACACAGGATCTCTGTATTATGTCTTTCAACTGTATATAAATATACAATTATCTCAATAAAAGTTTAATCTAAAAATTAAACGTTACATAATTATAATTTAATCTATCTATAGCCTCTAAATTTACAGAAGGAATGTGCGTTTTTAAATAACTGCTCTAGATATTGAATAGATAACATATAGCTAGTAAGAAGAGATACTCTAAATTTAGCATATTAGAAGTCAAGTACACATATAGTATGAGATTTTATAGGTTAATAAAATATAATATTAATTTAGAAAAAGAGAAGCATTTCAATATTGAAAAGAGAAAATTTCTAAATTCCAGTTATTGTACATTTTTACTGCATCTAGTGAAATCACTGTTCTAAACCACTCAAAGCAACATCACTGGTGTTGATTTTATTTGAAGATAATGTAATCCAGCTTTATATTGTACTTCGTAAATCAAAAGAAACATGGGATAGGGAATGCTTGCAGTACAGATAGAAGTTGGAGGAAGACATCACTTTTAATTAAGAAGCACTAAAGTGATATATAGTTCTATAGGAAAAGTGCCAGATCAGAAGAAGTGAAAACACTTACGTTTTAATCGTTTCCTTTTGGTGACTCTAACAATGTTAATTTGTCTTTGATAAATCGTGACAAGGACTGTCAAGTTAAATGGTCAACATACTCATTAACATTAAAAAAATAACATTTCTATAGTAATAATCTTAGATATGTTTAAGACATATCCCCTTTTCTGGAAGTTAGTGTCTAATAAGCTCTGCTTAGGCCCCCAGGGATTGGGTAGAGAGGAGGGTGGTGGTGGCATTCAAGTTCTGGCAGCATGTTAAACAACAGGCAATTTTCAGGAATTTCAGGGCCACACAATCTACTTGAGTTACATAATACACTTATGATGAACACTAATTCATTTAATGTGCTCAAGTATCTAAGCACCCAGATGGAAGACTCAGTTCCATAATATTCTCAGGTATTTTGTATTTCATCACTCTATTACAATTTTAATGTTGACATGAGGACCTAAGATCCCATCTTTATGATAAAGACTAACTTCTTATTAACAGCTAAAGTGAATCCACAGGTTGACATTTTAATTCAGTGTCAGAAGGGTGAACCAAGGGAATGCCTTGGGTGGGCATCAACATTGAATCATGGCAGTTGGAAATAACAATCAGTTTTGTTTTTATGATTTCACATTGATGTTTACCTATATTTAAGCTCCTTTAGAGATTTCAGATGGTCAGACCACCAAGCTTGGCTGCATTTTCCTTGAAAACTATTGAGGAAAAAAATTATACGTCAGGGAGACTTCATTGACTCTGCAATTTTCATCTGCACTATGCCAAAACTGGGAGAAAGGTGAAAAAAATCAAATATCCAAATGTTATTTGATACCTCATATCCACATGTTTTGGAGGTCTGATGTTATAAGGTTTATCGCTTTTAAGATTGCATATATTTTTAAAAGTCAAATAAAATATTGCACTTTATTTATTCATTTATTTTTCATTTTGATTCATTCCTACTATCTTTTAGAATTACCAAGAAATATTATGGAAATCACCATTTTGGAGTCAGGTAATAAGCAGAAAAATAGAGAACTACAATATTTTCATGTTCTTAAATAAGTGTATATTTAGCATTCTATAGTTATCCAGATGATTACATTTATTTCTTAAAAAGCAGATCACGTATCAAATTTGACCTTAATTTTGGCACACATGATGGTAATGTGGATTAAATGTTATTAAAACAGCTAAATTTAATTTAGAAAAAATAAAATTTTGAACTAAAAAACTAAAATTCTCAGGTTAAAAGTGATTTTTTCATAATTGGTGCAAATCTGAAAAATATGAGTAAAATTACTGAATTTTACTGAAATGAAGGTAAAAAATTTATAAAATATTTACATATATTTATAAACAACGTATGTTTTCTTTATTACTAATTTTAAAATTCCTTACTCATAAACAGAAATTCTAAATACGGGCAATAATCAAATTCCATTATGTTTAATAATTTTCCTTCTCCAGCCATACAAAGATTGATTCATGCATTTACTTTAATATTTGTGGCTCAAAAGTTATAGTTGGCAAGGTAAGACAATTAAATATGTTCTGGACAGCAATTTTGTTACCTTAATTTATCACTGTAAATATTTAGAGACATGAACTCCGTTTGTCCTCCTACCCCAGGCAGGCTACTGTTAGGTGAGACTATACAGATCTTTTCTTTTTTAAAGTCATATTCTCACTATCTGATATAGTTTGGATGTGTGTCCTCACCCAAATCTCATATTGAATTGCCTAATTGTAATCCCCAATGTTGCAGGTTGGGCCTGGTGAGAGGTGATTGGATCATGGGTTGGTGTTCTCATGAACAGTTTAGCACCATCCCCTTGCTGCTGTTCTTGTGATAGTGAGTGAGTTATCAGGAGATCTGATTGTGTAAAAGTGTGCAGCACTTCCCCGCTGGCTTTCACTTTCTCCTGCTTTCCTCATGTGGTGTGCCTGTTCCCCGCTTTGCTTTCTGTCATGACTGGAAGCTTCCTAAGGCCTCCCCAGAAGCAGATGCCAATATACTTCCTATATAACTTAAATGTGAGCCAATTAACCCTCTTTTCTTTCCAATTACCCCGCCTTGGGTATTTCTTTATGGCAATGCAAAAACAGACTAATCTTTCCTCTAGGATCCTTCCTTAGTTGTACTAAGAAGCTACTTAGGCTGAGTTCACCCTGCCTTTTCTTTATTCCATTTATATGAGTTTTCTTTATGGTGCCCTCTAAATTTTGATGATTGGTTTATACTTCACTATTCCTGGTTAAACTGTATTTAGATAAACACACACACACACACACACACACACACATATACACACACACACACACACACACTTCTTTACTTAGTATTAGAACGCTAATGCTCTGCAGCAGTTATGTACCTGGTACTTAATAGTTGCTCATGAAAATATGTTCAGTTTTATGTTGAATTTGTGTCACTGAAAACCATCTGTCAGAGTATGGATTATACTTTAGGTCAGGGGTGTCTCATCTTTTGGCTTCCTTGGGCTACATTGGATGAAGAAGAATTGTCTTAGGCCACACATAAAATACACTAACGATAGATGATGAGCAAAAACAAAAATAATTGCAAAAAAATACCTCATAAACTTTTAGGAAAGTTTACAAATTTATGTTGGGTTGCGTGTTCAAAGCCATCCTGGGCTGCGTGCAGCCCATAGCCTTGGGTTGGACAAGCTTGCTTTAGATATTCACTTAGCCCATGCTAATGATGGATGAAATAAAATTAATCTTCCAACTTGCAATTTTCTAGAATCCTCATGAATTTAAAATTCTGTTTCACTTAATACCTGACTCTATTACCTAAAAACTAACCATGGGAGTATAACTAATTAATGCATTCATCTTCCCTGCTGAGGCACAGGCACTGACTTTTTAGTAATGCCATGTACTTTTCCCATTTGTGATTTGTAAAATTTTCTCTTATAATCATAATGTATTTTGTAAATAATAAATTAGTATTTGATTATATATATAATCAATGATAATAATGATTTTATATATATATAGTATTATATATATATGACATTTAACAAACCATCATTATGATTTAAACTGTGTCGCCCAGAAAAGTTGTTGAAGTGCTTTCTCTCAGTAAATGTGAGCTTAATTGGATATAGGATCCTAACAGAAGAAATCATTTGGGTGGTCCCTAATCCAATATGACTGAGTCTATGAAAAGGGGAAATTTAGACACAGACATAGACACACACACAAGGAGAATGCTATGAAGAAAGATACCAGAAAAGGCATCTAAAATCCAAAAAATGCCAAAATTTCCAGAAAACTACCAGATATTAAGAAAAAGTCATGGAGCAGATTCTCCTTCACATCCCTCAGCAGAAACCAACCTTGCTGACACTTTGATCATGCATGTCTAGCCTCTAGAACTGTGAGATTGTTAATTTCTGCTGTTTAAGCCATCCAGTTTTTAGTGAGCTTTGTAGAGTTTTCGTAGAGCTTCCCTACAACAGCTCTACAAAATGAATACACCTATGAACTATTGTTGAAGATTGTCAGAACTTTGGACAATATATCAACAACTAGAGTGACTGACATGTGAATAGTATCTTTTGGAAGAAATCCTTAAACTGACCTTCATTGGGAACTTGCAAAGAGAAGAGAAAAGTCCAATTTGAGGTGCAGTCCTATGCAAAAGCAGGCATCCTAGTGGGGATGAAGCCAGGTGGGTTTTATGATTGGCTTAAACATAGATTGGGATAGCATGAAGTAAAGGGAGAGGAAAGGGGATAGAAGATCCTAAACCCTCTAATTGTGTTCTTTCATCCTCCCTTCACTACGCACCATTTGCTTTTTTATAATGTGATACCTGCCAGAGAGATCATATGGGCAAAGTATCTCTGCTTCTAAATTAGCCCAAAAGTTTAAAAAAAAAAGATTCCTGGTTTGCTTTCCTGTGAAGGTTTAAAATAAAATGTAAAGAACAAGCACAGTGATGATAGAAAGGTTAGACTCAGATTTTATATTTTTACAAAAGGAATTTTTAAAACACATATTGTACGTGAAGAGATGTAGCAGGGTACTAATAGCGTAGGCCTTTTAAAAATCAATAATTGGTGTTAGTAATAAGAGCTGTGCTGACAGCCAGCTGTGAAAGAGGCCTCATTCCTGCAGTGCAAGAGGGAAAGAAACCAGCCAGTGATTACCAACTCCAAGTATTGCTTGCAGTCAAAGCTTCATTAAAAAAATTAGTAAAATACCCTTTTTACCTTAAAATATGTGTCCCAGTATTGAAAGAGGATCTATATAAAGAGTTCAGAAAAGAACTGCCACAAACTGTTCAAATCAAGAGTATTTCCCAGTTGGGCTACCGGCCTACATTGTGGAACTTACTCTTTAGTAAAAGCTCTTCTCCTCCCAATTAAGGAAAAAAAGGTTGGGATGCCCACAGGTCTTTGCAGCATGTTTAGCGTGACTTTTAACCCCTCATTTCACCTTCTGTATATGGGTCTTCTTTATACCACCACCTGATACAGGCACAGAATCTAGTCTCTACTGCAAATTAGGCTGTTAGCATCTCTTTCACAATTTTTAAAAGTCAGTGTCAAAATTCATTGTTGGCCCTTGCTGGTCTTCTATGCATGCTGCCTGTGAAAATCCAGCCATTTATTTTTATTCAAATCAAAGGGAGACGTTTTTGTTATTAACTAAGTTACTCAAAAACGTACAGCAACAGAAAAGTCCATTTCTTACCAGCTCATTCCTGCAAGTCTGATATTCTACATGAATTGTCTTAATGAGGAAATACATCCAGCCACTGAATAAGGAATCTTAGATTTTCGGCTTTGACTTTTAGCTACAGCTCACTCACACACGACCTTACAAAATCCGCGAAATCTCCAAGAGCCCATTTCTCATTTTCCTCTGTGCTCCCATGGAGCTGATCCAATGGTTTTTAAGGGAGCTCTGAGCTTGGACAAGCTCTGAAGGGCATGGGGCAAGGCAAGAAATGGGCCCTGTGGTCCCTGCTTATCGTCCTGGAAAATAGGTATGATAATATCAGCCTCACCAGGGTCCCATTGCAATTAATGTTTGGAAAATGTTTTGAAATCCCAGAGTTAAGAAAGGCAATACCAGTGCCAATTATTTAAGGGTCTTATTTCGAAAGCACTATTCAAATTGTTTTAAGCCACTTTCTCCAAAAATATATGATACAAAGGCAATTATACTACTTGCAAGCATAAATTGATATGGTGGTTTTATGGTCTTTTGAAAGTCGCCTCAGTAGAGTATCTCTGTGACCTGGAACATCTAGTTAAATGAGGAATCTGAGTTTTGTAGACTCGCCCCAACACTTTAACTCCAAAGAGATGAATCTATGGGAAGGGTACTTTTCTTTGTTGATCACGATTGCAGTTTCTGTACTTTCCAGAAGGTGATGGCGCTTTGCTTGGCTTTGTTTCAGATCTGAGGAGGGAAGCTGAACAAACAGTGGAAAAGGAAGAATGGAAAAAAAAAAAAGAAAAGAACCTTGTCTTATATTCTGTTAAGGAAAGAGAAAAGTTTTACAGCCAAAGGCCTTACAGAAGGTCTTATAAAATATTCTGGTTTTGAGCTTCAATAACTTTATAATCGTCATATCCAACCAGTTTTTGCTGTGTGAGTATTTCTGAGTCAAACATCCTGGAATTAAAGATAGATTCCAAAGTATTTCTAAACAATGTGTAAAACTGGCATTATTAGAAGTCTTTGAGTATATAGACAAGATGGAAAGTTTAAAATAGGGAAACCAAATTGAGAACAAAGATGTTTCTAAAGATAAATCTATTGCTTGAATTTATTATATAACAACATTTTTTAACTGCACAGGTTTGCATTTTACTTGGTACAAGATACATCGTTGAAGAGTTCACCTACACATCCAAGCCATTATATGCAACTGGGAATGGATGGTCAATGCTGTGTACAAGGTAAAATAAGTCTTTAAAAATATGTATATCTACTAATACTAAGCTATATATCTTTCAGGTGTGCTTGTAATTTAGCGTTCTTTTTCTTTTTGCTTTATTTGCAGTTTATTTAATATTTGAAAATACTTTTTGTATCAATTAGCAAATTAGCAATTTATCTTGGTAGAAAACCCCATCTTAGTTACTGAGTTACAAAGTGAATTGTTCTGCAGCTGCAAAATCAAGTGCCTCAGCTGAGTTAATGCTTTTCATTTCTTTTGCATGTGTCAGCATTAATGGAGGCAAGCTTCTATGAAGCCTTGCGTGTGAAGATGATGCTGAGCAGACTAGATTCAATTCTGTTATATTCAATTCTGTTAAATGCTTTTTGCATTTTTTTTTTTTTTTTGAGGCGGGGGAATAAGGCACAAAAGGAGACTTTAGGCTGAACTTCAAGCAAAAGTTAATGCTATTCTCTTTTGGGTTCAACCACCCACTTTGCTTAAGGTCACTAGTTGAGGCTAATGCAGCTCAGAGAGGCTGCAGTAAACTTGGCATCTCCTTGATTAGGCTCCCTGCTGATCTAATACACATACTAGCTCACTTGCCAAGTCAAATAACACATTTAGTGAATTGGAAATAAGATTTAAGTGGGCCAGCACAATGCGGCTTGCCCTCTCATCTTTTTACCGAATGCTTCTCTTTGTATGCAAGGCTGTGAAACTGCTCTTGTTAGAGGACTTAATCTTCATTTTTTTCCTGTAGATTATTTGGAAACAGGTCAATTGAATGTTGGAGCTGCTAACTCCTCCCACTAAAGAAAGAACCCGCTTGTGGCATACTGATTGCATCATTTAAATGAAAGGCTCCTATTATTAAGAGAAAATACTATAAGCGTCTGTTAGAATTAATAAAAAAAATCCTGATATTAAATGCAGTCCTTTTTAACAATGTGTTTATTTCTTTGTCTTATAGATTCTTTTCTAAAGCGAGCTTTGTATTAACTACTGGTGAGTAATAGGAGGGGATGATCACATCAGTATATCTTCATCTCCCATGGCTGTTCTGCTGCAGTTAATTCTTAAATACAGTAGGTTATAATAGGGTGACATTTCTATAGTGCCTTTCATAAGAGCAATCTAAAGCATGTCACATAATGTTTGACTTTGAACTATTCAGTTTCTCAGTGACACAAATCTCAGGGTAAATTTATGCCTTCATGGTTTGTTTCCTTAAAAAATATGAGTCATTGTATTTGTTATAGTTTGAAATTTATCATAGATTCACCATAGATTATCAAGTTAACCATACCATAATAATCTGTAACTGTCCTTATCTGTGTGTTAGATGTGCAGGGTTATGATGTGTGTGGACTTTTTATGATCTACTTATCTCTTCTGGTCATATAGATTTATGTGTATCTCTTTTCTGACTAAATCTGAAATCAGAGCTTGCATTCTGAAGAAATAAAACATATCTATGTAAAATCCAAGTACTATTTCCTGACATCTAAAAGTTAGAGAAAAATGATCATAATACCCTCCACCAAAATAGATATTCAATTTCAATGGCCTTTTTTACAAAATAAAATGTTAAATATGTGAAATGGATAATGTATGACAAGATTAAGCTAAGGATCCCCAGCATGATTTTTGGAGTTGTAATAGACTATTTCAAGGGACAGTGTTTTATTATCTAAAATTTACATATTTGCAACAGTTGTTTCTGAGTGGAAAGGATTTATTTACTAACCCAAAGCAACTAGCTTTTCTATGCAATGTGAAATAGTTTATACTGTTTATATTGTGTTTAGTCATTACATTTCACTCCTCAAAATGAGTACGAGATCTCTGTACTGCGTAATTAACATCTTCACAGTTTGTAAAACAATGTTAGTAATAATAATAAAGAATTGATCAATTTAATATTCCAATATGGACTTCAATTTGAGGTGGTTGTTCCATCCAGAAGCACTTTGTAAATTCTAGAGAACAACCCAAATGTGAGGTCATTGCTGTATTTGTCATCTCCTCATTATATTATGTCCTTTTCTTTTACTTGTTTTGGACATGTCAAAACTTATCTTTAATAGAAAAAGCAGGAAAATTAAAAGGATTACAAATGGTAAAATTATGATTAGATATAAAATTGTTATGAAAAATGACAGACTCCTACAATAGTCTGGGTTTTGTTTTTTGTATTGGTTAGAATTATACTTTCTTTTTTCTTCATGCCCTAGCTACAGATAGATGGCATCTAACCTCAAGGTAAGATTTTACTGCAGTAAGGCATTTTTACCTCATTACAGTTTGTCAGTAGAGAAAATATTTGTGGCATATTAATGTTCTACTGGTTAGAAAACATATTTCTCCAAGCTCACGATTTTCATTCTGTTTTCTTATAACTACTTAGAGCAACTTCGGGACATTAAGACATCAGTAACAAACACAGATTCCTGATTAATAGCTTCGAAGTGCCTGTCACAACTACCCTTTATGGTTATCTTTAAAATGTATCTTCTGTTAATGTTCAGATGTTCAAAAAGTAGATGACATTTTACACTTGTACACTAAGAATGTTTAGAAGAAAGAAATGTAAAAGAAAGAATTATTTAAAAGACAGCAAATTATATGTTTTGGGAAGAAATGACAATTAGTATTTTAGCCATTTCTTTCTCACTAACAAATGTATGCCAAAATACCACCTGTTTAATTCTTAGCATCCAAGCAAACTGTTTTTATTAGCTATATTAGGCATATTTTCCTTTCAGTTTCTTAAGTTCTTTGAGGTAATTTTCATAATGTAAGTACAAATAAAAACATAATGTTATGATAAACTTAGAGGATAAAATTGTATCTTACAATTTTATTTACATTTGTTGCCATTTCAAACAACTGCAAACTTACCCTCCCCTTGAAATGAATAAATTTAGAGTAATATTAAACCCAAATTTAATTCCTCACGGTCTCTTCCTTTTTTCCATTTCCAAGAACCATTCTCTTGGTTATAGATTGGAAAGGGATATTTCAGTTTTATATAGCTGTATAATTTTTTATTGTCCCCAGGGGCAAAGAATGAAGTCATATTTCATAATTAATACATATAGTATTGAATGTAAGGTAACAACATCAGGAGATGGTGTGTGACCCTACATATTCCTAGAAAGAGCATAACCCAATAAGAGTATATATACTTTTAAATGATTATGGGTCCCTAGCAGCAAAAGAGCCAAAACCTAGAATTGCAATCTCTCAATTGCAAATTCATAAGAGCAAGTGGGAATTCCCTGGTACTATTCCCAACCTTAACCAGCTAGTATGTGGAAACATAACAAAAATTTGCTAAAGATAGTGCTGTACAATATATGTAGATAACTAGTAAAAATGGTAGCCCCTACCAACCATCAGTCTGGTTACTAATAATCCAGAAGATAATGTGTTATTAAAAATAGGTACTGAATCATAGGGTTAATTATTGTGTTAAGTATTCTAGCTATGATAATAATGTAATTCATTCAATTTACATAAAGTGAAAAGTGATAATGGTAAAATTCTTATGTGTAGAATAACTTTCCAGCTCTGTAACTAATTCTTTTGATGACCTTGAAAGTTACATAGAATAAAAATGTATGCAAAAACACTTTCATTATTTTATCTTACCATTAAGTTGATAATATAGCATGTATTTTGATAAATATAAAATTCCCTTTTCACATTTAACTGCTTAATTGTATCTCAAAATTGCCAAATGGACATTTTCTTAAGTACAGAAATGTTTTATTTTTATTGTAAAGATTTGCTTTTATTTCAAATACATGAGTGAGTGACAAACTTTAGAGTCAAATAACGAAAAACAGCAAGTAAGAAATAGTCATAGCATTTTTTAAAGAAATAGATTAAAATATATTTATAAATATTTTTAAAAAGTTAAGTATTGTTTCAAACTTTTTTATTTTACTAATCTCTGTAAATACTATTATGATTTAGATGCTAAAGTTTTTCTCACATTAAGTTATTCAGGTAAACATGTCTAGAGCAAAAACTGCTTGACTGCAGTGACCATGTCTTATTTACTTGTTTTTTTTTTTTAATCTACACTCATCTATAGTGACTAGTCTCTAGGAGATCATCAATAAGTACCATTGATAGGATGGAATAAAAGTGCCCTAACTGGATACAGACAGTTTGCTTTAAAACTGATCACAATTATACACCTGGAAGAAGAAACGCAAGAACATTTGAACTGCACCTTATAATTCGAAATAAAAGCCCACCAAATGATTAGATTTGTCAAAGAAATTGCTTATAGTCAGTTTAAAATTAAAAAAAATATTTTTCATAAATAATTGTTAAACTGAATACATTTTACCAAAACCATTGCAGTTTTTAGTTACACATGGAAAACTTCCGTCCAAAAAGTTTTGCTCTTTGAGAAGTAATATTACTTCTTAAAAACCAGGGCTAAGAAATACATATCATATGTAAAGAGTATCAAATAAAATCACAACCCACAAATAATATTCTGTGCAGCAAATAATCATTTTTTGTCTACTTCTAGGACAACTCCTGAAACTACTCTTCTTCTAAGAGAACTCCTGAAAGTTCTTTCTTTTCAGGAGAATCTAGGTTGTTTATTTATCAAGCCTTCTAAGAAAGGAAGTAACAGGTATGTTATGTTTCTGTTTCAGAACATCAGAATAGAGAATTGAGCATGCTTCCTTTTGCATTCAATTACACTTCTGAAATGAACCTTGACATCTAAAAATGTTCTAACTACTCAGAAATCAGTTTGAAATGCACATATTCCATCACTCCCAGGATCCAACTTTACTATCATCTGTTTTATGGAAGATGATGCCAAAAATCTGTATTGTATTGATAGGTCTACTTTAAGACAAACTGTATACCACATTCATTTTTGTCAAACAGAGTAACTGGCTAAAACCTGGTAATAGCTAAAATGAATATGGCATAGACAACAGTAGAATTATAATTCTTTCTATGCAAAGGAATGACCTTCTTTACTCACTAATGGAAATATTTTATGGGATAACACTTTACCCTATTATAAATGCACTTCTTTCTTTCCTCCCTCTCCATCTATTCATATATGGGAAGTACACATGCTATCAACAATATGAACTCTTTTCAATTTACAACACTGTAAAAATGTTCCTGCATTTCTTATTATCTGAGCTGATGGACTAATTAGAAACAGTCAAGGTTATATCTAGGTGTGCCAATAAAAGATGTGTCTAATTGGCCCTGAGACTGAAGATAATTCAGTTACAAATCTTTTCCATTTGATTCATTCTTTTCTTCCTTAGAAGGGATTATGTTGATGGGATTCAGGTAATGGAACTTGGTGGCTTAGGCGAAGCATTAAAACATCCTTCCAGCTTTCAACTAATGTGATTAAGTTTTATGAAGTTTGTTTTTCTTCTTAAAATCTTACTGAGGTCAAGTGCTCATGTGATTCCCTTAGAGCAGGTTTGAGAAGTTGGGTGAGTTGAAGAGGTGTTACTAATCTCTTAAAATGTGCTCATTAGAGTTCTAAAAAGATTTGAAATATTCATTTCCCCATATCACGATACCTAATTTAATCAATGAAAATACATAATTCTTCTCAATTAAGTCTTTGTTATAGACCTTGGACTGAAACACTTCTGTATAATACCCACAGAGTACACGTGTAGGGTGATTAATGAGCAAAAGATGATAAAAAATAAACTTAGTTTAAAACTAAGTTAAAATAATCTTTGTGTTGTCAATAACCTAAACTTTTTATCTAGTTATTGACTGAGCCCACAAAAATAAAAGGTGTTATTTTCTCTTTTCTCTAAAGAAAGGCAAGCAGCAAATACTTAACATTATATGTAATTTCACACTGGCATTTAAAATTTGACAGAGATATTAAGCAATCTATGGTGTCCAGTGTTTTCATTTTTGTGTGCAAAGAGCTTGAATTGCATGGTATCTTCTTTCCCCTTGAAAGATGAAAAAACAATGTATTAGGTTACAACTGGAACGTTTTAAGATTTAGTATCCGAGAAATTAAATGTATCATGACACGATAGGTGGAGTTTAATGTACACCCTATCAGTGTGGGTCAGTGTCCTGGAACATTTTCAGGATTAGTATGAATAAAAAATATTCCCTTCTATTTTCTCTCCATATAGGAATCTATTTTAGTATCTCTCCCAGTAGGTCAAAGACTCTTTCCAATGATTCTAAACAGAAAAAGAATTTCAGAAATCAAATTATATTAATGAAAAACTCAGTACAGAAAGTTATAAGAAATGTGTTTTATTTACATATGCACATATATAAAAATATATCTATAATTATACATATTAAAAATATATACCATGTCACTTAAGAATCTATGGTTATGTTTACACATATTGTTTTCCAAAGTTAGTAGATGTTTTTAAAAAGGCAAAAGCAATAGCCTATAGCCAGATGTAGCTGTAAAATTCTTAACTGAGACATATGTTGTAGATAAATCTGAAAGCAAGTATGAATACATTCCATGACAAGTATTTAAGTACTGGCAGTATTTGTAGGAATGTTCAGCCTTCTGATTTATATTACACATACTTTGTATATGATCACTAGAAATTTTATTAAACCAATCATCCTGGAGCTTGATAATTACCTTTGAGTGAAAGAAGGTACATGTCTCAGTGGAATCTCTCTCTTGCCTTAGAGGAAATATTAATTGGAGTCAATTTTCGATTATATAAAAAATGTTGTGAAATTTTCTCATCTGAAAATCCCTTATCCTTGTAATGGAGAACATTCTAATGGTTTGCCACCACTAGGCAACACATTAACTATCTTAGTGTGGCGTCAGCCTGCAAAGTTTGTAAACAGTTTTACACTTGAAAATACAAGAATGGTAAAATAATAATTTTTATAATATAATTTAGAATTTGCCTTTTCTAGTTCTTTAAATTCCAAAAATAAAATAAAAATTATTTTTCTGTTAACTTTGAGAGGATTTTCAGTGATTCGTTCATTTATAATGCTAGTTTTTCAACTTCCACTGATACTTGTAGGAAGAGCAATAATTACCGTAACTTTGACTTTGATCTTCCTTAGATTGTGACAAATTTAATGCTATTATCTAAATGTATTACCTCACTAACAAGGATAACCATTGAATACACAGGAAGAAGAAATAATAGTTAATATTTTTAAGCTACATAAACTACCTGTTTAACAAAATTAGTGATTTTCAGATGTCTGGTAATTGATAATCCCAATTCTTGACTCAATGTCCCTCATATTATATGAAATAACTGAACTCCTTGTTTCTTCAAATACCAACAAAAAAAATCTTCCTCAGAATTTACATAATTTAAGCTAAAGCCTATTGCAGACAAGTGAGATATATTTCTCACTGACATTTGCTTTGGAATTGGGCACTGTAGGGCTGATGCCCTGGAGGATTGTCCAGCCTGCTGTAACTGACATATAACTCACCATTTGACCACCCTTGTATTTGCTTTAGATTTCACGTTAGTCCTGTGGTTTTTGCTTTGCAAAGCTGTAGAACAGCTGCTTTTCAAAAGAACATATGCTAAGGACATGGTAACTAAGTTCAGCCTTTACCAAAAACTTGAGGAATTCTTTGAGAAAAATAAGCTAAATTACAGTATTAATCTTGGAATCGCCTCTGGAATATTCAGTGTCATATGGATCAAAGAGTTCAGTGCATGGATATTTAACTTGGCTTTTTATTTGCCCCAGCAGAAAATTTGTATGTTTTCAATGTTGCTAGTGCTAAAGTAAATATAAAATTTGAATCTTCACTGTCATGTATAACATAAGAAGAAAAAAAGTTTATATCATTTTCTAGGGCATGTATTTTGCATTCATCTCTTCAATTTTGATAGTCTATCTTTTAAGATTCTTTATCTGTTTGGTGATTGTTGCACTTTAGTAACATAAGTGGGAAAGAAGACACTGCTGTAGGGAATGGTCCTGGAACGAATATAGTTGGAGTTCTTGAATTGTGCTTCTTAGTACTGGTACTGATTTTATTATTCAGCATGATGTTGTCTTTTGTACACATAAATCATTACTTTGACATTGTTAAGTGAGAAAGTTTGAAAATAAAAGGAATTACGTGTTTCCTACAGTAAACTGTTAGAATCTCTTCCCGACTTATTGGATGTAACTTTTGTTTGCAAGGCCTGTCACTGTTGACACATTTACCTCCTCATCTCATCGACTAGCTGAGTACCTTTTCATAAACAATGTATTCTATTCCCAATAGTAAGCTCTTAGACATATATAGTCATTGGACACATTATTTTTTGAAGCTAGTATCTAGGAGTAATTTTCTGATGGTGACTGAATCTTATTTTGCTTTAACAAGTCAAAGAATCTTATCAATATCATTTTTCCTTGCTCTGTGAGATATTAAGTGTGAAAACATGAAGGCATATGGACTCTATGCAAATACTGAGACAGGAGCTATAATGAATGCTCACTGTCATTCAAATGACTTGGATGCTGTCTCTATATGGGAATTCCTTCTCAGGCTTTCTTGGGAGATTCTGTTTTCAAATCTTGAATCCTGAGAATTATCAATTGAGAAATTTTATAAAAACAAGTATTATAATTCTCTGTGAGAATTAAAGTAAACTAGTAACATCACAGAGATGTTACTAGTTTGAAGGAATTCATTGGCATCGAGTTAAAAGCAAAAGCAAGAGACCTTGACAGTCAGTCAAAAGTTAAAGTTGACGTTTCCTGGAATGAGGATAAGAACACATAGGCAAGAAAAGGGCACAATCTAATTAATCAATCTTACTTGTAGTTATGGCCATGATAAAAATGCTGGCTGCTTACAAGGAGTCACTTTTAAAACATAAATAAATATTAATAAGTTAATACATATTATATATTTTATACGAATACTATGAATAGTGTTCCCAGAAACAATTTGACTTGGGAGTAAAATAAATCATTAAATTGAAATCTACACCTGTACTGCTGTTAATCTGGGTAGGAGATATAAACGTTTAATTTTTTAAAAATACTACCTGATCTGGTTTGGCCCTGTGCCCCGACCCAAATCTCATCTTGAATTGTAGCTCCCATGATTCCCAAGTGTTGTGAGAGGGACCTGGTGGGAGGTAATTGAATCATGGGTGTAGGTTCTTCCCATGCTGTTCTTGTGATAGTGAATACGTTTTGTGAGATCTGATGGTTTAATATAGAGCAATTCCACTGCACTTACTCTCTTGCCTGTAGCCATGTAAGAGGTGCCTTTGCTCCTCCTTCACCTTCTGCTATGATTGTGAGGCCTCCCCAGTCATGTGGAACTGTGAGTTCATTAAGCCTCTTTGTCTTTATAAATTTCCCAGTCTTGCGTATGTCTTCATTAGCAGCACGAGAACAGATTAATATCCTACCCAATGGTGTACACTGGTAATTTTCAGTGTTTCAGTATTTGCTGTAGGTTGTGTTTCTTTGAAATATTTTAACAAAAGAAATACAAAGAAAAGAAGACAAGAATGTTATAGAATTTCCAAGGTGAAATCCAAAACTGATCTAAAATCTAAGTTGGTAAAAGTATATTTATTCTAATACTAAAATCAAATCAGAGCATGTTTTCATTTAAAGAAAAGAGAATATATTCAACAACATATACCCAATGCCCAAGTTGAAAATGCTTTTGGAAGCGTTTATAACTGTTTCATCAATGTAAATAACAAAATACAATATATTTCTATATCTAGAATATTTATCATATAACAGATATTAAGACTTTTAGGTACGGAATAAGTACTTGTGTGTTTTACACATACTTTGTGTTTCAAAATTACTTTTAATTATTATAACTCAGAAATACCAAATATTTGAATTATTTTCAATGTTTTAAATAATTTTTATTTGGCATTGATTTTACATCAGTGTTTCCTTCTTTATTCTTACCTATTATCAAATACCTACCACATATATCTATACATAATTTTAACATTATTGGAATACCTAATCTTGTCACAACATACTGATACATAATAACAAAATGTGCATTTATTATTCATTGTTTCATTTTATTATAAACTTCTGCAACTTCTAGTATAATTCTGTCATGTAAACAGGTTGCACTATTATTTTGTTCAATCATTAATACTTAAAAACATGTTAAAAAACTGTTATGAAAAACAAAGAATAACTTGTGATCTCATCATTCCCAAGAATTTTTAAGAATCCCAATTTCTTGTTCCAGAATACTAAAGGTTAATATTAGTTGGAAATTAGAAACACTAGGCCTGGAGGAATTCCAGAATTTTGTTTGTGACCTTGTCATGTTCTTTAAGGTAAAACATAACTCAAAACTGTTGGTAGTCAAACAAGGCCAGAGGCTGTGTACAGTGACCATAGGTGATTCTTTCTGCTTTCTAGTTGGAAGGCTCTGAGTGTACATGTTGGTTTCCAGTTTAATTCTGCTTTAAGATGCTTTCCTTCAGTTACCTTCGTGAGGGATTCCTCTTTACTTCAGTCATGTATTTCTTTATTACTGGTGTACTGTTTGATGTGACCTGCGAAAATATTTCAATCTAATACCAGCCATGATTATCTATTTGGTTTCTGGTTACACACAATCAAATAATATAAGGTTGTAATCCAAAGTTGCATGACATTTATGTAAATGTATACTAAGTTCACGTTATTATTCATACAGGCTTGAGTCCCACTTCACATAGAAAACAATTATCAGGGGTTGAAAATTTCTCACTAAGCATTTCTAGATCTACTTTTAAAGAACTGATTGCAAAATTGCATATTTCATTAAATGAAACTGATTTACTATCATTTTGGAAATTTTAAAGCTCCCAAAAAGTGTACTTCAATCAGACAGGGCAATGGAGTAACCATTTTTTAATAGACCATTTGATGGTACATTTATAATTCTGAATTTAACATGTTTTTAAATGTAAAATTTGGCTAGTTTGTCTAGTTTACTTCAAAGAATCAGTCTCCAATTGAACTCTTTATACTTGCATCACAAAATATTAAATAATATTTCCAGGACAATTTTAATGATCTAATGACTTTATGGGAGAGTTAAACCCACTTAATGATTTTGAGAAAATTATGCAGGACAATGTATTTGCTCTATATTTCTCATTATAAGTTCTCCTATACCAAAATGTGTGTTTGGATTTAAATAAAATAATGCATATTAAAGTTCTTTATAACCCAGAAAATGTATATCACAACAAATGTACTACGATATCTTTTTCGAGTTATAATGTGTTCCCCCTTTTGTTAAGATTGGAATTTACTGGCATTTCAACTTGAAAAATTTGAGATTTCACTCTATTCCTGGCTCACACCTTCCACTCCTCATCCCACTCCACTGCCCCAAAAAGCAAACCCAAAAACTAGCTATGTTGTGTTTAGTTTATTAGTTTTAAAATTACTATTCTTGGCCATTTTCTAGACAAAAAGGTCCATTCCAAAACGGGCCTGTCTTTGGAAAGGTGCATTCTAAAATGCAGGGATTGAGCACGATAAGGAAATCTAGAGACTAGTGAAATTCTGGATTCTACTATGCTTTACCTCTTAATGGGTGTATGTTACTTTGTCGATGCAAGAAGATAGAGGAAAGATCTGTCAGATATTACTAGACAAGAAGCAATGCCAATGTAAGTGGCCTTAAAATAATTCCAAGTTAAGGAATATCTACATTGCTTTGATAAGTATATTCCAAATCAATATTTAAATTTAAATCCAAATAATGATTTCTTTAAAAGCATACCTCTAAATAGAAAAAGCATCACCGAGTAATTTATACAAGTAAGTGTGAAGCACATCTTATAAACAAACTATGGTTTTCTATCATCTAGTTGTGACAATCCAATTACTACAGGATTAAATCACACAACTCTTACCGTTATGTGTGAAATACTGCTCACATCAACACAGGGCTGGTCTTAGGCCAAACTATCATGTATTAAGTCAGCTATCACCTTCCTACAAACTCAAAATGCCCACCCCATGTAATCTTTTCTGTGAGTCTGCCCTCTGTATTTCAAGGCCCTCATACATTCCGTTCCTCAGTTACCTTAGATTTGAGGTATTTGAGGTAGCGGTATAGATGCTTTTAGGTTGTAATGAGGGGTTATCTAGTAGACGGCAGAGAACTATTAAAACTCTCACAAAAAAGTCTCTCCAAACCAGGATTTGGCAAGCTACACCTTGAGGGTCGAATTTAACCTACCACCTATTTTTGTAAATAATGTGTTTTTTTTTTTGGTAATATAAACATGTCCACTTATTTACATATTGTCGATGCCTGCTTTAGAGATAGTATAACCTTCAAAACCTAAAATCTTTATTCTCTAGTCCTTTACAAAGAAGTTTCCAGATACTCATCTAAACCTATGTTTTCAAATGTTAGTGGACTTCAGAACAAGATGAAGGGCTTAATAAAAGCAATTGGCATGTCCCAGTCACACAGTTTCTGATTAAGTAGCCCTTGATCTAGGTTCAAGAAGTTACAGTGCTAACAAGTTTCCAGGTGAAGCTGATGCTGTTGATTAGTGGACCCTGTTCTGAAAACAAGTGTTCTAAACTGCAGAGGTACCCTCATCTTGTTAAGAAGCTTTCACAGTGGTATCTGCTATACAAGCCAGTAGGAGATAGGCTTTAAGAAGCAGATGGACATGCTCTTGCTCTGAGCAGAATTTTCTGTGCATTCAAGCGTGAGTAAATAGCAATACTAAGAGAAATCTGAAACGCAGATTTTAAGAATTAAATGTTCTCCATTCAATGAATATTTAGTTTTTTAAAACTTATACTTAACCTATAATAAATGCAATATCTTATACTGTGCATAATTTTAAAATTTATAATATGATTATACATTTTTTAGCACTAAAACCCTTCGAGGTATGTCTGCATCCATTTAATGATGGGAAAAGGAAGAAAATGCAATTTGCCAAACCAAAGTTAAGTGGCTTTCCTAGTTATTTAATTAAGGACTCTAATTTGAATTTTTTGACTTTTAGTCCAGCACTCTTCTTAATAAGATTGCTCTTTGTCTCAAAACAAATTGCCTTTATTTTTAAAACCAGACTTACAAATATACAGATGTTTCACTTTTCTTAAAAATTACTACATGTGAGTTAAGATAGGGCTGGGTATTCCAACTTTAAGTGCTGAAGATGTTAATATGCAACAAATATGAGTCTGGAACAAACTACTGCCCATGCAGAAAAAGAAAGGAAGTCAAAATGTGAATTTGTGGTGGTTGTGGTCAATAAAAACGTGGCTTCCTATACTATGATATACAGTTGTGACCAATGGTTTATCGTTATGATAGAAGCATCCTTTTGCTGCATATTCACCAAGAGTCATTAGGCAAAAGCAATTGTGGAAGTAGTGGTAAGATGCTCACCTTGGTTAATGATTTGGAAAAAAGCTCTAGAGATTTAAAAGTGGGTGCAGTATATCCGTTTCTTTTATTGACTTTGATGCACTATTGGAAATTGAAACCACTTCAAATGAATAAAAACCAGTCTATTAAAGCATAATGGGGAAAAAAAAGGCTTGGGTGAGATTAATATTTAAAGTATTCACAGCTGTTAAGTAGCTTAAAATATAATGGTAGTAGATGAGTCTCAGCATCTTTCTTTAGTTTATTTTTTGGATTACAAGTGTTCACCTTCATGACACTATCTTAAGGTAATAAGTGTGGAATAAAATTATATTATGGATTCTTCCATTAATATGTTTTGATTCTTACAGATTTGTTAAGAGATCATCATAATAGTAGGGACTTTTGCCTTGTGATAGCTTGCAAGGAAGAATGAAGATAAGAAAAAAATTTATAATTTTTCTAGGCTTGACTTAGTAATGAAGTGAATAATTATAAACAACTGAGGAGAATAAATTATATTTATATTTTAAATTCTTATGTTTTATATATGTATTAGTTTTTTAAAAATGCAAATGAAGGGAATTTTTGTTAGATTGATTTGTTCCTATTAATACTTTTTATTTGCTTTAAGTACATGATAAAATCATACAGTATTATACTAACTTATTTAGTATTGGAATATGAGTAAGGCCACAAGATGAAGTGCAAAAACCTGGGTTCTCCTGGTTTTTCTGTGGTCTGAAAATGTGACCTTAGATATTATTTGATATCTGCAGTTTCCTTTTGCAACAAAGTCCTGTGATTATGTGATGTGCTTCTACAAGCAAGTTAATTCTTCATGTGCTGAGTTTAAATTTGTAGCAATTTTTCTAGGTTTGTCTTGTGGTTTATTGTTAATGTAATGAGGTAACAGTTAACTTTCCACAGAGTAGCTCACAATTTTGCTACCAACTGCCTGAAGTTAACTTCGTACTGTCAGTGAGTGATCTTAGGCAGACTTCAAACTGTGAACCAGATGTCACAGAAAGATCAACATACCAATATATGCTTAAATATGCATAAAGGTACATTCCAAATATGCCATATCATTAGGATAATGGAGACCATCAGCAGTCACTTCACGATCCCCCCATGATTCCAAAATTTACCATGAAACATTCAGAAATATATGACCTTTCAATCCTTCTTTAGGTTCCTTCTGTAGGTAATGAGCACCCTTAGACCTAGAGGCAATCAATTTTGAAGCCTGAACTGCAAATACATGAATATAACTGCTAATGACATATGTCATTACTTTTCTCTTTTAAAACCTAGAAACAGAAATTATTTTGTGTTGACTTTTAAATATTAATCACTGATGAAAAATTACTAACATATTACTTTTTAAGTTAGTGTCATAAAGTATAGAAAATAATTCATTTTTCTTCATTATTTTATTTTATTCATACATTCTCTAAAAGTTAATTAGAAAACATGCTTTGGTTTTGTTTTAGGTTTCAAATATACTCAAAGGTAGACTGCTTGTATTCCTTGAAATATTCTATCTAACTTTGTGAAATCTTACAATATGTAAATATTAGAAGCCTCTGTATCATAATGTCCACTTACAGTATGTTGGAACCTTAAGGAATTCACTTTTGTCCTATTCCTCTTGGGCTGCATATTCCTACTTCTGCCTCTGTGTTTCTCTGTGATGCCCTGATCCTAATGTGAGTCCGGGATGCCTTTCCTTTTATATCCCAGAGTAATCATAAGCACAGGCTGATGCATGTAGCAGAATTTTAATAAAGGCTTGACAGTAGAGAGAAAGATTTCCTTCAGCAAAATGATTACTAAATAAAATATTGAACAGCCCCGTATCTTTTGTAAACTGTGTATCAGTGATCACTTCTCGGGGATCTCCACCTCTTCTTCACATTCTCTCTTCTTTCTCCCTCTTCCCAGACCTCTCCATTATTTCTGGACCTTTCTCAGATTACTGCATATGGTCAAGATTTATGTTAAGGATTGACAGAGAGAAAAGAAATAGTGAAAACAGCCTCGGCACTTAGTCAGGCTTTATGAAGAATTGCAGCATCATTCAGGAAACTGGCAGCTCAACTGGGCAAAGCCTCAGGACTGGGCCTCCACGGAGCCCTACTCTGGGGAGGCGACCATACCAGCCACTCGGCTACTCTCAGTAGTTCCTTCTCTAGGGCCTGGTTCAGCTCCTGTTCTGCTACCAACTCATCTCTCCTTTTTTCTTTCTCTAGCTCATGACTTCTACCTCGTGGCTTCTTCCTGACTTCTCTAAAGAGTTTTCTTTTTAAAATTTTTACTCCCCCTTGTGAATCTCAGTTTTATACTCCTATGAAAGAAAGGTCTGATTAACTCAATCATTTACAATTATGTATAGTGCATTCCTCTTCGGTAGAATTTTTTTTCGTGGTTACTTGATAGGCTTTTTTCTACCTCATGTCTGGCACTTGGTCTGCATGTGGATGAGATCTGATACTAAGCACATTCAGTGACATAGTCATATGTTACAAAATGTTACAATGTGTGCAAATGCCTTTGGATATTTGGCCAAAGAGGCAGTGACTGAGATGTCACTCTACACTGTCTGGATCTTCTTCCACTGGAGAGTGTTATTGGATTGTTCAATCATATGTCAGCTTAACGTACATAGATTTAGACTCTTCACTTTAATCACTAATACTTAGAAGAAATTATGCATTCATAGGATGTGATCCTTTTTCAGTTTTGAGGAGAAAGCTTAAAAATTTTATGATTTTGCAAGTAGTAGCATAAGAGATTTTTATACAAATTTACTAACTGTATAATTTGCTATATTTCAGCAGTTAATTCTTCCTTCCTTAATATCATTTTGAAAGGCACTGTTTTAGAATTGTCTTTAGAAAAATAGTTTGTTGTATATTTTCTTAGTAAAACTCAACTAAGATTTTAAAACAAAGATTTAACTAGCTAAGTCTCATAAATAAAAATATTGATTGTCACATTTAGAATAAGTAGTAGAAAAAATTAAGGGATGAGTGATATGTATGTGTATTTAATGCCTGTAAGTCTCAAAATAGAGCTTTTTGAAAATTGTGTATGAAAATGCAGTAAATATATCGCTATAAACTTCTGGGTAAACCACACAACTGACAATAAATCAATTAGATGATGATGTAACCAAACCAAAAAGGTTTATAGTTAAAAAGTAAAAAAACAAATGAAAAAAACTATTTGTTAGAAACCATGTCTAATTTGAAAATATTGACGATTTACTGGTAACAAAACATCTTTGCAGAGAATTACAAGAATCCCAGAGCCATCTATACATGCAAATTCACAGCATGAGCTTTGCAGTTTTGCCATGTGCTATAGGCAGCTACACTTAGTAGAATTCAGAATTAACTTCCCAGAAGACTCCATCATAAGAATATTTTTACATATAAGTACCATATTTTTATAATTTTGGAGTAGGTTATCTAGTAGACTAGTATGAAGTAGCCTTGAGTCATATTTAGAAATGGAAAGCTAAGGCCCACAAATTGAAGAAATTCTTGCATTTTCTGGGGGAACACGGAGTCCACAAACAGGATCCTCACGGCTCAGCAATGAACAGCAGGCTTGAAACTTTCATCTCTAGGTAAACTTGATTAGATCAAGAATACCTCCCTACAGGACTTCTAATTATGTAGACATGTAGTTCTTTGAAATTGAACATGTTAAAGAATACATAGAGAGATTTCTATTTAACATCAAGCCTATATAATCTTTTTTTTAATATTTTTTAAATTTACGATTTTTTTTCAGTGCTTTAACAGTCCTATGAAAAATGTGGGTTTTCTCCCAGCTGTAAAGAAAACAAAGCATATTTTTTGTTTTTGTTCTGACTCCCCCCTTCCTATAAGGAAAACCAGGCAAGGAATATAACCTTAAGAATTAATATGATAAAAAGCCATGCCATAAGTCGCTGCTCATTTTAGCAAAAAGTTAGAGATGATTTGACAGTAAGACCAAAACTAAAAGGCTAGTAAAGCATATGTTTTAAAGATCACTTAGAAAGAAAAGGAAGTAAATTCACTCGGGAATGTGGTTCAAAAATGTTGCCAGCTGCATCTGGTGATCTTATACGAAATTCCTCCTATACTGTAAAAAGTTACTTGCAGTTGATCATGCTCACTTGTTTAGAAATGTTCCCTTGATTCCTGAGTTATCCTTGGAAACTTACTCTTGAACAAATTGCTTGTTCTACTGACCAGATTTTATGCTTTTCATGTTATATTTAATCCAAAAGAAGTACCTTTTACCCTCATTTACCTCCTTATAATACAGCTTTTCATCAGCCACATGAAAGGTATTTTCCTGGTCCTTCACTTGAATGTGGGTTTAGTATCCGAAGGGAAAAGTACTTCGTGTTTTTCATAATGTGCACCTCATTTGTCACATGTAGAGATGATAATTCACTCTTTATTTCTCCAATTGGGGACTTTAAAAGTCAAGATTATGCTTTGTCTCCTTGCTCCTTTGTTTCCTGGAATTCTTAAGCACCTCTAGAAGAAAATTGGGTCGCTTGTTAGATTGAGTTGAAGAGCCTTAGGGATCCATTTTTCAAGGAAGTCTATTGGGTCTGCCTCTTCCACCCCTTCAGGCAGTCCAGTAATTCTGACATTCTAGTTCAAGGCAGTATCTTAAAACTATTCTCTCTCTCATAGCACTGTATATCTCCCATTTTAAACTACTGCTTTACCATTAGATTAAGTTTAATTGTCTGTGAGCACTATTTGGTGTTCTACATTTCTTGCTTTAAAATCAAGGTTTACTGCTTCTTAATTTTAATTTTAAAACGTAAAGGAAAGGAAACAAACATCAAAATAAAAACCAGCAAAATGTCACAGATCTCATAGGCAATATATTTTTATTCTCTCCAAAGATTTGTTCTTTTCCAGAGAGGCTTCCTTGAAGATATTTGACAATGGTGTATTTCTGTCCTTGCCCCTTACACTTGCCTCCTGTATTCATTTACCAAATATTTCCCTTAAATATTGGTATTCATAAACATTTTCTACAGAATAATTTATACATTATTCATCTGGCCTTTAAGCCTTTAAGCTCCATATTCAGTAGAAATACTTAGGGTAGCATTAATGTGCCGTAATAGATACGTCTTTTGGCTGGCTCCTCCTCTTTTCCTCTTTCACCTCCATTTGCAATTTTTAGATAGATAGTCATAAAGGTCAATTTTCCCAGCCACAAGAATCTGCTTTATTACTCTTTCTTAAAGAATGTATTATCATGATCTACTTTTACTTATATGGCTTTTTTGCATTAATTAATCTACTTCAAAATAAGGTTATTTTACCTGACGATATAAATGTGCTTTAATTACCTGAACAGAGCTATAGTCAGATCTTTGAATCACTATGGATTAAAACATCATTTCACAGCCAAACAGAAACATGTTCCCAATCACTGCTCTTGAATTATTGTTATGTAGCTTGAGGCTTGTATTAAAATCACTGAATAATTGCAATCAGATTATTATAATCAAGTACAGGAACAGTAATTACAGGTTACAGTCACTTTAAGCTGCCCTGGAAGTCCTATATTCTGATCATATGCATATTAAAAGTTTATGTTAGTGATAAAATTAATGAACAGGATTGTAAGCACTTGTCTGTAGGAAAGATGTCACATATCTTACCGTATAGGGAGTTATGCTTTCACATCAAGGACAACTGTGCCTACATTATTTTTTGTTTTTCTTAAGTTATAGAGAAAATAAATCAAATCCAATTTTCCCAATCTCAGAATGGTTGTTCTAGCATCCAACTTTAATAAATTTACCACATTTTCTTACGGTGATTGTTATTTTGAGCTCATTATTCATTTTATTGGTTTAAAAATACAACAACTATGTGAATTTTTTATGTGGAAATAAATTATGTTACCAATAAAACTATGCATAATCTATTAAGTCATTAGTAAAAGGGAGAGGTTTTTTTTTTTTTTCCCAATTCCCTGAGATTAAAACCAAGAAAAAAACAATCTTTTTAAAATCAGGTTATCTAGTTTTAAAGAGACGTAAATAAAAAGGTATTCTGTATTTGCTGAAGTAGTATATTAAAGACAGTATTTTCTGATGAAAAGACCAACCCTATTTTAACTTTAATAACCTTGTTCTTTGATTCAAACAATGAATATGGCATATGAGATATGAATTGTATTTTGATAGTTGGGTTCTAAAATTAGAACTTGAAACCAAAAGGAGCTGTAGAGCCCTAGGGGTCCAATCACAGGGAAATGGCTCCTGCACATATGCGCCAGCCATTGAATCATTTTATTACATTTTCTGATTCACAGCGGAAATGGGGACAAGAGTGTACATACGACCACAGAATGTAAGTAGAAAATACAGAGTATGTGATTGGGCAGGGAGGTTAGAGGGGGAAGACATGAAAAGGGTAAATGTGTAAGGTGACTTCCAAGGAATTTAACTCTGGTTCTTTATCCAGATGTATTGCTGAGGATAACTGCACAACACCAAATGTGAATAAATAGGAAATGACATTTTTTATGAGCAAGATAGACCCGCAGACGAGGAGAAGGATCCTGTGCCAGGTTCACAGACTTTCTACACTCTGACAGACAACATAAGCCAGATAAAAGGCCAACCAAACACCCAGATGCTATTGCTGGAAAATTACATACTGGAACTCAGCATCTGGGTTTCACCGCTGCCAAGTTCACCCCATGGGTGCCCATGGTGCTTGGCTCAGATACTGGGCCAGACAGGAGGGGGGTGGACATCATGGAACAAGCGGATCACCACAATGAACAAGAAGAAGATAGAAAGCCAAGTACATAATAAAATAGCATGAACCTGCCAATATGGTTTCAAATGCATGAAACCACACTTTTACATTCCAAACATAATGCTGAGTGCAAGTTTTTCCTCTTTGGGGTAGAGATGATTTAAGAGCCATTAATGGTAAGCCTGTGGTTACACTCTCTTACCACCTGAAAGATGTCAGTCATAAAATAAATTATAATTATAATTAGACAATGGATTGCAATACCCTGCCTTTACATCCAGTTAAAAATACCTAGGAGGATAGCTAAACAGAATGAGGAGAAGCATTTGGTATAAGAAGCCTGTGTCAATAGGGTAAAAATGCACCAAGTCAATATATAAAACAGCATGAAAAATCCAAGATGGCAACAGGGTAATGAAGTGAGTATTACAACCTCCTCTGGTTTCACCTCAGGATACTAAATCCCTTTCAATTTATAGCAAACCTGCACTCGCTGTAGATTAAGGAATCTGCAGCAATATAGAGATATGATGAGAGAATATGATGAGAATCTTCTTCCAAGGCTTGTGAGCTTGCTAGGCAGAATTTAATTAACAATCAAAGAACGTAAATAAGTGAATATTTTTCTAATCAACATGTTTATTTTCATTATATATTATTTTTTCTCTGATTTAGTGTTTTGTTTTCCACTTTCAGAAATATCTTAGAAATATTTTACATATTTATTTATTTTAAGACTACTTTTGACTAAAAAGTCTATTTTGATTCGTTTACAGCTCAGTAGGTAGGCTAGGGCATCATATTATTACATTTGTATTTTTAAATATTCTATTTTTAGGAAACTAAGCTATTATCATTCAAAAATATGGAGCAATAAATGAGATGTAATAGCGTATTTGCTTCTATATCTAACTGGGGAAAAAGTTTTCGTTAAACTTCTAATCATACTGGGCATTTTTGCATACTATTTGTTATTTATGATTTTCTGAAATTTTTTTGTAAAATAATTATCTGACTTTCCACTTCTACTTATTTGAAGGCATTATATTTAAATAATTGCTTTTAAACAGATTCATATCTCTGATCTTTTAAAAACTTTAAAAAAATTTGTATGATTATGTGTAAAGGGAGGAACATAAACATATGCTACTTAAAAGGTATGTTTATCTATCTGACATTATTCAGTAACTATGTTTTTCCATAACACCAGATATTCAGATTATAATTTAAACAACAATATTGACAAATTAAAACTCTTCTTATTTGCTCACATGGCTATCATACTGCTTTGTAAGTGTTGGCTTAGGCCAATGGTACTCTACGAGGGAAAGGATTATATATTTAATTTTCATC
The DNA here is from genome assembly GCA_036589455.1 of Ateles fusciceps. Lineage (NCBI taxonomy): Eukaryota > Metazoa > Chordata > Mammalia > Primates > Atelidae > Ateles > Ateles fusciceps. The sequence goes on along the minus strand of JAZHEH010003005.1, from coordinate 6,270,111 downwards.
ATTGTATTTTGACTGCTTAGGACCATGCCACTGAGCCTGACACATAGTAGGAGCTCCATAAATTTTGGATGAATGAATAAATATATCAGTGAATCTTTTAAGGATAAGCACAATTGCTTGTATCAATTTTTATGACATCTTATAGACCTCCTTGTATCTACAATTATATATTAAAAATACGTGTTCCCCAAAAGCAGCAGCTTTCAAATATTTCAGTTTTAGGACTTGTCGCTATTCCTTAAAAATAGTGAGACTTGCAAAGAGCTATTGCTTAGGTGAGTCATGTCTACCATTGCTTACCATATTAGAAATTAAAACTGAGAAATTTTGAAAATATTTATTAATTTATCTTACAACAAAAACAAATCCATTAAAGGTTAGCAAAATCAGTTTATACAAATATTTATATTTTCCAAAACAAAAAAATTGAGAAGAGCAGCATCACTTTATATTATTACAAATCTTTTTATGTCTGGATTATAGAGGATAATTAAATTCTTAATCTGCGTCAACATTCAATCTGTTGCAATATGTTACTTTGGATAAGTCATAAGAAAACAAGGTGGCATCACATGAATATATAGTTTGGGGAGGGAAGACCTTGCAACTCTCTAAAAGGGTGTGAGAGATTCTGTAGTTCCCCAAACCACACTTTGAGAATCACTGCCTTAGAGAATCTCTTTTCAAATCTCACTTAAATTGACTCAGCAACATTTCATTTAGTATTAACTGAATCAAATTTACAGATTAAGAACTGAAAAGTTATTTTGTAAGATTTATAAAAAATTAGTTATTTTCGGTATAAACTTATGGCTACAATGATAAATGAGTGCTGTAAAACTCTGAGATGTCTTTGAATAATTATGTACGCAAGTATTAAAACAGTTTATATTAATAAGTGTTAGCTATTCTAGGTCTTCTAGAACCAACCATAATCTAGTACCTTCTTTATTGATTGTGTGTGTGTGTGTGTGTTTTGGATACTTTTGAGGATGTATTAGTATAAATATTTTCTCCTTAGTCTTAACAGTATCAGTAAGCATTTTTAATTTAAATGACTTCATAGTTTTTCTGCTCAGTGAAATGCACAAAAAAATTAAGATATTAAAACAATAATGCATATATAGGTATATGTGTATATATACACATATATGTGAAAGTTAAAAAAATGAACTGTGATTTATTTTATCATAAACACTTATTTTTAGGACTTTAGTGTATGTCCTAATTATATGTATATTTTCTCAAATATCAATATGAAACCAAAGATCAATTTATAAACAACTATGTGTAATTTCATATTAGTTCATTTAACAATTATTGATTGAACATGTCTTACATATCAGACACCATCATAGGTTCTGAGCATAAAATAACAAGAAAGACAAAGTGCCAGGATTTATGAGGATTATATTCTAATGAAAGTAAACAAATAATAAATAAATAATAACATGCCACAAAAAATAAATATCATTGAATACTCACTTGTTTGGCAAATGTTAAGAAGCCTTATGCAAATATTAGAGATGATAGGCCAAAAAGATATCTTGAATATGGCTGGAAGAAGTAAAAGTTGGACAACCATTTGTTTCTGCCTTGTAATTTGAACATAACCTGTAACCCAGCAACTCTATTCATAGGTACATAACTCAAGAGAAACTTTTGCACCAGGAGATATGTACAAAAGTGGACATGCCACCACTGTTAATAATAGAAGACTGGGACCTACCATAGGTAGGAAATAGTAAAAACAAATTTGGGATATTGACCCTAAGGAATATTATGCAGTGCAGGAAACAAATAACTACAACAACAACATGCAACAACATGGACAGATTGGACTTGAGCTCAAGAAGTGGGCCACAGAATATGTGATTCATCATAAAGACATGTTACGAAGTTAAAAAATAATTTAAAAAGTCATTAAGCACGTGCATGTGTGTCTATGTTCAAGCAGAAGGTAATATACACAGAATTTAGGATGGTATTTAGCTGTCTCTGAGGAAAGCAAGAGGATGGAAAGAGAACACATTGGTAGAATTTATTTTTAGTGTTTTAGATGCAGGAGTTGGATATTGCATTCTGGGGTGTTCATTATGTTTTGATCAAATGATTGAATGAAGGCATGACGATGAGGATCATGCAGGGACCAAAGATGGTAGTATGTTAAGAACCAAGGATTATGATTGATCCAATCCCATATTCCTGAGGGGTGTGTGTGTGTGTGTGTGTGTGCGTGTGTACACAAACGTATTTTTTTCAGGGAGTTGTGTTACATGTCACAAAGGAAAATAAAACAGGATGTAGAAATATAGATGTTTGGGATATGCTTTCTCTCTTTTTTTTTTTATTGAGATGGAGTCTTGCTTTGTCGCCAGGCTGGAGTGCAATGGCTCCATCTCGGCTCACTGCAACCTCCAACTCCCTGGTTCAAGCAATTCTCCTGCCTCAGCCATCCAAGTAGCAAGGACTACAGGCACGTGCCACCACACCCGGCTAATTTTTGTATTTTCAGTAGAGACGGGACTTCAGCATGTTGGCCAGGATGGTCTCAATCTCCTGACTTCGTGATCCACCTGCCTTGGACTCCCAAAGTGCTGGGATTACAGGTGTGAGCCACCGCACCTGGCTGGGATATCCTTTCTTACTGGGTATTTATATGTGAACTTTTGTATATATAAATTCATGCAATTTATATTGCAAGATGGCTCTGTCATATGTCATTATTCTCACGTTATTGAATAAACAGCATTATGCTGAGTTCCATGCTGCCATATCGGTCAGTGTGGTATGATAAAGTGACAGTTACGATCTTAGCAGTCAGACATGAGGCACAAAAGTGAGTTATAATACATGTTATCTGGGTAGCAAAAGCCAAAAGTCTTCTACTGGATTGTGTTTCTGTGTGATACTGTACATTTATTTTTAAGGTCTTTGCAATGAACAACCCTCAGAAAATCATCATGTCTCCAATAAAGATGTTTTTGAGGCTGTTCTTAAATTGCACAGTGCTTTCTTTGCGGGAATGCCAAAGAGAAAAAAAAATCTCCAATAATTTCAGGAACAGGAATAGTTCTATATTCCTGAGCAATTTGTGTTTATCTTAGAGGTAAAGTGAACTATGCATCTAAGTTTTTCTTTGTTTAAGTGTCTTGTGTTAGTTGTTAAAATGCACAGAGTCAACTTGGGGGATCTACCTGTAGAATTTGTATCACTGAATTAATTTTATAGCAAGCATGCTTTTGTCTCTCTATATATCTATTCATATTTCCTTTTTGTCCTCAATTTTAATGTATTCTATTTTACTGTTTTCTCTTAAATCAACCTCATTTCTTAATTCTAATAAACAAAAATCATGGAAAGTACTCAAAAACTTATTGGTTATTATATTTGGAGTAGAAAACAATAATTTACCCTTTCTTCCATCCAACATTGTACTAAAGAGTCTATTTTTTTGTATGTGTTTGTGTGTGTGTGTGTGGGTGTGCACCCCCCCAAGAGGTGTGATTCAGCTAATCAATTAAGGCAACTAAAATAGGTTAAACAAAAGCTCAGTGTGATGTGAAAATTCATTATTTGTTTAAGAGCATATTTGTTCAATATAGATTGTCAATCTGTATAGAAGAAAGACAAAATTAACTGCAAATAAAACCTCAGCTAACATAAACTGAGGGACAGGTATAGTAGGCTTCTCAGCATTAAGAAACTAGTATAAAGGCTTAGGAGTTCCAATGATTTTCCCTAAGCACAGATAAAAAAAGAGACTTCTCACAGATAACAACAGCATTGTTTTTCATACAACTGCAAATAATAATCATATTTATGTCCTTTTTCTGAAACAGTAAAATAATATTTTCCCGAACTTCACTAGAAAACACATTCTCAATCTTCAGCGTTTCTTTCACAAATGATAATAGCAATACTTTACATTTTAAGAACACCATTACTTTCCTTTAGAGTGCTTTCTTCCAAAGAGCTCAAAGCATTGCAAAGTGCTCTTAAAAAAGTTATATTCATGTTTCCCTTCCTTTGATCCCTATGATGAAATGCAACCACCTCTATGGTGAAATACAGCCACTGCTTATGACACTGAATAAAAATTCCATACAATTCACAAGAAATAACATACCCAATTAAAACTGTAAAGGGGGTCTTAGAAAGAGAGACTTTAATTAGAGAAACTGGAATGTAGCCAAGGAAAAAAAGTACCATGAAAAGTGGTCATGACCTCATTTTAACACTCTGCCTTATTCAGAAGACCACATCTAGAGTAGCCCATTGCATCAGGCTGACTTGGGGCACTGATTGATTCAGCACCAAATAAATGGGAACAATGTCACATACTTAATCATCATCTGCATTTATCAAAGCAGTAGATTTTCCTTGGCTAACCTCCTCCATCAGTTAACGACCTTGTGTGTGTCCATTCATGGATCATGTAACAACACCAAGTCTACCACCTTTCATAACAATTTTTAAAAATAATATATGGTTATCAGGTACAAAACCTCACAAATTTTTATATAACCTTGTAAGATCAAAGTCTAAAGTTATTTCAATATAAACATTAGGCATTCAAAGACAACCATCTTAATTCTGAAAATTAAAAAAAAAAAAGAAACCTTTTCTAGAAATTTCAGAAGCCGTCTCACTAATTTCTCTATTCAGTCATCCAGACGCATTAATTTTATATCTACAGTAGGTGGAGCAGCAGTGGATAAAATGTAAAAACAGTAACACAAAGAAAAAGAAAGATGGCATCATATTGCCCCATTTCTTTTAAACATAATTCAATTATAATATTCTTTTGTTTACAGAATATTTCCTGAGCTTTTTTCTAAGTATTTAGTAAATAACGGAATCTAATATAAATACAAAATTCTGTGTTATTGGATTTTTCATGCTATATGAGGTTTTTATGCCATGTTAATCCTGGAAATTGCTATGGAAGAATCAGTTTTTAAGATTTTCTCTTGCATGCTTCCATGACATGGAGCCCAAGGATAGAATTATAGAAGACTTTGAGCATGTCATTGGAAGCAGTTCCAGCTACCCCTGATCTATCACCTTGGCCCCTGACAATTCGGTCTGAATTTCTGCATTCAGTAATTGCTCTCCTGTCACAGTGGAGAAGTGGGTTGGCAATATCAATGGTTTATGTTTGTCTCTACCGCCTCAATGAAATCTTTTGTTTAGATTATGCAAATATGGCAAGAGATTTATATTAAATTTTATTTCTTAAGAAAAATCTTTGAAAGCACTTCTAGACAAAAAGTCTGAAAGCAAGTATACTGTCAACTCTTAGATAATAGAATGTATTGAAAGTAAATGTTTTCCCCTTCTTTCTAGCATTCTTTTTTTTAAAAAAAATCTGTTAACATCATTGGCTTCCCTGGATTGAATGGGTGATAGTCTGCATACTCCCACTCCCACCAAGAATTATATATGTGACCCAGGCTTGGCTGATGTCAAGTTCTCTATTTCTCTTTGGACAAGCTATGGGGGATGTGGTCTCAAGGTTGTCAGCAGTCATGGCCTCTGAAACACAACAAGCCTTTAAAAGGTAAAAAGAGGGAAAAGAGGGTAAAGAGAAAGAGGGACAGTATATGGACACTGTGGGGTCCCTGAATTTAGACTGCAGGGAAGCCTACTATGCTCATATTTGTCCATGGTTGGTTGCCCAAGCTAATAGATCCTTGTCCTTTGAAAATAGGAACTGGATGCATGTCACATGAAGCCAAAGAGCATTGATCCATATATTAACGCTCTATGTATTATGGCTGGACCCTGTGTTAAGGCTGAGTATACAGAATTGTATGGTATTGCTGTGCAATGTCGTTACCGCCTGATGGGATTAACACTCCCCAAAGAAGGCAGAAGATGAACAAATAAGTAAACACATATGTCGTTAATAATAAAATGAGACATGTTAAGAAGAAAATGAACCTGATTCTGGGTTGAAAAATTAGTGAACATACTTTGAAAAAATGGTCAGGGAAGCTCTTACTAAGGAGAGGTTATGCAGACCTAGATCTAATAGATGTTACACAAAGTAATTTTTAAATTAATGTTTTTAATCAGATCCTTTCCAAGTGTATTTTTAGTCTTTTAAAATGTTTCTGCTTTTTCTAGTTAGTAACAAAAATTATACTACTACTACTAAATAACATTCAGTAAAGGAATATTTACTGAATGTTCCTACCTTCCAGTCACCACTAGACAAATCTCATATATTTTATCGCATGTAACCTTCAAAATTCTATAGGGTTAGAACTATTATCATCATCATTTTACAGATGAGGAAACAGAAGCATGCAGATATTAACTCCTACCTAGTAATCAAAAGGTTCAAAAAAAGTTCAAATACCGAGTTTGTGCTCTTTACCACTATCTTATTAGAAGCGTAAATCATGGTTGCTTCTAAGTTTCAAACATTACAAGTAGGCATTCTATAGACAAAGACCCTCCTCCCTTAGTATCATCTCTTTCCATTGAGATAAACATTATCGAACATTTGGTGCATTCATTATTTTCCTGTACATATAAAACCATGCTTTCTAATAACCTATGATATTATACACACCATATACTTTGCAAGAGATGTCTGTAATTTGCTTTCACCCAATGGATATCCTTGACGTACATAGTTACTTTTTCTGTTTAAAAAATCAATTTTATTCAACTTGAATGTTTTTTAAATAAATGTACACACATCCTTTCTTTACTATTGGCTCTTATGCTTTAATTCTTGGTTTTGGAATTTTTCTACAACCCTTTCTGCCTCCTAAATAATCCGTTGTTGCCAGCTTTTTCCTATTGTCTAACATCAGGAAGCAAGTTTACCCAAAAGCAACAAAACTTGGTAATTAGGTAATCTTTTCAACTTGAAAGACTATCTTCCTCCTCCATTCCCAATCTTTCCTGACCTTCCAATTATTACACGCATGGGAAGCAGATCTACCCTGTATGTTCTTAGATAGAGTAAATGAAGAAAGTGAACAGAAACCATAAATACTTCCAGAGTTCCTACTGTGTGGCACTCACGCACTCTGGACCCTGGAGCCTCAAGGGTAAATGAGGTTATTGGGGTTTCAGACCTCGTAAAACTCAACGTGAAGAGAGAAGTGAGCACCATCTGGCAATTTTTGTTGTTTTGTAATGATGAGAGTAGAATTACTAGAATTAAGAAAAAGAAGTATGAAGGGGACTGTCACTGTTTCTTCTTCCACCTCTGTCATTTCAAGACTGGGTTTAATATGACTGGCAAAATGTCTCTAAACAATGGTTGAGGAAAATCTGAGTTTTTCTTAGCTACACTTAAATCTATAGAGCACTTCCTGTGTTAGTGATGAGTTTGATTTAGGAGAAAAGTTGTCTCAGCTTGGTGGCCAAACCAAACATTCTTGGAAGCTGGTTGGACTGCATGTCATGAAGTGTAAAAGTCTATTGCAAAGCTCTCAAGGTTACATTAAGGCAACGCAGAGCCTTGGACTGCCAGGAAGAAAGACAATTCACAGAGGGCTTTAAGATGAGCACATTGTCCTAACCAAAGCAGAAGTCTTCAGTATCGTTTTCTCCACAACCTCTAATCATTATAGGCTTCAAGATTATATTTGTTACTCAGCTTGTGAGATGCAGCCTGTAAGGTTAAAAAAAAGTGTCGGTGATGACTTCCATCGCTCTCACTGTGACTATTTGAAATCTTCACAGGTATGAAGTCCTTTCTCAGATTATTTTTTTTCCCATGAACTCTCTGGAACCACTTATTTCATTTTTTAAAGGCAAGGTAACAAGGAACACATCACTTCATATCTATATTGTCACATGCAGCTTCTTTGATAAAACTACCACAAAAGGAAAAAGTACCCCCACAAATGTATCCATGGTTTCAGAGGCATCTTATAGTACTTCAATGTTCCATGATATAAGCTGATTTTTCCACTTGGTCCTGACCTTCCTGCCATCTAAATACCTTTTTATCCATTTTAGCACTTTATTAAATTTTTATTATGTTCCAGGCAAGAGTATGTACACTATTTCCTTTCAGCTTCACAGTAAGCATCAGGTAAGTATTATTATTATCTACCTTTTTTTCAGATGTGAAAACAAAAACAGCAGGACAACCTTGGCTGCAAGGACGCAGAGTTATCACAAGGAGGACCAAGGACATAAGCCCAGAGACTCCAGAGTTTATGTGTAATCCAATATGCCACCACACCCCTATTAAAAGTGTTACACAAATCTGCATCTAACAAGGAAACGTGGTACCTTCTGAATATGTCTATGGAAAAAACATCTTTAAAAGTATTTTACGCATAAGTTCCTAGGAAAATAGTGGTTTATTGCTACATACACACCCCAACTAAATGAAACTGGAGTTTTAAACACACAATTACTATGGTTTGATCAAATACGCATCAATGAGGAGAGCAGAAAGTAGATTTTCAATACTCATGTCTATCCATAGCTGCTACAGATCTTGGGCCTCAGTTCTTGCGTGTGTAAAATAAAGGAGTGGGCAGGAATTTTGGTCACAAAAACTGTTTTTGAACCTAAATACACATTTTTAAGTCAGATTACATTAATCTTATAGTACTAGACAGTCTTACATCCCTGTTACTGAATCTGCAGATAGCAGCAGTGATAGAGTAACACTCTAAGGGATTAAGTAGAACCCACTCTTACATTCTATGGGTATGAGATTATGGAACCATATTTAACAGCAAGATTATTATACTTATTAGAATTGATTTCTGTCGGTAAGTAGAATCAGGGTAATAGAGATTGACTCTATCTGAGAGAGTAAGAAATAAGGAACCCAACCTGATTCTTTTAGTTTACATTTTTCAGGTTTGTTTACTATGTGCCAAACACAACTTAAAATTAAAGTAATAATTTACAAGTTATTGCTTTAAAGCAAAGGAAGAAAAGGGTCTCTGCAGGGAAGTGTTTCCCTAGAGTCTTCCTAATACTGATTAACACTAGTTTTTGAAATGTTAATTAGTTTTGAGCTTAACAGCTAGTCATTGTCTAAAAGGGCATGGAGCAAAACTTTTCAAAGTGTGGACTAAGGAGTATTTAACTCCTTAATGCCAAGGACTGGCCATTTACTCTATTGCTGGCCAATGAACCATGAGAATGCCAGGTCTGATTAGCTGTGGTGATTAACAGGCTGACATTAGGACTAGAATCACTTGTCATTTGCTTACATTGACAGACTACCTACAGAAATTTATAACTTTTATCAGTCCAATGCATTCCATTTAGTAGTATTATGGAATGGATATTTTAAAAACTTTTATAGACTGTGAGTAGGTTTAATACAGTGTATACACTTTTTGAAATATGATCTAAAATTACTATATTTTAGTGATTTTCTTTGCTGTCTAATTGGTATAATGATAGAAAATAGAGCTTTTTGTTTCTTAGGCTGTATCTTAGAGACCATATTTATTACTTCTAAATCTATGCCATCTAAATTTCACATTTTCCTATTGTTCTCAGTAGAGTAGGACCCTCTTAAAAGCACATTCACTAAAAACTTCATAAAAGAGAAGAATTCTTATGGGGAAATGTGTCTTTATAGAAAAGAGTTACAATCTGATTAAGACAAAAAGTGGTAAGTAGTAAGCAATGTTTGCTCTACTCAAAAATGTTTGTTTATAATGCAAAAATGCTTGTATGTCTAGGTGATCATATGTATGAATTCAGCATTATTTACACCATTTTGCTACTCAGAAACTGTTAAAACGTTTTCCCAAAGTCTTATAACTAAGTACCAGCCTGTATTTTTGAAAATGCTCTTTCTTCTGCTATGGTTTTCATTTTGCCTTCCTTGGCAATTACTTAAGCACATATTAGTAGATTTTTTTTCCCCTTCACATTTGTATATAACTCAATTTCTTTAACCTTATTAGGGCCAAGAATCTAATCTTGAACAAACTGAAAACTCTACATGAAATACAGTAATCCTATTGTGGAAACTTCTATTTAAGTATCTATTTAAACTATAAGAAGATACTATAATATAAAAATAAGCTACATTAAAAAAAAATTGCTGTACAGAACTGAAAGACAAGCTCAGAAGGAAACATGTGATGAATATCTTAACTGTGAAGGCACATAGTGTAATGTAAGAACACAAGTATTGAAAAATAGAGGAATGACCGGAGTAGATGATCTTCTAATGGGACTGATATTTGTAGACTATTTTGACCGCCCATCTAGCATTTGCTAAAAGATCTATGACTAGAAGAGAAAAAGGGAAACCAGCAAAAGTGCTGTGAAGGAAGAAAATGAAGCAGAACAGTAGTAGAATTGAAAAAAAAAGAAGCCTTTAGGATATTATAAAAATGTCTTCAAATTTATTTTATTTTAATTTAATTCATTTATTTTTTTAAGACAGGGTCTTGCTTTGTCACCCAGGCTGCAGTGCAATGGCACGATCATGGCTCACTGCAACCTCTGCCTCCAGGGCTCAAGTGATTCCCCAGTCTCAGCCTCCCCAGTGGCTGGGACCACAGGTATGTGCCACCACACCTGGCTAATTGTGTGTGTGTGTGTGTGTGTATGTGTGTGTGTGTGTGTGTGTGTGTCTGTACAGACAAGATTTCATCATTTTGCCCAGGCTGGTCTCGAACTTCTGAGCTTAAAGCAATCTGTCCACCTTGGCCTCCCAAAGTTCTGGGATTACAGGTGTGAGCCACCATATACAGAAAAATTTATTTTTAGTATTAGCCTCTTTATATAAGTCTTCTTAATAATGTTGGCTTTTCTTTCCAATCACATTCAAGTGCATATTTAGTTTTTAATATCACTGTCCTTGAGCTTTATTTTGCATTATTATTACAATTTTCCAGATTGCCCAACAGTTTGAAAAATCTATTTGTAATTCTTTCCTTTTGTATATATTAATATGCATTATTCTTTACAATAGAATTCTATCCTGGCATTTCAGTCTACTTGTATTGTTCAGTCTACTTAGATACTTGTAAATGTTCTTTTAATTTCACAAAGGTTTTTAAAATAAAGTTATCACTATTAAACAAATACTTTAAACTACTTTCTTATCATTAAAGGGAGTTTTTTTTCTGATCAATGTTCTATTTGCTATTATTAGAACTATATATAGTGAGGAGTTTTGCTGTAGGTGAGTGGATTGTGAATTATAGGCTGTGCCACTTATGCTCTTGAGATCTTAAGCAAGTTATTTAACTTTTCTGATTACCGTCTATAAAACAAAGGTAATAGCATAAATTTTAAAATTGAAAACGAGCAAAAAGCTCTGTATATGGTGGTGTAAGTAGATCACATGCTATCTGCCTAGGATAAGGCTGTCCACTCTCTCCTAAGACAGTTACTTTCATTGTCCAGAAAGTCACCAATCTGTAGTTCAACCTACTTTTCTCAACATTTCCAAAGCAGATTAATATCTTAGGGTTTACTTATGTTTCAAGTTCATGTGGCTATGAATAAAGCTTCATATTAATTAGTTAACAAAAAATAACTGACACAGGGTACTGGAATATTCTATGTTTAGATGTCTGCCCAGATAATTTCCTCTTATGGACAGATTTATGAGTTAGTTCATTATAATATTACTTTGTAAATGTACAATGAAACTAACAGTCATATATCTGAAGCAAGGGACCAGACAAGTCTTTCCCTATATGCAGATAAAAAGTGAAGCAAAACAATCACTGGGAAATTCTTTTGTGAATATGGAATCAAAGCAATGGGGAATTAGATTGATTGAAGTTTTAACATCATTGTGTTAGGAGAGCATGATAATGTATCCATCTCTCAAACAGAGATGAGTTTAATAACAGTAGCTAAGACTTATGGAATATTTCCTATGTGCTGACCACTGTTCAAGTACTATATATGAATTAGTTCATTTTATCTATATAAAAATCCTTGTAAGAAGTTCTATTATAATCTCTATTTTATAATGAAGAAACTAGCACAGATGAGTTAATTAACTTGCTCAGGATCACAAAGCAAGGAACTGGCAGAGGGAGAATAAATTTGCCCCTGGGGTCTATATTCTCAGTCTCTGTTGGCTAGAGTGATCTTGTATTTTAGAAAATTCTGGGGTTGGGGAGCATTGCCAGTCTGTGCTTACGATTCTCATTTTCAGTATTTCCCAAGATACTTATTTTTAAAATAGTCATCTTTCCTTTAAATGTGGATTTTTTCATTTTTAGCCAATATTTATTGAGTGCCTACTGTGTGCCAATATCTCTGCTAGGTACTGTGACTACAATGGACAATAAGAAAGACAAAAAATACCTGCTTTTGTGGAACTTAGAGTGTGTTCACTCCAAACACTATATGAATGAATAGATAAAATTAATACAGAAGATAATCGGTGGTGGTAAAAAATAATGTATTAAGATAGAGAATACAGGTGGAAACCTATTTTCTATAACATAGTGAAAGAAGATGACTAAAAAAGTGACATTTAAGCTCATATCTGAGGACAAAGAAAGCAACAATCAAAAAGCACTTCTGGCAAGAAAGATGGTAAGTACTAACAGTAAGTGCAAAAGAAAAGAGCAAAGGAAAGAGTGGAGTGCATTCTAGGTGTGTTAACCTATTCCGATGTTGCAGGACTGAGAACCACTCCCTTTTCTTGGCTTATCTGTACTCCAATTTCAATATTTTACTTTCTGAGGGAAGTCATAAAAAATTGTTTGCCAAAATAAGTAAAATAAGTATGTTGATTGAAAAAAAAAGCAAATGTAAAACATAAGGCTATAAAAGATCAGAAGCAAAATGGATGGAAAAAGACATATCAAGCAAGTGGCAGCTAAAGGAGAGTGAAGATAGCTGTATGTTTAGTGGTGATTTGTGAGATTTTGTTATATCAATGTGAGGCCAAACTAGACTAAGAAAAAAATAAGCATTGTTGGTGGTAAGGACAGTAAGTATGCACCGTCAAAACTTTTAATTAACCAGGATGGTACAATAATTCTTAAACCAGGGTTAAACTAAAATTCAGATTCAAACTATATAAAGCAAAAATCGATAAAACTGTTGGCAAAAACTGCTAAATCCAACATGATAAAGGGAGATATTAACATCTCTCTCTCAGTGATATTGAAAAGGCAAACACTCAAACAGATCTAAAAGTAACGACACCATACAGATCAATGAACTCAAATATAATAACTTCTTGCCAGAGCAACAACTAGAGAATACACTTCCACCCCCAAGATATAGGAAAGATTTACAGGAATTGATCATATGCGAGGCTAATAGCAATTCTAAAGAAAATTGAGATACTATGCATTGAATTCTCTGACCACTAAAATATTAGGTAATAAATCAATGACCTCAAAATATGTTAGAAATGAAATAAAAAAACAACCTATGTATCAACAAAAATTATAATGAAAACTAGAAAATACACAGAAGTGAAAAAGAAGAAAATTATACCTAACACTTGTTGGAAGCAGAAAAAACAGTTTAGAAAGGGAAACATATTTGCTTAAGTATTTATGTTAATACAAATGAATGTAAAAATAAAACAAGTAAGACGTTAGAAAAAGTAAAAATAAATGCAAAAAAATTAAAGGAAAAGAAATAATAAAGAAAAGATACTAATTAAATAGCAATCTAATATTAAATAAAATTAATAAAGTCAAAACCACTTCTTAGAAAAAGATAATAAAACACAAAACCTCTGTATAAACAGAGGAATAAACATAAGTACAAATAATATTCAGAGTGAAACAGGAAACATAATTGCAGCTTCAGTAGAGATTAATAGCATAGAAGAATAGCATAAAAATATTTATGTCATTGAATATGGTGAAATAGACACACTCATAGAAAATTAGGCATTACCACATTTGAATCCAAAAGAGAACTAGAAAATTTATTCTGTTGCCTACTATCTAAACAGAATAAGTAGGTTAAAATCTCCCCATTTCAGGAGGAATATGTTGTCAGGAAAAAAATCTCTCAGTAAGAAGAAGGAAGTAGGAAAGGAAAGGGGAAGGAAATGAAGAAGTTATGGTCTTCAGTAAAGTCTAACACTGGCTTCAACAGCAAGAGAAGCTCAGAAGCATAACGACACAGCAAGCTTATGGGTCTAGAAGTAGAAAGGCCAGGCTTTTGTCCCCTGGCCTGTATTTATTGGCTCTTCCTGGGTTGAGGGTTTAGTTTCTCAGCCATCTCCAGCGAGCTAGCTATGGTCAGTCAAGGGCAAATCTCCAGGGACCACAGGTGAAAGTGATAAGCCCCAGCTTTCCAGCAGCCTGTGAAGAGCCAGTCAGGAATGGGCATGTGAGCAGAGCACCAAAAATATGTTGAGAGACGTTTTGCATCACCTTAAGTCTTCCCAAAGCTCATGGATGAAGATCTGGAGTGATATATCACCTGTGTGCTAGAGAAGATCCCCTGATTTTAAGAGTATTATCAGAATATTTGAGGTAAATGTATCTCCAGAGGGAATCAAAACAAATCTGATGTTTCTATTGATTGCAGATAGACATACATCAGAAAATCATCTTACTGGTGACTTCTTCAAGTGCAGGCAGAAGGACTTACATGAACCAAAAGTACTTTGTGTGTGACTCTAGCTGATTCCTTTTCTCCTGTAACCTGAACTTCACTGTCACATGAGTAACTGAATGGCAAAATGGGACTCCTTTATTTCAAGTAAATCCTTGAAGTTTAACAACAAAAGAATTGGTGTCATCTCCTCTTTATTCCAAAGATACATGTCAGACTTATAAAAGAGGGTTCCCTAAATGTGAGGAGGGACCCTTCATTCAACACCTGTAAGCAAATAATAAAATGTTGAAATCAAACAGCACCAGGAAGAGAAACATTTTCCAAAACAAAATCTGAGAACTTTATAAAAGTTTTTCATCCTCCTCTCTTCTAAATAGTTATCCAAGTCCTCCTTGTGAGAAATTTGTAGAGGCTTCAGTCTTCCAAATTAAAGACCACAATAAGGCTTGAAGGGGGTTACTCAGAGAACTGGTGTTGTGATCTCTAGAATTAGGGATATGGTAGTCTAGTCCCTAACACCCATTTAGGAAATCAAAACGAAAAAGGCATATGGCTCTTGGTTGAGATATGGTGAGATTCATTGGAAGCAAACTGTCCTAGTGTCACATGGCAGAGAAAATGCATGTGGTTCTAGAGCCTTGAATGTGGAATACAAGAGAAAGCTGCTTTGGGTTTATCTCCTCCAAATCTCACATTGAAATGTAATCCTCAATGTTGGAAGTGGTAGCTAGTGGGAGGCATTTGGGTTATGGGGGTGGGCAGATACCCAATGAAGGGCTTGATTTCCTCCCCGTGGTAATAAGGCATTTCTCGCTTGCTTTCTTCACATGAGAATCAGTTGTTTAATAAAAAAACCTGGCTCCTCCCCCATCTCTCTTGCTCCTGCTCTTGCCATGTGATGCCCTGGCTCCCCCTCTGCCTTCTGACATGAGTGCAAGCTTCCTGAGGCCCTTACCAGGAACAGATGCCAGCACTATGCTTCACGTACAGTCTGTAGAACCATAAGCCAACACAAAACCTCTTTTCATTATAAATTACCAACTCTCAGGTATTCCTTTATAACAACACAAGAATGAACTAACACAAAAGCCTAGAGCCATTCTGAAATAGGACTCTGCTCAAGACAGTCATGTGAAAGGGAAATGGCCTCAACAAAAATGGTCTGGATAGAAATCACACAGGAGCTGAGTGCCAGTGTCCTAAGAGAGTAAATCACCCCCATTTCCCCTTTACCATGGTGTTGCAGTGGGAAGTTTCAATGACTTTTTTTTTAACCTACAAAAGTAGCCCAAATAGTCAAAGCCAGCTTTCAATGTTTCCCTAGCCTGGTGCACAATTGCGGTCTCTTAATAAGACCCTTTCCCGTAAATCACTCTCCCCACCTTGGTAAAACATTGAAGGGATCAGAAATAGGCAACTGAAGGGGGAGAATAGGAGCTGGAGCTAGGAAAAAACAGAATGTCTGACTATATCTTCCTTCTCCTAGGAGGGCATAATCAGACTAAAACCATGTAGACTTCCCTCACTTAAAGATATAATAAGGTAAGAAGTAAGAAATTTTACATTACACATATAAGAAATTATGCAATTATGCCACCAGGTAGAAGTTTTAATTTTTAAAATAATGTTATTCTTGAGATGAGAAATCACATGAATTAGCAAAAAAAAAAAAAAAGCCAGATTGGAGAACCTGATCAAGATTTCATCTATGCAGTAAGGAAGAAGTATTCTGCAGAGTCACTTTAAACGGTTGTTAATATAGAATTTTTTTTTTTTTTTACTGCTTGTACTTTAATAATTTTAGCTTGTTTAGTAAAACAGTTATTGTTATGGATTGAACTGCGTCCTCCCCCTCCACAAATTCGTAGGATGAAGTGTTAATCTCCAGTACCACAGAGTAGGACCTTATTTGGAAACAAAGTTGTTGCAAATGTAATTCGTTAAGATGAGGTTGCACTGAAGTGGGGTGAGCCCCAAATCCAGGAGGACTGCTGTCCTATAAAAGAGGGGAAATATGAGACCCAGGCATGTTTACAAGGAGAAGCCCATGTGACAATAAAGATGGCCATCCTCAATCCAAGGAGAGAGGCCTAGAACAGATTCTTCCCTTATAGCTCTCAGAAGGAATCAGTTTTAGTTTGCTCTGGCTGCTATAACAAAATACCATGTAGAAATGCAATCCTCACAGTTTTGGAGAAGTTCAAGATCAAGGTTCCAGTATGATTAGGTTTTGGCAAGTGCCCTCTTCATGTCTTACAGACAGCCACCTTTTCACTGTGTCCTACCATGGTGGAGAGAGAGCAAGCTCTGTCTGGTCTCCGCCGCTCTCGTAAGGACACCAATTCTACTCTGGGGGTTTCACTCTCACCATTTCATCTAAACCTAATTACCCCACAAAGGCCCACCTTCAAACCACCATATGAGGTGTTAGGGCTCCAACATATGCCTTTAGGTAGATACAATCTTTCAGTTCATAACAGAATCAGTTCTGCAAACACCTTGATTTCAGACTTCTGGCCTTCAGAATTGTACGATGATTTTCTGTTGTTTAAGACACGTAGTGTATTATGGCAGCCCTAGCAAACCAATACAGTTATTTGTACACAGATGTAGTTACTTTTTTAATTACTAAATAATTCATTATAGTTATTTTCTTTTTCAAACATTAAAACCTTTCACTCAGTAATTTTCACCATTTTGATCAACATTGAAAGGCCTATGTATTACTTAACCAATATGAGCTTCACATTTTCTCTAAAAGTAAATTCAGATTGTTTCACTTCCATGCTTAAAATCCTCTAGTGGCTTCCAAATGCAGCCTAACATCAATATAAGATTTCAAGGCCTTAGCATAATCCATGAATACTTTATGATCTGGATATTGCCTATATCTCTAAACTCAAATCCTTTCTCTTGCCTCTTTCTCTTTCCCCTTTAGCCATACTGCCCAGACAATCCAAGTTCATTCTGTTCTTCAGACTTTGGCACATAACTTTCTCTTATCTTTTGGCACCAACCACCATAGCTTGTGAAATATCAGCTCCTATCATTGGTAACTACTTCACTATCCTGTTTTATCTTTTTCTTTGCATTTATTTGTGCCTGATATAATCTTATTTATTAATGTGCTTATTGTCTCTTCTCTTTCTCTCAGACTTTAATCTTGAGGAGAGGGACACAGACATTTTTATTTATTCCTGCATCCCATTTATCCCTAAGCACTTGTATTCATGGCACAAAATCCATAGCTTTTGAATTATATATAAAATTTAATAACTGAATATTTATTCTGTAAAATTCTCTATGTTAAATGCTTTGCAAGGCATGGCTACTTCAACCACAATCCTGAGTTGAGAAAGCAAAGATAATATTGATACAGTACATACGGTATCATATAAATTAACATAAAATATTGTGCCTACATAAAAATTTAAAAGATAGCAAAGTTTAGCAAAAATAGTTGAAGTATCTCTCTTTTTCTGATCTTTTAAGGGTTTAAAATTAATAATCCATCTATTCCAAAAATAACTAATTTTGAAGAAATGCTTTTGATTGTAGTTAACGTTAAGATTTATTTACCAACTGTATTAGTTAGTTCTCACACTGCTATAAAGAGCTACCTGAGGTCAGGCATGGTGGCTCACCACTGTAATCACAGCATTTTGGGAGGCCAAGGCAGGCAGATCATCAGAGGTTGGGAGTTTGAAACCAGCCTGACTAACATGGAGAAACCTTGTCTCTACTGAAAATACAAAATTAGCTGGGCATGGTGGTGCATGCCTGTAATCCTAGTTACTGGGCAGGCTGAGGCAGGAGAATCACTTGCATCTGAGAAGCGGAGGTTGCGGTAAGCCAAGATAGCACCATTGCACTCCATCCTGGGCAACAAGAGTCAAACTCTGTCTCAAAAAAAAAAAAAAAAAAAAGAAAAAGAACCACCTGAGACTGGGTAATTTATGAAGAAAAAAGATGGTTTAATTGACTCAGTTCTGCAGGCTTAACGGGAAGCATGACTGAGAGGCCACAGGAAAGTTACAATCATGGCAGAAAGTGAAGGGGAACCAAGCACATCTTACCATGATGGAGCGGTAGAAGAGCCTGCCAAGGTGGAAGTGCTACACACTTTGAACCCTCAGATCTTATGAGAACTCACTCATTTTAACAAGAACAGCAAGGGGGGAAATTGGCCCCCATGATTCAGTCACTTCCACTAGGCTCCTTCTCCAATTCCACATAAGAAATGGGTGGGGACACAAATCAAAATCATATCACCAACATAGACAAATAATTAGAATGCAATAAGCTTGCTGTGTTAGTGAAAGTATGTGCAAAATACATGGTTATAGGTGGGGAAGCAGCACAGAGTTTTTTAATCGTAAACCACCAAAAACACATAAGTTCTGCTAAGATTAAATGCAGTGCTAGAGGAAGGAGAGGTTGTACAAAGAATTGCATCCCATGTTTGAGTGGTCTCAAGGTCTCTCTAAAATGACTCTAGTACTTTTCCTGGCACTCTGCTGACCTGGTGCCTTCTCAAGCATATAAGTACACAGGCAAGTATTTCTCTTACTACTTGCAGGAGAAAATTACTGGGCATCTCAGATTATCCCTCATAAGCAGGAATTCCCAAATAGGATCCAAAGCCTGGACTGGAAATTCCCGAAAACCAGGCCCTTGGGCTATGGTTCTGAATTGAATGGCATGCCTAAATTCTCCCTGCTGCAGTTTGTTTCTCCAAATTAAAGTTATTATAAACTGCCAGGGGGTGTCCAGTTAAGCACATGGTAACTTGGAAAATTGTCTGTACTGTGTCTGTACTGATGTTCATGAATATTTGAACAAAAAGCAGGAAACAGTAAAGGAATCCATCCTAAGATCAGGCTAAATGTCCAACTGTACATTGTCAGTCTCAAGGTAGCATTTTGGCATGAAACTCAATTTTCTCTTAGAATAATTTGCATTGGGATTATGGGCTAAATGTTCTCAAAGTGTCTAAGCTATAATTCTTTATGAGACTGCACTTTGGCATTTAACTACAGCATATGCAAGCCTAACTTACAGGCTCAGTCTTTACATTTATCCAAATTCTCTACATGATGGCAGCCAACTTTCAATGAAAAGCATTGCTTTATGACATGATTTACTTGTTCTCTGTGTTTCTTTTTCTTCTAGCGGGATTTTGCTTTGCATTAAATATGAACTGAACTTTTGCTAAGACTTCTGCTGTCGATTAAAATCTTCTTGGTAAACCTTCAGTCTTTCAAAACCCCTAACCCTATGCAAAGAATAAAATGATTATAAATCTCACTTGTTTGATGCTATAATAACTGTTTAGACTATACAGAATTACCTCTTGTTCATATGAAACATACATTGCAAAGTGCATTCGTTTTGTGCGCCTTATAGTGAATCACACAGTCTGAGACAAAGAATGGAGAAACAAGACAAAGAAAAAAAAGCAAAGCAAAGAAAAAGAGAAATGCTAAAAAGAAAAATAATTAGATAAAGCAGATGGAAGAATAGAGAAAAGTAAGGCTGCTAGAAAATGCAGAAGCTGCATTATCTGTATATAATGTGGCTATAATACTATGGTGGTCAGCGACTGTAATGTAAAAGGTAATGTGTAGGAGTTTTATATGCTTTTCAGAACTATAAAGGGAGTGTGAGTGGATTTTAAACATTTTGATTAGCACCACAAAGATTTTAATGCTTTATTTAAACAGTTTGCTATAGGGCAAACACATTTGGTAGACAAGTAAAATGAAAGCATGGGCATCAGTTTCTCTGTTTTCTATTAAGTAATGTTGCGAAGTAAGCAGAAGTTGGATTCAGATATCAGATAATTATCTCCACACTGTGTGTCACAGTAAATAATTTTAATTGGTTTAACTTCAGGGACCATTACTGGCCTAATTAGAAACATGAAAAGGCTACAAGTATTAGGAAATATCCTGAAGGAATGAGAATATTAGCAATTCTGTCAAGCCATTTTTAAAATAAGTACACAGTAGCAGCCACATTTCAGTGAAAGCCAGGGTACTTGAAAGGTGCTTTTAGGAAAACAGTGCTTGTGAGCCTGTAATAAGAGAACTGTAATAGGAAGCATAGAAATTGGGTAACAGGCTGACATGTGTGCTATTTTTGCATTAAAAACATACTAATCTTGTACTGATTGCTGTTTTTAAAAAGATGCAGGTTAATGTTTTCAAAGGAAAAAAATAATACCTGAGATTGGGTAAATCCTGATCAAGAATATGTTGACTTATTGAAAAGGAAAGGGGTCTTTGAGTAAAATAACTTCACCTAAACATCTTCAGCTTGCAGAGAGATGTGCTGAGTGAAGGACTACACTGTTTGTTTATTATGATTTCTTCACCTTGGTTTTCCAAGATTCACAAGAAACAAATGGCTATTATTCTTTGAGGCATGCGTATGCGCTATACATACTGCATTGTATGTCATCGTTCATATTTGGAAAACGGCTGTATTCTGATTGAAACATCCCTAAGTCAGAGATCAAGCCAAAAACTATTCCTTCAGTATTTTCAAGCAGTAAGAGCCCTAGTTCAGAGAGTAAAAGGTTTACATCAAATAAGATACCTAGAATGCTATAAAATGTTTAAATGAACACATAATATCAACAGCTTCTAATCAATAGTTATGGAGTAAAATTTTGTTCTAATGTAATTTTTTTTGTAATAGATTTCTGTTTTCTAAAATGGTTAATGGTAAAATATAATCTTATTTTTGAGATATGGAGACTTTAAATAAACCATCCAAACTTAAAATTACAAAAATAAACCATATTTTTAGCCATTTTAATTAATTTATTTTAAATGCAAAAGACAGAGAAATGAAATAGGAAAAGAAAGGCATGCTAAACTATGGATCATTTTGAATAACGCACACATTACTAGAGAAGGGTAAATTGTGTAATTTTATACCTACTGATATTTGGATGCACTGTCAAATATTATGTATTATAAATATAACTATTTAAAAGGTTAAGAAAATTATTAATTCCACCAATATTTGTCAAACAAAAAATGCCTGCCTGTGGAAGAACTCACATCACAGACTCTCTTCACTTATATACTCATAGACGACACCTCATAAACATGTGCTTATTCACACATTCACAAACCCATTTCTACAGTCTGTGCTTTTACACTGAATGTTTTAAAGTAATACTGCCAGTTATCATAATTATTAACATTTGTATATTTTAACATTCTGGCAAATTCTTATTTGACTGGTGCATATGCAATAATTTAAACTCAAATATTCTTAACAAGTTAATAACATATGATCTCTGCCCCTCATGGAAGAACATGCAATGCATTCACATGAAGAAAATGGGAATAATTCCTATGGAATAATTTTTAGCTACAGAATACATTAATTGCTTGCAGATTTGTTAAGGGAAAGACATACATACACATACACAATTGTGAATCATTATAAAATAATACAACTGCCTGCCCCACAAAACACATGTTCCGTATTTCAAATATCTTCCAAATGTAGAAGAGGGCGGGAGGATGAGGGGGAGAATAAAAATGTGGTTGCTTATACAAATATACATGCTCGTATATGTACACAAACATACATACATATGTTCATATATTTCAGCTTTGCCCATATGTTCCGAAAATAGCAGCCTGGAAAATTGGTACCCAACACATCCCACTCTCAGAGTATGGATACAAATGAAGACAAATTTTCCTAGTACCTAAGTTAGTGAAGTGGAGAAAGTACTTCAGGATACTACATTCTTTTAGGCCATTGAATGTTGCAAAGCAGCCTTAACATACAAATCTACTTCCCAAAATATCAGCTTTATCTCTTAAAGAAGTTGGAGAATATTTCCCTTATCTCTTCTTCCCACAATATAAGCAATATTCCCCTACATCAGCGATCCAGGTAAATGAGCAGAGGAGAAGTTGGCCATATGGATCTTATTTTTGGAAGTTTTTCTCTAAAACATTGAGGGTTTTTTGGGGGTAAAGAAAACAATGATTCCCTCACATTTTGTATCCTGTTTTCTAAGCATTTCTTTTATATGCATAGTAACTAATAGTTTTCATTATTAAAATGTTAGCTTGGTTTGGAATACAGTGTTGAACTCAGAAAAATCTAAACCTTGTAGTGGAAGAAGCATGGCTTTTTAGCTCTGTCAGTCCTAGTTTAGATGCCTAGGTTCATCTCTCATTGCTTATTTAGCACCTGAAAATAAATGTTTTAATCCGTAAAATGGGGATAGTCATTCAGTTGCAGGAAACAAATAAAATAATGTATATAAAGCATCTGGCTTATAGCAGACAAAAGTTTCCAATTAATAATGTTATGCTGTGCTGTCTTTTAAGGATCTGTTTGTATAATTTAGAAAAAATCTATAAATGAGTAAAAAGCCTCTTGCTCATGCTTAACAGGTGAAGCAACTTTAGATTTTTTTATGCTTTCTGGTAATCAGGCTTCCTGATAAAAACATCAACTCTGTTAATAGGGGCTTCAAATGATTCCTTTTTTTTTTATCATTGCCCCTTTCTCCTGAACCCCAGGACATCCTGCAATTATGTTTCCACAGTTTGATTCCCACTTTCCATCTCCATCCTTCACTCCATCCCTGCCCATACCCTCCCAATTACACATCCAAGAATGGGTACTAGATCCAAGAGTGGCAAATCCGAGTCCCCTCTCCCCAAACCTCCAACACCTGAACAGTTATTCAGCCCTTGTGTGGAGCTATCACTTATGACTAAATATAGTATGATTCAAAAAAAAAAAAAATAGCTACCAGTTACTTTTAGAATCTCTTACTGACTGTATTTGTCATTATGTAAAACTGGACAAGGTAAAACAGCCAGTCTGCAAAAGGAGAGAAGTAATTGACCAGAGAGGAACAAAAATAAAAGATGGAGCGAGAGTACTAGCTTGGGTTCCCTTAAGCTTTCCTAGTCAACTCTACCTGCGTTTGTCTTCTTACTGTAAGCTCCAATCTTTTACTCCCTTTCCTGCTGTTGTTTGGTTCTTGCAAAAATAGATATTTTTAAATCTATAATTCTATATTTAAACTATAGCATTAGTTTTAATTAAAAATTCTAAACGATAAAAATAATTGAAAAAGTAATTTAGCAGTAGAAGTGATTTCTGCTACTTTTAACAAGTTTGTTTTATAATTCACAGCGAAGATAGTGAAATACAATTCTTAGGTTAAAACAAGAATTGCTTTTTAATGTAATCTAAAGTTATCCATTTGTTTTTTCCCATCCCTTGAGATATAAAAACTCACGAATGTTGGCAGCCCTGCAGGTTAAAACTGATAATATTCTGTTATATCTTTAGGACAGAGCATAGTAGTTGCAAAGTTTGATACATGAGGCAATGGAGCTTTTCAATGAAAGAATGTGCTTGAATAACCTTACAAATGTATTGATGTGGGATCTACAAACTCTTTTCTGCTTCTATCATTTGCTGGTACAAAAAGAAAGGCTGGAAGCCAGAGGAGTTATTAGATCCTTGGAAGCCTCCTCTGGTAAGTTCTTTTATTTTTAACCAGACATTTTCTCAAGACTCTCCTAAATTTTTAAAATTCACATTGATTTATTTACATTTTACAACCGGCCTCTGAGATCCTGATTAGGTATCATGTAAGAAAATCTTCTTGAACACTAATTCTCAAACTTAATTGTGGACTGTGGGTCATCTGGGAAGCTTGTCAAAAATTCAGATATCTGAGCCCTACAGTACAGATTATTTTTCCTTTCTTTAGGGGTTACTCAAGACACTATACCTTTTTTAAACAAACACCGGTATGATTTTGATGTAGTCAATTCAGAAACAACACTGCAAAAAATTGTGCTTAAAAAAATACATTTTTCCTTTGTTCACCAGACAGTTAAACATACAGAGAACCTAACATGATGTGATAAGTACTTGAAAACCATTTTTGCATCAGTTTGCTCAGATTACATCTGATCGTACTTAAGATTTTGACTACCAATAATAATAAATTATTTTGTTAAAAAAAGAAATTGAAGCCTTAGCTATATTTTTATTTGCTAATCAATAAACAAAAGCAATAACAATTCATGCAATTTTTCTGATTTATAAAACTGTTGTATTGAAGATAATTATATAAAGGCAATAGTTGTCTATGTTACCTGACTGAAAGTAACATAGATATGTTCATCATAAATAATATATTTTTCATCATAAACAGTATTGATTTTATGATAAATAATATTAATTATAATTCTAAATACATATTAATTATAATAAATGATATGTTAACACGATGCTATTTATCATCAATGTTAATCACACATAATAAATTGTCATAAATAATATATTAGATAAAAGATACGCTTTTGAATATGTCAAATAGTCTTGTTTACAACATAGCCTAGGAAGATGAAAATCAATTCTATTTACTACCAATCAAAAGCGTTTAAAATACAGTTATATTTTTTACAAGAAAAAACAGCTTCATTAAAAAGTGGGCAAAGGACATGAACAGACACTTCTCAAAAGAAGACACTTACGTACCCAATAAGTATATGATAAAAAACCTCAGCATCACTAATCATTAGAGAAATGCAAATCAAAACTACAGTGAGATACCATATCATGCCAGTAAGAATGGCAATTATTAAAAAGTAAAGAAACAACAGATGCTGGGAGGCTGTGGAGAAATAGGAATGTTTTTGCACTGTTGGCAAGAATGTAAACGAGTTCAACCATTGTAGAAGAGTGTGGCAATTCCTCAAAGACCTAGAAACAGAAATACTATTTGATGCAGCAATTCCATTACTAGGTATATTCCTAAAGGAATATAAATTATTCTGTTATAAAGATACAGGTACACGTATGTTCATTGCAGCACTATTCACAATAAGACGTGGAATCAACCAAAATGTCCATCAGTGATAGACTGGATAAAGAAATATATATATATAACATAAAATACTATGCAATCATAAAAAGGAACAAGATGTCCTTTGCGGGACATGGAGGGGAACTGGAAGCCATTATCCTCAGCAAACTAATGCAGGACAGGAAACCAAACACCACATGTTCTCACTTGTAAATGAGAGCTAAACAATGAGAACACATGGACATAGGGACCAGAACAACACACACTGGGGCCTGTGTAGGGGAGCATAGTGGGAAGGAGAGTATCAGGATAAATAAATGCATTCAGGGCTTAATACCTAGGTGATGGGTTGAAGGGTGCAGCATACCACCATAGCACATATAGCACATGTTTACCTATGTAACAAACCTTCAGGTAATGCACATGTATCCTGGAACTTAAAATAAAATTAAACTAAAAATAAATATATATACCTGTGTGTCCCGAGTAGCTGTGACTATAGGCAAGCACCCCCATGCACAGCTAATTTTTTGTATTTTTAGTAGAGATGGGGTTTCCCTATATTGGTCAGGCTGGTCTTGAACTCCTGACCTTGTGATCTGCCTGTCTTGGCCTCCCAAAGTGCTGGGATTACAGGTGTGAGCCACTGGGCCTTGCCTATATGTATATTTTAATGTAGTGATTACTTTACTAGAATATAAAAAAATAGGTAATTTTTAAATAATATCACATGTAAGAATGTTCATTACAGCACTGTTTATGATAGCCAAAAGCAGGAAACATCATAAATAATATTAATTTTAAAATCATAAATAATATTAATTTTTAAATGAGAATATTTCTATTTGTTCTAAAACTTTGAAAGATGATATTTAGTTACATTGCAGTAAATACAAAATACTGCTACTACTATTACCATAATCATGACAATAATTAACAATTTTACTTGTGTGTACAACTTTTAAAATATCAAATCAAACAAATGCTTTTTTATTTTCTTTATCAATGGATGATTCCTACTCCTAAATAAATTTATTGAAGTCGTCTTTTTGGGTAGGATCAATGTTGCCACAATAACTTGATAATGTATTTTATCGGGGTTATATACAATTAAATTATTTTCTTTGTTTTAAGTTATATATATATATATATATATATATATTTTTTTTTTTTTTTATTATACTTTAAGTTCTGGGGTAGATGTGCAGATCTTGTATGATTGTTACATAGGTATACACATACCATGGTGGTTTGCTGCCTTCATTCCCCCATCACCTACATTATATATTTCTCTTAATGTTATCCCCTCCGCAATCTCCCCCACCTCCTACTATCCTTCCCCTATCCCCCCTCAACAGACCCCAGTGTGGGATATTCCCCTCCCTGTGTCCATGTGTTCTCATTGTTCAACACCCACTTATGAGTGAGAACATGCAGTGTTTGGTTTTCTGTCCTTGTGTCAGTTTACTAAGAATGATGGTTTCCAGATTCATCCATGTCCCTGCAAAGGACATGAATTCATCCTTTTTTATGGGTGCGTAGTATTCCATAGTGTATATGTGCCACAGTTTCTTACTCCAATCTATCATTGATGGGCATTTGGGTTGGTTCCAGGTCTTTGCTATTGTAAACAGTGCTGCAATGAACATACATGTGCATGTGTCTTTATAATAGAATGATTTCTAGTCCTTTGGGTATATACCCAGTAATGGGATTGCTGGGTCAAATGGTATTTCTATTTCTAGATCCTTGAGGAATTGCCACACTGTCTTCCACAATGGTTGAACTAATTTACACTTCCATCAACAGTGCAAAAGCATTCCTATTTCTCCACATCCTCTCCAGTATCTATTGTCTCCAGATTTTTTAATGATTGCCATTCTAATTGGCATGAGATGATATCTCAATGTGGTTTTGATCTGCATTTCTCTAATGACCAGTGATGATGAGCATTTTTTCATATGTTTGTTGGCTGCATAAATGTCTTCTTTTGAAAAGTGTCTGTTCATATCCTTTGCCCACTTTTTGATGGGGTTGTTTGTTTTTTTCTTGTAAATTTGTTTTAGTTCTTTGTAGATTCTGGATATTAGCCCTTTGTCAGATGGGTAGATTGCAAAATTTTTTTCCCATTCTGTTGGTTGCCAGTTCATTCTAATGATTGTTGCTTTTGCTGTGCAGAAGCTTTTAAGTGTAATTAGATCCCATTTGTCTATTTTGGCTTTTGTTGCCATTGCTTTTGCAATTAAATTATTTAAGGGTCATCATGACAAAAATATTATCAGCAGCCATGAGACTAAAGAAAATCACCAGAAGAAAGAGTGAGAAGAGCCGATCAATGAGACCTCAATTTTGGAAAAATACTATGGATGGTAAATGGGAAGAAAAAAATCAGAGGGGTATAAAAAAGGATGAAAGAGTATGCAAGCACTGGCACTTCCTGTCAGAGAGCCTGAAAATATCCAGCAGATAATTTTTTTTAATGCTAACTACTAGATAACCAGGAACAGGAGATATTTTTTTCTGTAACATGTGAGTAGGACAGTTAACATCTGTCAGAATTGTAGATTAGGGGAAGTTACCTTTGACTGCTTTTATTTCTGAGACATACTACTTCTACCCTTCAGATTAATGTGTTCATATTGATCTCTGATTACCCACTCCATTTCTGCAGATCTTCATTAAGTCACGAGTTTCTTTCAATCCTTCAAAAATACTACAATGTATTCTCTTTTTTTTTCCTCTTTCCTCATTCTAGCCAAAGAGGGAGATAATCTTGTTCTCAAATTAAAGTTCAGAAAAGTGAGAGAAACTAGTAATTTAAATCATCTCTAGAAGATATAGGGATACTTTTATTAGTCTCGGAGTATCTCTAATTCGTGAATGCAGATGGATGTATCTTTGAGTTGCAAATCTCTCCTCCAAAATCATTACTTATTCAGGCAAGGCAAACCCAACACTAGGATAATAAATGTCTAAAATGCTGCTGAATGCCGTGAAGTTACTATACCAGCAATACCTGGTGCAGTCATGTTAAAATGGCCATATCTATAAGGTTCTTTAAATTATTTTAGAGTTAATTTGGGGGCAGGAGCAAATTTTTTAAAAAAAGAGTGGCAGAAGAAAGAAGAGTTGAAGATTGGTCATGACAAATTAAGGGAACAATAGCACCCTAGGAGAGAGGGTGGGCAGCCCTAAAATTACTGATGGTAGAGCTCAACTCTGGCAGCATAGTAAGAAAGGACAGAATGCACTGGTCTAGCTAAAAAGAATTCCAAACCCAGGATTTCTGAAGTAGGTAAAGTTGCTGGCAGTTGTATATTATGAGTGGAGGTATGTCAGGCAAAGAAATAGAAATTGAAGATAAGGAGATTTGGAAATGAAAGTACTATTTTCATGTAGAGAAGCAAAGGGTGTAGTCAGGCTGTTGAGAAAGTTGATGTAGAATGAAAATAAAAATTGAATTAAAGAGAGTGTGATATGGTGAGGCTTAATTGCTACATGGGCAACTTGAATATATGTAAAAATCACTGTTGATGATGGGACTGCATAGGATAAAAATAAAAGATGATGTATTTCCTGAAATTATTAATAAAGAGACCTAGTGTAAAACAATAACAGCAATGATGTTAAAATCCAGTTTTCTAAATTTTTCTTAGGTATCATATGGAAAGAATTTGTATTTTTTTTTTAATTTTTATTTTTTTATTGCATTTTAGGTTTGGGGGTACATGTGAAGAACATGGAAGATTGTTGCATAGGTACACACATGGCAGTGTGATTTGCTGCCTTCCTCCCCATCACCTATATCTGGCATTTCTCCCCATGCTATCCCTCCCCAACTCCCCACCCCCCTAGAAAAGAGTAGGTTAACGAAGAAAATCAGGTTTCTTTTCTGCTGTACTTTCAGCACTATTAATTAATTAACATTGTGAAACCCTAAGAGAGAAAGGTATACGGTATATTTTATTTAAGAAATACACTCTTTTTCTTCTCTAGAACCTCTCAAGGAACTGTTAAAATATTGCTCAAGTTGCCCTAGAGAGGTCGAAGTTTGACTGCATCCTCTGTAAAAAAGAATAGAATTAAGGCTTCAATGACTTAGACCATAGGGAGTTTCACACTAAATCAAGAGGGGGATATATAGGAAAATGTGAAACAACAAAAAAGATTTTGTTCTAGTGGCACGATTTCTGTCACCAGGCAAAGAAGAAAGATATATTGTATGGCCTGCCTGAGAAGAGACTCTGAGGAACCCAGGGGGGGGTGAGCTGGGTTCAACTGAAATGGTATGGAAGAAAGCATGAGATGTGAAAGCTGGTTGAAGTCCATCAGTAATAAAGGAAGGGGACTGGGAAGAAGCTGTATGAGAATCAACGGACAGGTCTGAAAATGGTGCCATTGAAAGTATGATTGTTTATATTTTACATAAACGAGACATTATAGAAAATAGATTCATCATAGTTAACTTCTTATTAAAGAATTCTATAAACCTGCAGATATGTCTATTTCTAAATCATTCCAAAACTTACATTTGGAATAGTACTCAGAAAAATAGGGAGGCAACATTTTAGGTCATCATTATTATCCACGGAAATATAAGATAACTTGGGTCCATTTTCATCTAAATATCTGTGTTGAAAAAAATGTTTTCCAGCCTTGCAATAACCCTTTAAATTAAAACAATCTAACTCTAATAAATAATTTCACTATTTGATTTTCCTACTTAATTCTCCGTATAAAAGAGGAAGAAAACAAAGCAACATTAATTGGGTTTTCACTACTCCATTTGAGTCCCTGTAGTTTGCCTCTGTAAAGCAATTCACATTTTCATGTAAGACTTTTCCAAATGCTCTAGTCGTGTGAATTGGGGTTTATATCTGTGACTGTCTCCAAGTTTCTTTATCTGTCCTAGGCAGCAGGTTTCTTATCTGATAGCCTGATAATTATGGAGGAAGCTGCATGTTAATGATTCAGTACTTACATAAACAACTGGCCTTGGAGAAATCTAATAAACCAACTTTGTAGGATTTGATTTTGCCTAATTAAATGTAAATAATGTTAAACGTTGTTTATGCCAGGATTTCTGCAGAACCTTATGAATTTTTTTATGAACACCAAGCCTTGTGAATTCAGAGTTTTTAACGGTTATCTTCTAATTCAGCTATTAGGATAATATGGTTTGACATCAGATATGCTCTGTGCATGCGAGGTACAAATACACATGTGCACACTAAATGTTTATGCATGCAAGGTACAATTCTCAATTGTTGCTTTGTATTTTTTGATTCTTTTCCTTTGAAGTTGGCAACTTGTACATTTTTATCTGAAGGTCCAAATCTACATCATGCTTTGAAGGAACAAATGGGCTCCATGTGGTGCTTGGCTTTCCTTTGCCCATCTCTGTTACCCTCTATCAGCATGAAATGGATTCTGACATAGTTTTTTCACTGAAGCATATGTACCTGATTTTTTCCATTGGTCTTTTGCTAACACATGCCTCCATTTAGGGATATGTACAAGGGTTGGCTTTTAAAACAAGGGAATAATGCCATTTAGGAACAAATGTACATTAAGCATACATATTAGAGTAAATGGTTTTCCATCTTTTCTGGAGTAGTGGGATGGAAAATTTCTCAATTTTTTTTTCTAATTTGGAAAATAATTGACATTAAAAAGTTGCCTAGTTTTTGTTTTTCCCTTTCAAGCTTCTATTGTAATTTCAGGGGTACATGTGCAGGTTTGTTATGTAGGTAAACTACATGTCATGGGTGTTCAATGTCCAGATAATTTCATCACCAAGGTAATAAGCATGGTATCTGATAGTATATGAATCCTCACCCTCTCCCACCTTCCACCCATAAGTAAGCCCTGGTTATCTGTTGTTCCCCTTCTTTGAGTCCCTGTGTAATCAATGTTTAGCTCCCACTTACAAATGAGAATTTTCAGTATTTGCTTTTCTTTTTTTTTACTAAAGTCCTCACTTTATTCAGATGTCTTTGTTTTTTACCTGAAGTTGTTTTTCTTTTTCAATATTCCACATTACATTAATTGTCATTTATTCTGAGGCTTCCCCTGGCCATGGCAGATTGTTAGATATTCCTTGTATTTGACAACCCTAAGAGATTTTTTGTTTGTTTTATTTTACTTTATTTTACTTCAAATTCTGGGATACAAGTGTAGAACATGTAGGTTTATTACACAGGTATATGTGTGCCATGGTGGTTTGCTGTACCTATCAACCTGTCATCTAGATTTTAAGCCCTGCATGCATTAACTATTTGTCCTAGTGCTCTGCCTTCCCTCACCCCCAGCCCCCGACTGGCCCCAGTGTGTCCCTCCCTGTGTTCATGTGTTCTTATTGTTCAACTCCCACTTATAAGTAAGAACATGTTGTGTTTGGTTTCCTGTTCCTGTGTTAGTTTGCTGAGGATGATGGCTTCCAGCTTCATCCATGTACCTGCAAAGGACATGATCTCATTCCTTTTCATGGCTGCATAGTATTCCATGGTGTATATGTAGCACATTTTATCCACTCTATCATTGATGGGCACTTTAGTTGGTTCCATGTCTTTGCTATTGCAAATAGTGCTGTAATAAATATACATATGCATGTGTCTTTATAGTAAAATGATTTATATTCATTTTGGCATATACACAGTAATGAGATCACTAGGTCAAATGGAATTATTTCTGGTTCTAGGTCTTTGAGGAATCACCACACTCTTCCACAATGGTTGAATTCATTTACATTCCCACCAACAGTGTAAAAGCATTCCTATTTCTCCACAGCCTCGCCAGCATCTATTGTTTCTTTACTTTTTAATAATTGCCTTTCTGACTGGCGTGAGATGGTATCTCCTTGTGGCTTTGACTTGCATTGCTCTAATTAGCAGTGATGTTGAGCTTTTTTCATGTTTGTTGGCTGCATAAAAGTCTTCCTTTTAGAATTGTCTATTTATATCCTCTGCTCACTTTCTAATGGGGTTACTTGTTTGTTTCCTGTGAATTTGTTTAAGTTACTTGAATATTCTGGATATTAAGATATTAGACCTTTGTCAGATGGATAGATTGCAAACATTTTCTCTCATTCTGTAGGTTGCCTGTTCACTCTGATGATAGTGTCTTTTGCTATGCAGAAGCTCTTTAGTTTAATTAGATTTCATTTGTCAATTTTGGCTTCTGTTGTAATTGCTTTTGGTGTTTTTGTTATGAAGTCTTTGCCCATACCTAGTTCCTGAATGGTATTGCCTAGGTTTTTTTCTAGTATTTTTATCATTTTAGCTTACATTTAAGTCTTTAATCTATCCTGAGTTAATTTTTGTATAAAGTGTAAGGAAGGGGCCCAGTTTCAGCTTTCTGCATATGGCTAGCCAATTTTCTCAGCACCATTTGTTAAATAGGGAATCTTTTCCCCATAGCTTGTTTTTGTCAGACTTGTCGAAGATCAGATGGTTGTAGATGTATGGTATTATTTCTGAGGTCTCTGTTCTGTTCCATTGGTCTATATGTCAGTTTTGGTACCAGTACCATGCTGTTTTGGTTACTGTAGCCTTGTAGTATAGTTTAAAGTCAGGTAATATGATGCCTCCAGCCTTGTTCTTTTGCTTAGATTTGTCTTGGCTATACAGGATCTTTTTTTTGGATCCATATGAAATTTAAAGAACTTTTTTCTAATTCTACAAAGAATTTCAACAGGATCTTTTTTTTGGATCCATATGAAATTTAAAGAACTTTTTTCTAATTCTGCAAAGAATTTCAATGGTAGTTTGATGGGCCTAGCATTGCATCTATAAATTACTTTAGGCAATATGGCAATTTTCACAATATTGATTTTTTTCTATCCATGCAGATGGAATGTTTTTTCCATTTGTTTGTGTCCTCTCCTATTTTCTTGAGCAGTGATTTGTAGTTCTTCTTGAAGAGGTTCTTCACATCCCATGTTAGCTGTATTCCTAGGCATTTTATTATCTTTGCAGCACTTGTGAATGGGAGTTCATTTGTGATTTGGCTCTCGATTTGTCTATTGTTGGTATATAGGAATGCTTGTGATTTTGCACATTGATTTTGTATCCTGAGACTTTGCTGGAGTTGCTTATCAGCTTAAGGAGTTTTGGGGCTGAGACGATGGGGTTTTCTAAATATAGAATCATCATCTGCAAACAGGTACCATTCAACTTCCTCTCTTCCCATGTAAATACACTTTATTTCTTTCTCTTGCCTGATTGCTCTGGCCAGAACTTCCAAAACCATATTGAATAGAAGTGGTAAGAGAGGGCATCCTTGTCTTGTGTTGGTTTTCAAAGGGAATGCTTCCAGCTTTTGCCCATTCAGTTTGATATTAGCTATGGGTTTGTCATAGATAGCTCCTATTATTTTGAGATATTTTCCATCAATACCTAGTTTATTGAGAGTTTTTACATGAAGGGATGTTGAATTTTATCTGAGGCCTTTTCTGCATCTGTTGTGATAATCATGTGGTTTTTATCACTGGTTCTGTTTATGTGATGGAGGATGTTTATTAATCTGTGTATGTTGAACCAGCCTTGCATCCCAGGGATGAAGCCAACTTGATAGTCGTGGATAAGCTTTTTGATGTGTTGCTGGATTCAGTTTTCCAATATTTTATTGAGGATTTTCGCATTGATGTTCATCAGGGATATAGACCTGAAGTTTTCTTTTTTTGTTGTGTCTCTGCCAGGTTTTGCTATCAGGATGATGCTAGCCTCATAAAATGAGTTAGGGAGGAGTCCCTCCTTTCAACTGTTGCGAATAGTATCAGAAGGAATGGTTCCAGCTCCTCTTTGTACTTCTAATAGAATTCATCTATGAATCCATCTGGTCCTCGGCTTTGTTGGTAGGCGATTAATTGCTCCCTCAATTTAAGAACTTGTTGTTTGTCTATTAATGGACTCCATTTCTTCCTGGTTTAGTCTTGGGAGGGTGTATGTGTCTATGAATTTACCCCTTTCTCCTAATTTTCTATTTTTTTGCATAGAGCTTTTTATAGTATTCTCAGATGGCATTTTATGGTATTTGATTTTCTGTTCCTGTATTAGTTCGCTTAAGATAATGGTTTCCAGCTGCATCCATGTTGCTGCAAAGGACATGATCTCATTCTGTTCTATGGCTGTGTCATATTCCCCGGTGTATATGTACCACATTTTTATTATGCAGTCTACTGTTGGTGGGCATCCATGTCTTTGCTATTGTGAATAATGCTGCATTTAGCATACATGCGCATATGTCTTTATGGTGGAACGATTTATATTCCCTTGGGTATATATCCAATAATGGGGTCGCTGGTTCAAATGGTAGTTCTATTTTAAGTTCTTGGAGAAATCACCAAGTTGCTTTCCACAGCGGCTCAACTAAATTACACTTGCACCAACAGTGTATAAGTTGGTGGGAATGTGATTTAGTTCAGCCACTGTGGAAACCTTTTTGTCTGAAACCTCACCAACATCTGTTATCTTTTGGCTTTTTAATAGCCATTCTGACTAGTGTGATGTAGTATTTCATTGTGGTTTTGATTTTCATTTCTCTAATGATTACTGATGTGGAGCATTTTTTCATATGCTTGTTAGCCATGTGTATGTATTCTTTTGAGAAGTGTCTCTTCATATCCTTTGCCCACTTTTTGATGTGATTGTTTGTTTTTTGATTATCTATTTAATTTTTTTAACAGATTCTAGATATTAGCTAATTGTTGGATGCATAGTTTGGAAATATTTTCTCCCATTCTGTGGGTTGTCTGTTTACTCTGAGAGTGTCTTTTGGTGTGCAGAAGCTCTTTAGTTTAATTAGGTCCCATTTGGTTATTTTTGTTTTTCTTGCAATTGCTTTTGGCATCTTCATTATGAAATATTTGCCAGGCCTATGTCTTTATATGCTGTAAGGAATAGTCCATTTTCAATTTTCTGCATATGGCTGGCCAGTTATCCCAGTACCATTTATTGAATAGGGAGTCCTTTCCAATTGCTTGTTATTGTTGACTTTGCCCAAGATCAGATGGTTGTAGGCATATGGCCTTATGTCTGGGATCTCTATTCCCTTCCATTGGTCTATGTGTCTTTTTTTGTACCAGAACTATGCTGTTTTGGTTACTGTAGCCTTGTAGTATAGTTTGATATCAGATAATGTGACGCCTCCCTCTTTGTTTTTTTTTTTGTTGTTGTTGTCATTGTTTAGGGACTGCTTTGGCTATTCAGGGTCCATTTTTGGTTCCATATGAATTTTAGAATACCTTTTTGTTAAATTATGTGAAGAATGTCATTAGTAGTTTGATAGCAATAGCATTAAATCTGTAAATTGCTTAGGGCAGTATGGCCACTTTAATGATATCGATTCTTTCTATCCATGAGAAAATTGCCAAGTTTTTTAAATGATACTCAGCACAAAGATTTCAAAAATATTTTGCAAAGGAAGGTGAGACTAATGACTACACTTAGAGATACACAGCTATTCACCATCTCTCTTACTCAATGTAGTTTGTTGGCAGTTGCATATATTGGTGACATAGTAGGCCATAAGTGAAACAGAAGAAACATTTTGTGTAAAATAATGATGAATCAGAAACAATACTTCCTTCATTCTAGGTCTCTAATCAACACAATCATCCTGTTCTTTGTGGTTCTT
The DNA here is from genome assembly GCA_036589455.1 of Ateles fusciceps. Classification (NCBI taxonomy): domain Eukaryota; kingdom Metazoa; phylum Chordata; class Mammalia; order Primates; family Atelidae; genus Ateles; species Ateles fusciceps. The sequence continues at coordinate 6,234,077 of JAZHEH010003005.1, read as the reverse complement.
TATTGGTTCTTCTAAAAAAGACAAAAAAGTCAATCCCTGAATAATCTGGTCATGTTATCAAGTAAAATTTTCTATTGATCTTTACTGGGAATCCGTTTATTTTTTGAGTGACTGAGTAAAAGACAAAAAAGAAAAAAACACAAAGGCATAAGAATAGATGACTGAATAAGACAACTTATCTTTAAACATGGAGAGCAATATCCAATTAATATTTTTATTATTTCATCTCTCAAAACCCATGAGGTTATAGTGAAAACCTGTTAGGTAAAACTCAGGTCTCATTGATTCCAAATTCTGCCCCAGGTAATTCATACACTTTCTCTGTTATAATAGGTAAGTTAATTATCTTTAATTTTAAGAGTTGGGTTTCTCTGTCTGTAAAATATAAATAGCAATAATAAATGATACTTATGGTTGTATTCTGGAATAAATGAGATAGCATTAAAAAAAAAAACTTGCCAGTATGAGACATACATGCAGTACAGAATTCTTCATTGTAATGGTAAACACATTTCCTAGAGGCTCCATTTCTATCCCACTTTGTCATTGACCATAATCAGGAAATATTTAGGATACTCTCTCATTATCTGATACCATAGAGAGAAGTAAGAACTGCCTGTGTTTGCTTCTATTTGGGGGATAATTTTTTTAAAGAAAAATCTCAATACAGGAAGCCAAACTCTGTTAAAACTGACTAATACCTTAAAATGGAACAACTGAGCATTACGTATGCTATCCACATAATATAAAATAGACATGTATTTATTCACCAGAAATAAGTACATATTTTCATTTGTTGAGCTCTTACTAGCTCTGAAACTATTCTAGATGATGGGACACCAGCATTGGACAAAATGAATGAAATCTCTACTCTCACGACACTTGCCATCTTGCAGAAGAGATAAAAATAAATAAATAGTAATTGAGCTTTGAAGAAGAAAATTCTAGTGAGAGAGTAGAAAGTGATAGGGAAGGTGGTGGGAGCTATTCTAGACAGGAGATCAGGAATGACTTTTCAGTGGAGGTGACATTTCTGCTAAGATCTGGATAGTACAATAATTAGCCATGATACTGTACAAAAGTACTTCTAAAGAGAAAATCAAGTACAAATGTGTAAGGCGATAAAAATCGTTGTGTTTTGTGAAACACAGAATAGCCTAGTGTGACTGGAGCATACTAAGTAAACTCTAGCATGCAGAGGAATGAGGACAGAAAAGTAGGCATAGGCTCAAATTATCTAGGACATCAAAAGCCATGGTAAGGAGCTGTTTTATTCCAAGATAAGCAGGAAGCTAGTGAGATGCTCTAAGCAGGGAAGAAACACAGTAGGATTTACCTTGTTAAAAATGATCTCTCTAATTGGCAGTATTGGGACAGAAGAAAAAATAAGGAGACTAGTTAGGAAACCATCATAATCCAAGTGAGAGATAGCAACGTATGAAACTAGGGTGCTAGTGCTGGGAATTGAAGAATGATTGGATTTGAGATATATTTGGAAAACACTGTTGAAATAATTTGAAGAAAGATCTAAATTTGACCAAAAGAGAGAAATAAAAGATGACTTCTAGGATTTGGCCTGAGCAACTGGCTGAAAGGTGATGATATTATGAAGTCAAAGAACAGGATGTCTTTAGGAGTCATAAAGCTAAGGGTTTGTTTTGGATTTGTTAGTCTAACAGATTATTAAATTTCTAAGTTCAGTTAATGAGTCTGAAGCTCAGGGAAGAGATGACAGTTGAAAGTACCCATTTGAGAGTCACTAGCAAACAGATGATGTTTAAAAGATTGGGACTGGATGAAATCACTCAGAGAGAGTATAATTAGAATTAAGGTTAATATCTGAATGTTAGGGAATTGCAACATTTAGAGGTTTAAAAGAGGAAAAGGAGTCAGCAAAAGAAACTGACAAGTTTCAGTGAGGTTGAAGGATAACAAGGAAAGTGTGAGGGACGCCAACTGAAGAAAGTGTTTCAAGAAGGAAAAGGTATTAACTACATTATAAGCTGCTCAGAAGTGGATTAGCTTGAAAACACAGAGCTAATCCCTGGATTAGCATAATGGGGACTGATACTGCCCCTAGAAAGAGCTGTGTCCGTGGAGTAGTGAGTGTTAAACTCTGATTGGTATGGGCCAAAGAAAGTAAGAAAATGGGGGGGAAATAAGAGCTCCTTCAAGCTGTTTTGTTGCAAAAAAAAATAGATGTGGGGTCAACGGGGTTTATTTTATAATATGGGAACTATCATAGAATGATTGTATGCAAATAGAGTACTTCCATAGAGAGACAAAATTGATAAAATAGAGGAAAAACATTACAAGAGTGATTACCTTGAATAGGCAAAGAGGGATAAGTAGACAAATAGAGTAGCCAGCGATAGTAGCAGAGCAGTTCATCCAGAGTAAGAGAAGTAGCCTAAGTATCACGTAAAAATGCAGGTAGTATGATTTATTCCATGGTGAAAAGGTGATTTATTTGTCTTATAATTGCTTCTAATTTTTTCCACATACTTATTAACGTATAGTTGGCAAATAGCACACTACACATATAGTACACTACGCACTACATATAAGTGTGCAATTTGTTATGTTTCGGCAAATGCATTCCTCAGTGAAGCCATCATCACAATCAAGACTGTGAATGAATCTATCATTCTCACAAGTTTCCTTATGACCTTTTGTAATCTCTTCCTGCACTTCTGTGTCTCCATCTTTATTCTCCCCCAGGCAGCCACTAATCAAATTTCTGTCACTATAGATTATTTTGCATTTTCTAGAGTTTTGTACAAATAGAACCATACAGTAACTATATGACTTGTCTCGCTTCTTGCTCTCAGCATAATTCTTCTGAAAAATCATCCATGTTGTTGTAAATATCTATAGTTCATTCCTTTATATTGCTGAGTAGTATTTCACTGTCTGGATAAAACACAATTTGCTTACCTATTCACTTGATAGATGTTTGGATTGTTTCCAGGTTTTACTAGTACAAATAAAGCTACTATAAACATCCACATATAAATCTTTGTATATTTGTATACTTCATTTTCTCTCCGGGGAAAATAATTAGAAGTGGACTAAATAAATCAGATGACAGATATATGTTTAACATTTAAAGAAATGAACAAACTTTTTTCCAAAATGGTTATGCCATTTAATATTTCCATCAGCAGTATATGAGAGTTTCAGTTCCTCCACATTCTCTCCAATGATTGGTGTAACCATGTTTGTTAATTTTAATTATACTAATGTGTTTGTAGTTTTCTTTAATTTTGGTTTTAATTTAGATTTACCTAATGACTGATAATATTGAGCATCTATCTTTTTATGTACTTATTTGGTAAAGTGTCTGTTCAAATCTTTTGCCCATTTTTTAAAAAATGAATGATTTCTTCCCTTTTGAATTTTTACGATTCTTTATATATTCCAGATGCAAGTCCTTTACTGGATATATTATTAGCAATTATGCTCTCTCAGTCTGTGGCTTGTCTTTTCATTGTCTTAGCAGTGTTTGTTTATTTTTAAAAAGCAGATGTTTTAAATTTTGATGAAGTCTAATTCATCAATGTGTGATTTCGTGTGTTGTACTTTTAATGTCTTAACAGTGTTTTTTTTAAAAAAAAACAGATGTTTTAAATTTTGATGAAGTCTAATTCATCAATGTGTTATTTCATGTATTGTACTCTTAATGTTGTATCTATGAATTTTTTGGCTAACAGAATATCACAAGGATTTTTTAGAGATCAGGTAGTGTTAGCCACACAGCTTTTTGTTTATCTTTTTCAGTAACTTTGACAATTCTAGGTCCTTTGCACTTCCATAAGATTTTAGAATAAGCTTATCAGTTTTACCAAAAAAATCTGCTAACATTTTTATAGAGATTGTATTGAATCTATAGATAATTTGGAAATAATTTACATATAAGCAATATTGAATCTTCCAATCTATAACAAGTTAAATATTTTCATTCATTTAGGCATTCTTTATAATCCCTCAGAAATGTTTCATAGTTTTATTTCACAGATCTCACAAAATCAGTTACCTTTCTGTATGCTAGCAATGTATCTAGACTGTGTTGCCAAACTCACTAGTTCTTGTAGCATTTTTTTTAGCTTTCATTGAATTTTCTACTTTGAAGTTTATAATATCTATAAATAACAGCAATTTTACTTCTATTCCAATCTGAACACCTTCTATTTTTCTTGCCTGATTTCACTGTCTAGCACTTCCAGAAAGTGTTGAGTAGACAGGGTGAGCATGAAGATCTGTCTCATGTTCTTATGAGGAAAATATTTAGTATTTCACCATTAAATAAGTTGTTAGCTATAAATTTGAAGATGCCCTTTGTTAGGTTGAAGAAATTCCCTTTCAATCCTCACATGCCAAGAGTTTGTTGGCTTTTTTTATAAGTGGATATTGCATTTTGTCAACTGCTTTTTCTTCATCTTCAAGATTATTATTATTATTTCTTGTTAGTTTGTTGATATAGTGAATTGTATTATTTAAATTTAAATGATAAATCAATTCTATGTTCCTGGATAAACCCTACTTCATTATGATGTATTACCTTTTAATATATTATTAGATGTATGTTGAAATTATGTTTAGAATGATATATTTATGTTCATGAGAAGTATTGGTCTATAATTTTTCTTTTTTGTTATGTTTTTTTGTTTTGGTATCAGAGCAATTTTGGAAAACATTCTCTCTTTTTTAATTTTCTAGAATATTTTGTGCAGAATTAGTAATTATTTTTCTTTCCAGTAGAATTTACCAGTGAAACCATCTGGGTCTTGAGTTTTATTTTTGAAAAATTTTAAGCCACAGTTTAAATTGTTTTAATAGATACAGAGCTACTAAAGCTATTTGTTACTGAGTGAGCCTAAGTAATATTTCTTTCATATAATTTGTCTATTTCATCTAATTTTTTAATTTATAGGAATAAATTTGGTTAATATATTATTTCATTTTCCTTTTAATACCATCAAGATATGTAGTGTCATCTTTCTCATTCTTAGCAGTGATATTTTGTTTCTTCTCTATTTTTTGCTTTTTCTGAACAACCTAACTAGAGGTTTACAATTTTCTTAAAAAACACACACACACACATTTTGGTTGCACTGATTTTTTTCAAATGTTTCTCAGTTTTTTCTTTCATCTTTATTATCTCTTTTTCTAATTCTTTTTCTAATTACTTTATGTGTGTTTTTTGTTCTTTTTCTAGTTTTTTAATTTGAAAGCCTAAGTCACTGATTTCACTTTCTATATGAAAATTTAGTGCTACAAATTTACCCTAAGTACTGCTTTAGCTGCTTCCTACAAATTCTGACACGTTGTGTTTTCATTCATTTAAATAATACTTGCTAATCTCTATTTGGATTTCTTCTTTGATTCATGCTTTATTTAGAAGTATGCTATGTAGTTTCCAAATATTTGGAGACATTTTTCTGAAATTATATTGTTCATGATTTGGAATGTTTTGTGGTTTGAGAACATACTTTTTATGAATGGAATCTTTCTGAATTTGTTGAGAGTTGTTTTATGTCCCCAAATATTATCTGTCTTGATAAGTGTTCTATGGGCACATGAAAAGAAGGTACATTCTGTTTTTTAGATCAGATGTTTCATGCATGTCAATTAGGTCATACTGGTTAATACTATTGCTCAAATTATTACCTCCTTGTCAATTTTCCATCAATCTGTCCTATCAGTTTTTGCAGTAGTGAGATTGAAATCTGACTATAAATGTGGATTTGTTGATTTTACCTTACAGTTAAATTTTTAATTCATGTGTTTAAAGTTCTGTTAAGTGCAGAAGATTTTAAGATCCTTATATCATTTTCATTGTCTCTTTTATCATTAGGAAAATATCTATTTTATTATCTTTATAATTTTTTTGTTCTAAAATCTGCTTTCTTTGATATTAATGTAGCCACTTTAGCTGTTTTTATTATGATTAGTAAAATACAGATTTTCCATTCTTCATTAATTTGGATTAATTGAATATTTGAATGATTATTTTATCTCCTTTGTTGGGTTATTTTTTTGAAACTTCTTGTTTTTTCATTTTAATGGTTGATTTAGGTTTTATAGTATACATATTTAACTTACTACAGTTTACCTTCAAGTGATATAATGTCACTTTACATATAGTATAAGAACCTTGCAGCAGTGTACCTTTTCTCCCCTTCTGACCTTCATACATTTATTGTCATATATTTTGCTCTTAGATGCCATATATCCCAAAATACATTGTTATTTTTGTTTAAATAGTCATTATCTTTAAAATAAGACATGTAAGAAATATAAGAAAAATCTTATGAAGAAAAAAACTTACGTTACTTTTGTAGTTAAAATTATATATATTTTTCATTCCTTTGTGTAGACCCTTATTTCAATCTGGTATTATTTTCTTACTTTCTGAAGGGCTTCCTTTACTATTTTGTAGTGCAAGTATGGTGCTGATGAATGCTTTTAGCTTTGTACATCTGACATTTTTTGTTTTATTTTTGTTTTGAAAATGTATTTTCACTGTGTCTAAAATTTTAGGTTGTCAGGATTTTTTTTTCCTTCAGTAATTAGAAAATAGTGTTTTTCTGGCTTCTTTCTTGCATTATTTCCAACAACAAAAAAATCTACTGTCATCCTATTCTTTGTTCCTTTGTTGGTAATATGTCTTTTTCTCTGACTGCATTTATGATTTTCTCTTTCTCCCTGGTTTTGATCAATTATATTATGATGTTTCTTAGTATAGTTTTCTTTGTATTTCTTTTCCTGTGCTTGGGGTTCATTAAACTTTTTAGATCTGTAGGTTTACAGTTTCCATAAAATTGGAAAAATTTTTAGCCACTACATCTTCAAATATCTCCCACCCACTCATCTTTAAGGTTTCAAATTGCATGTTTATTTTCTTGCTTAAAGTTGTCTCACAGCTTTCTGAAGTAATTTTCAGTTTTAAAAATTGTTTTCTTCTCTATGTTTTCTTTTGGATAGTTTCCGTTGCTATTTTTTATTCAATTTCACTAACTCTATCTTCTACAAAATCTGATCTGCCACTAATCTCATCTAGTGTAAACTTTATGTCAGTTATTTTAGCTTTCATTTCTAAAAGTTTGGTTTGGATGTCTTGTTTGGTTAGCGGTTGTTATATATACTTGATGTCTCCCCTTAACTTTCTTAAATATATAAAATAATCATAATAACTCTAAATATTTTTGCCTGACATTCTAATGTCTATGTCAATTCTGAGTCAGTTTTAATAAATTGATTATTCATTATTTATCTTGTTTTCCTGATTCTTTGTATATCTTGTAACCTTTTACTGGATGCTAGACATTGTTAATTTTACCTTGTTGCATACTGAATATTTTGTATTCCTATAAGTATTCCTGAGTTTTACACTGGAATAAATTATGTTACTTGGAAACAGTTTGATCCTTTTAGATATTCTATTACAATTTTTAAGGCAGATGTGGAACAGTGCTTAGTCTCGGGTTAATTATTCCTCACTACTGAATCGAGACCTTCCTGAGTCATCTTCTGAGTGTGCCAGGAATTATGAGTTTTTCCAGTCTAGCTGGTGGAAACAGGCATTATTCTCAAAGCTGTGTGATCCTTGTCACAAAACTGTGAAAGATCCTTGTGATTCTTTCTCTAACCTTGGGTTGTTTCCTCATACGCAAGTTCTCATCATTGATACTGAATATTTTCTGTAGCTCTCTGGGGCTCTCTTTTCATGCAGATCACTTTTTTTCTGGAACTTCGTCCTAGAAAATCTACCTGCCTTAATCTCTCCAGACTCTCAGCTCTGTCTCCTCAATGCAGGGAGTATGCTGGTTTCTGCCTGGATTCCCTGGTGTTTTCTCTCCCTGTAGCATTGTCTGGATCTCTCTTAAGGCAGTAAACTGTGTCAATAATAGGGCTTACCTCGCTGATTTCCAGTTTCTCACTGTCCTGTGCTGCCAGATTCATTACATTATTTTGAAATTGTAAATAAATATAAATATGTGTGTGTGTGTGTGTGTATATATATGTATATCGTATATATATACACATATATATGTATATCGTATATATATACACATACATATATACACACGCATATATGCCTATATATACGTATATACATATATATACATACACACATATATATACTTATATGTGTGTATGTATATATATGTATATATGTGTGTATGTATATATATGTGTGTGTATTGTAAAGACAAGATAAAGAGAGAGATAAAACTTGCAGAAAAAAAGATTAAAACTACTATTATGTGCAACAGTTAGAGGTAACATATTTCCTATAGAATTCAGCCTGCATTACAGAAAGGCAAAGAACCTGAATAGAAAACAATATAATCGGTTTATTTATATATATATATATATATATAAACTGTATATATAAACTTTATCTATAAAACAATATAATCAGTATATATATACACACATATATACATATATATACACACACGTATATATGTATATACATGTATATATATACATACATATATACACACATATATATACGTGTGCATATATATACTGATTAATATATACACACATATACATATATAAGTGTGTATATATATACTGATTATATTGTTTTATAGATACAGTTTATATACATATATATGTATATATAAGTATATACACATATATATGTGTGTGTATATATATGTATTTATGTATGTATATATATATTGCCTGGTTTTTAGTTTTTTGGATCTGGAAAGTAAAGCTTGTCTCTATTATTTTATGTTGGCCAGAGGTAGAAGACTCATTTTATTTGTTTTGTTTTGCTTTTGTCAGTGGAATAAAAGCAAGGTCATTGCTGAGAATGAGAGAAAGTGGAAGTCTTGAGGTTTAACAAGAGTAGTAAAGATATGAAATAGTTCTCTTGGAGAGTAGTGAGAAAATCTACTCCTAAAAATATTAAGATTTCTAGGTATTTATTGTAGAATTACATAGTTTCAAAATAAGGGGTTTTGTGGAAAGAATTAAAAGATAAATTTACATAAATTACAACAACTTGAATCTCTCATGATAAACCTTTTTTTATTTTTTAATCTGAATCCCAGTACCTGGCCTTGCATGTCCAATTTCACTCAAAGTTTAAATGAAAACAGATTTAATGACTTCAATTACTTAAAAAACAAATGCTTTTAGATGTCAGTATGCAAAGGAAAAAATCAAGCCAGCTGATCTAGCAAATACTTTATTATAAAAATATAACTTTAACAATTTGGCTTACTAATGTAAAGGAAATGTGGAATGAAATGAATGCCTTTAAAATGATTGCCTGCTAAGTTGATTGTGAAAATCTGATTATATTGTTTTCTATTCAGGTTCTTTGCCTTTCTGTAATGCAGGCTGAATTCTATAAGAAATATGTTACCTCTAACTGTTGCACATAATAGTAGTTTTAATCTTTTTTTCTGCAAATTTTATCTATCTTGTCTTTACAAAATCTTTTGATCCATTTATTTTGTGATTTCCTTATGAATTGCTTTTGTTTCCAGACATCAACTATCTTAACACAGCAACTTATATTAGCCCTTGATTTACATTTTCTTTGTTTTAGTGTCATTTGTAGTATTTGTAGACAATATTTTCACTTGGAGTTATTTATTTTATACCGAATCTAAGGAAAAAAGTTGAACTTGAAAAAGTGTTTTTCGGGTGTAAGGCTCTCACATCTTGTTTTTTCTTAATCATTTTCAACATATGTAATACATATTCACTAACTTTGCATAGGCACTGATACCTTTATATATTTTTTTAATTTTCTAAACATTTCTATGTATTTATTTTTAATGGACAAATTATTATAGTATGTATTTATGGGCACAACATGATATTATGATGTGGCTACACAATGTGGAATGATGGAAGCAAGCTGATTAATATACCCATTACCTCACCTACTTATTTTTCTGGTGAAAGCATTTGAAATTTACTATCTCAGCTATTTTGAAATATGAAATACCTTAACATACATTATTATTAATTGTAGTGTGGTCATCATGCTGTGCAATAAATCTCAAAAACTTATTCCTCCTGTATAATTAAAACTTGGTATCCTTTGATGGATGTCTCTTCACCTTCACCCCTTCCGACTCTGGTAACCACCATTCTACTTTCTACCTATATAAGTTCAACGACTTTACATTCCACATAAAAGTGGAATTTCCCAAATTCTATTACGTCAAGGCAGACCAGTGATGGAAGCAACAAGTAATATCATAATATATGATTCATGACATAATGTAGAAATTATTTTTGTTATTAAAACAAGATTTATAAAAATGAAATGATAACAAATATTTTTAAAAAATCTAAAAACAATCTACTTGCTGGATTACTTTAACAGATGATAAAATTTTTAGTTATTCAGAAGAAAATAAACAATTGTGAAATGGAAAAGGAGTGCCTCATTATGGACCTGCTGGTGAGAAAAAAAGCATAATATAAATATCATGAAGCGATACTAAGCAGAAGAAAAGGCAATGGGGCAATGAGGTGAAAAGACACTGTTGTTGGAGGGGCATGGCTTGCAGGAGTGTTAGTTTAGTTGAAATACAGAGTTTGCACTTGGCAAATGTAAGAGTAAAGGTGAATTTAGGTAAGATTATAAAAAGCCTTAAACTCTGGGCTAATGCAAGCTTCAGCCTGTTTCAGAGGAGGCATGACTGGCCTGTCAAAGGCTCTCCCCAGTATTAGTTGGTGAAAAAAAATTACTTCTTTTTCAAAGTAACAGCAAGTCATTAATTTATGCTCATGGGTGGCCAAAAGTCCCAGTCTGGTCAATCTTGCCAACTTAAAAGTGTTAGCCCAACTTGGTCCCTGCAAGCTCACCATGTGATATTTACTTCCCTGAATTCTACAGATTATCCATTAAATATATTACTTACAGGAATCTTGATTTAATCTTGGACTAGGCAAACCTCAAAGAAAGAATTTTCCTTTCTTCCTAAATGTTCACCTCCATTATATTGAAAGCTTCATCTGACCATTTTTCTTATTTTTAAAATGCTTCTCCGCTATAATTATTTCTTACATTGTGACACAATCTAAGAATTGTGCATACATTGAAGAAGAACAAAGCAACCCAGCAATTGGGGAGCAAACCCAGTATGTACTATAATTTTCTACTCTGAAGAGATAAACTGATCAATGACACGCTACAGTGATTTTGCCAGAAAGCGTGTTTGTTGTTTTGGCTTTAGCACATTAAAACTAGCAATGGTTCAATAAAAAGGGGTCATGTTAAGAATTTTCCTACGAACTGTAAAGTTCCTTGTTGGTTGCCTAGTTTTCCCCCCAGGAAATCTGTGCTCAAAGGGAAATTTCTGAACTCAAGAGAACACTCTTTCATTTGAAATACTATGAAGCAGCCCACAACACAGTGAATGAAACATCAAGAAAATGTAAACATCTTTATGGTGGTGGAATTCCCTAAATACAGTGCAAGGCTCTTCTGATACAAAACAGCTGTTTCATGTGTATCTACAACCAGGCACAAGGAGAACGTCTGCTCAGACACCTAAGTCATTTCAAATCAGTTTAAAGCATCTTTGGCGC
>JAZHEH010003005.1:4625000-4977500 GCA_036589455.1 Ateles fusciceps | reverse complement strand
CAAGATTCTTCCTCCTAATAGGTATTCTGCAAACTTTTTTCAAAATTGGTGGAACAATGCATAGAGAAACACTCAATAGTATATATTCTGTGCAGATTCATATCCATGCTGCTGTGCTGCCAATTTTTAAAAATGTACTCAATTAGCTAAATTATTTTTATAGACTATTTTAAAATACATCTGTTGTATAAAGTTTAAGTACATCCTTTAAATACATATCTTATGCTGTCATGCATATGTCTGTTTAAATGTCATTAATCTTTATGAATACAATTACAAACATAATTTACTAATTTATCTCTATAATTACATTTATAATTAGAACACAATAGATGTGAGTGTATTTACATAAAGAACTAAGTTAGGAATTGTCTAAAGCAAGCAGGGCTTTCTTAGCACCATGTTTAATTCTTATTAACCTTAATGCCTCTGCTATTTCTTTTTTTTTAATATTAAAAAAAAAGAGAGAAGTGCCCAAACATTTCTGAGCTTCCAGTAATGTATTAAAATGTCTCTCAGCTTCTCTGTACACAGTGAAATGCCTGCTGAATGCAAAGTGAAGGAGGATGAATTTCTCCAGGTTCTGTATGTCTGATCTCTCAAAACCTTCAAAATCTATCCTTGATCTCAGCAAACACAGCAGAGTACAATGTTATTTATGCATTCATTTATCTTTTCATCAAGGGTGGCTTATGTGGTCTTTACTGACTTTGGTTTCTCATCATCATCGCAGATCAGCATCTGCATTGTGTGCACTTGTAACAGGGATAATGGATCTCACTTACAATACCTACAAACTCAGCTGAGAGCCGTGCAAAGCAAATGGCCATAAATGCACCCATCCTGGCCCAAGTCCTGATGAATAAAAATGAAGATCTTGTCAAATAATAAAGTGACAGGTTAATTTACAGCATGGAATAGTGTGAACAGGGAAAGCACTGCTTTTCCAATCTGTATGAACGGTGCCACCTATCTGCAGATTAGCAGAAAGCTTCAGAAACACTGATTCAGAAATCGGGATAAATACATGTGATGTTGCTTAGTTTTGTAAATATCACAGGAATGGAATTGATAATAAAGGCAAATGCGAGATTAGACACACACAGTTGCTTTCCAACCAAAAAAACAAGATTCTCAACAAAGGGCTGCTGTATCAAACAGTAATAAAGAGCCTCAAGCAGTTGTCTGTGCTCATGCCAGTTTTCATGCTTTAATTCAGCTGCCCTGTGGTTCTTAGCTTCGACATTGAGATCTGCACGGCCACCAGAGATAATTATTTCAACCTTCAGGCCATCAGGAGTTCATTTTTGATCATGGATATGTAAGAGATGTTTTCTGCTTTCCAAGTCTTCCAGAAGGGTAAAATAAGGAAAAGCAGTAAGCATTTGAAAAAAAACTTGAATACTCTGGGTTATAGAAATGTGATTTGCCCTATCAGTTATTGTAAATATTTCAGTTTACCTGTTAGCTATTTAGAAGTTTCAATTTGTACACATTTTAAATTAGATTTACTGCCACTAGTACTCCGACTCCAAAGGCATAAAATTTGTTTAAATATTTACATTAGAATTCATACTTTGCATATTTTAATGGAAGCACAAAGCCATTACAGCACAAAATCCATAAACGAAGTGACTTTTTAAGTTAAATTTTTATATTACATCATAATGTGCTTTTATGCAAAACTCCAATATATCATTCACTAAAATATCTAATTTGTGGTCACAGAAATCATTGAACAAAGTAGTATGATAAATCTCTAAAGTGTAGGAGATTACATTTCTCTCTCTATGAAATATGGAGAAAGTACTAGTTTCCATAAAATTTGGTGTAAATATTTAAATCATTCTATTAACACTATATAATAATAAAATTTAAAATACATAAAACACTCTTAATTTTAAAAGGACATAGTTTTTATTTTAAAATAACAATAGTAGAGTTTTAAATATTTAATTTATACCAAGTAGAAAAAAAAACGCTTATAAATGGTCACAAAATGCAATTAGCAAACACAAAATAGAATTCATCAAAAATTTTCTCAATCTTTTTATAAAGAAAAAATGTTTAAAATACTTAAAGAAGCCATAATATATCAATATTATTCAATAAGAAATCTATGTTTAAGATATTTATTTAAATAGGTGACTGGAAAAGACATAATTATGGCTGCCCTAAAAATAGTTGTCCTTGCCTTCAAATAAAAAATCCATTGTTATAACTATCAAGTTGGAAGCAAAAGAGATACCATAGATTGAGCATCCCTAATCCAAAAATCTGAAATCTGAAATGCTCCAAAATCCTAAACTTTTTGAGTATCGATATGACAGACTTTTGTGGACTGTACAATTCCACGAGGGCAGAATACCACACCTGACTTCATGTGACAGGTCACAGTCCAAACTTTATTTCATGTACAAAATTACCAAAACCATTGCATAAAGTTACCTTCAGGCCACATGCATAAGGTGTATGTGAAATGTAAATGAATTTTGGGTTTAGACTTGGGTCCCATCCCCAAGAAACTCATTATGTATATGCAAATACTGCAAAATCTGAAAAAACCTGAAATCCAAAACACTTCTGGTACTAAGTATTCTGGATAAGAGACACTCAACCTGTACCACATTAGATAAATGCTAGGTCTAATAACGACACTAATAATTTCAAAAAAAAATGTAATTCATGTCAAGAGAAAAGAAAACAAAATTAACCAGCATATCAACGACTAAAATGAGTTTAAATTTTACCATTTCCTTCAAATGTAAAATCTCAACTATTTACGGTTCCCAATACAAAATGAGACATGAGCTCAAGGGTTAATATTGTTTGCAAGTTTTTGCAACTACTACGACATATGCTCACTTTTTCCCTCTTAAATGGAAAATTACAATAAATAATTAAAAAATACATTAACGTTTTCCTTAGAAAGTATAAACTTCCATATTCTGTACAACACTAATTAAATCAGATTCCAAGAAGTGATTAGAGCATCAGATTTTCAATCTACCAGCGACTGCATACTTTAAAGCTTTTTCCATCTTATACCAAGTTCCTAATACACAAAAGCAAAGCACAGACTGGCACATAAATGGTAGGGTAATTTCGTGTATAATAACCAAACAAAAAGTTGTAATCTTCATTAAACTACCTCTGCCATGCTTTTTGTGACCTCAAACTTCCCCAAATATAGAAGCTACAACATAAAGACTTATTTATTAATCAAGTTACTTTGTATTAAAACGTGTTTCCTTAAGCTATTTATAGACAAGGTGTGTGGTCTTTCTAAAGTGGGATCTCACCATGGTATAATTTCCTCTTATATAAGCAAAGAGGACTAAAAACATAAAAATTTATGGAAAGCTTGTAGGAGAAAATACAATTGCACTTTTGATTTTCTTAATTCTACCTCTTTCTCTATTAAAAAGAATAACTGATGCTCCCAATAAATTAGCAAAAAGGCCAAAGAGACTGTGGTCATTGCTAAAGTACTTTAATTGTATGCAGGTTTAAGTTTAAAAAGCAGTTTAAAATTTTTAAAAATCCACTCTAAGGATGGCAAACTGGCATAGAGGAAAATAAGATTAATTATATATTATAATGTAATATTAGCTCTATTTTACTCAAAGGAAAAGCAATTCTGTACTAATTCTGTAGAGATCCTTTATTGAGGTACTACCAAATCCTCCTCTTGCCAAAAATATTTGGGGAAAGACTACTTGCTTTTCTTTCTTTCTTTCTTTCTTTTTTTTTACTTTGTTCTTTCAAATTCATGTTGAAATCCTAGGTTTTCTGTATATACTACCACTTTTCAGCTTTGCTTACCTACCCTAGGAATTCAAATATCTTAATTATAGGGTCAAAAAAAAAAGACAATACAAAATGTATAAGACAAATGATTGGCTTGAGGAAGGTCGTAGAGGGTATCAGAGTTGTTTAGAATCTCCATCTTTGTAACTTCAGACGGTGAAAAATCATCTCTTCTCCATATCTTAATCCACTGCTGTACCATGTTCCCAGATAAAAGTTAATGTGCAAGTCCCAGGTCATTCTAGCAGTTAGGAAGTTTCAGTGATCTGAAACACTGCTTTAGAATCTATGTCCTCCACAGATGAACACCCATCTTCCCTTTCTACCCCAGACAATGTTAAAGATTCTCATCATAAGGTGAATACTAGTATGTCCAAAATTAGACATATGATTTCTTATAATCTGAGTATATACTTTCTTTTAACTTGAGTATATTCTTTTAGATACTTCTGTTTTCTTCATCATTGTCTTTTATGCATGATCTTCATGGATTTTCCTTCCTATCTTTTTTTTTTTTTTGGTCTGTGTAAATTATTTAACAGTTAACAGTCAAACCTTAGGTATGACTGTTTCCATTATCCATCACACAGGTGACATACACTTAAGGTACTCTCCTGCTCCTCATACGCACCTTCTTTCCGTAGCTTCTTCTGTTTGATATACTCTTACCCATATTATCTTTCATTCTCATCCTTCCCTCTCATTTTTCTGAGGCTTAAGTTTGGGTAGTGGCAGCTCTTAGCAGTGATAAACCTCTTCAGTGATATACAGAGTGAAAATGACCAATTGTCCATGTATGTACAGTAAGCAAAGCTCTAAATCAAGCAAATTGCTAAGCAAACGATATTTATTTGGTCGCCTTTCTTCTGAGTCAATATGGGAACTATTCTCACATGTGTTTCAGGTGGTCTTCTAAGAAGATCCTAAGATGGGTGTTCATCTTTAGAGGACATAGATTCTAAATTTTAACCACACATATACACAAAAAAATGTTATGATTGACTTGAGGAAGGTCTGAAATCCAATTAGAAATTATACAATCTACATAGCCATTAGAAAGTTTAATACATTGCTTAAGAATGAAAAAGCGTAAATAATAACAATAGCTAGCACTTACTGATTGCTTACTATGTGACATGTGCATACTATGTGACATGTGCATGAAGCACTTCACATGTATCATCTCATTTAATCATTCCTAAAACTCTGGAAGACAGATACTGTTGATATCCTAATCTTATGGCTGTTAACACAGTAAATAAATCATAGAAATGGGATCAGAGACTAGTTGGACTCTAGAGCTCATACCATTGACCAATATAATATGCTATATAATGTTTATTAGTTTTAGCTTATGGTAAATGGTTCCTAATTTTAATTATGATGATCTGATGCTGCTTTTGAATTATCAAATGACAAAAATCAAGATTCTATAGCACATATACATAGATGGCACTTCTGGCATTAACTCTGTAATAATCATATGTAACCCTTAGGGGTCAGATATATTTTAAAAGGTGAAATTAGAAACATTTGGTATCCATCAGTTAAAGAGCAGCTCATCTACCTACAAACTCTATCACATTGCTAAATGACAGCTTAGAGCAAGTACACATGCATGATGTGTTTCAGGTGGTCTTCTAAGATGATCCTAAAATAAGATCCCTAAAATAGGAAAAACTTGTCTGTAAAAGTTCTTTCTGGTTCTGGTGATCAAGTTTCCCTATAGACTAATGGAAAAAAAGCAGCAAGCATTTAGATTTGAAAAAAAAATATCTTGACTATGTAGTCATTTTCCTGAGTTGAATTTAAAAGTGGTTATTACAGGCAGAACAAGATTTTTTGCATTTAGTTTGGAATTGAAGAAAGTGGCAAAAAGTGAAGGACATAATAGAGGAATAGGAGTGTCCTGATCAACTTTAGAAATTTCTATAAAGTTACTTAAGTGATCAGGACAGTGTTCTTTTACAGTTAAACTGTGAGTACACAGATTAAAGTATGTCCATATTGATGGGTGATTAGGATAGTTTAATCACATGATTGTTACTAGGTTTAATAGAAAAAGTCAGTTAAATGGCACACAGTAGATTATGCCAGTAGTAACAGTTTTAATGACATGCATATAATTCTTGACTTGTACTTACTGGTGCTTGTGGAGTACTTGAAAACAACAAAACTATTTTGGAATAAAAGTAAATATTAGCACAAACATTTTTCTATATTCAATAAATGCTGTTTAGATATACTAATTGGCTCTAACAGAAAGAAACCATTGAAGTGAGAATAGAAATATTGGCAAAGGTATAATGTGATTACTTCAATGAATGCTATGTGCTGATGATATACACTTAGTGATTTAAAAAAATCAAACAAATATGGACAACTCTTCCAGGAATCCATAAATCAATTAGTCAAGTAGTTTTTGAACAGCTACTATATGTAGAACATGGCATTAAGCTTGAAAGTAACATGAATACTTTTTCAAAGAGTATTATTTTGAAAAATAAAAAATACTATTTTGGGTCTTTTTTTAACTTGAGGAAGGCACTTTGCTCAAATACTATCTAATACAGTCATAAGGTTAGAAAAAAGTAAACAACAAAGTAAATTCCACACTTAAAGATAAGAATGTAATCTATAGGCCGGGAGGGGTGGCTCACGCCTGTAATTCCAGCACTTTGGGAGGCTGAGGCAGGTGAATCACGAGGTCAGAAGTTTGAGACCAGCCTCACCAACATGGTGAAACTCTGTCTCTATTAAAAATACAAAAATCAGCTGGGCATGGTGGTCTGCACCTGTAATCCCAGTACTCAGGAGGCTGAGGTGGAGAATTGCTTGAAGCTGGGAGGTGGAGGTTGCAGTGAACCGAGATAACGCCACTGCACTCCAGCCTAGGAGACAGAGCGAGACTGCATCTCAAAAAATAAACAAATAAACAAAAGAATGTAATATATGATTCTACTATAAGATAAATAAATGGTACAGTATCTAGTGGATTTGAAGGTCAGATAACAAATCCTGGTAAAACCAGGAGTGTAATAACTTTACATATTTTTTTCAGTGGAGAAGTATGCACAAACAATATTCATGTAAACTTACCAGCCATAAAACTGAAATAAACCAGTAAAAATGAAGAAGCAAAACTGAGCAATAGTATATAAAATTAAATTTATGTCTTTAACAGTTGGCTTTAATTGTGAAATTTTGGGATTAACTGCCTTACTTTAGGAAGAAATGCCACAATGGTAATGGTAGAATTAATCACGTAAACCGAAACTCACCAGCACTCACTGGTCTGAAAACTACTCTTATGGGTTATGCCATATTCCAAAATTTCTGGCATTCTCTCTGTTTACCTTCTCTCCTCACCTTATTGCTTTAGTAGGTCTGGTTCCTTTTCCACTCTTCCTCTAACCTAATACAAGAGAACTGGTCTGTGCTCACTGAGAGGTAAAGGCGTAATAACTGCTAGCCAACCTTTTAGAAATCTGGAACCACATTTGAACACAGACAGTAATCATTCCCTTTTGTTTAAGTTCTGAGTTTGTTAATAAGCAGGAATAAAATTTTTAAAAATAATGTGCAGTCAAAAAGAAAAGGTGAGATTTTGGAAACCTGAGATAATGGCCAGATTGAATCTACAAAGTAGAGGAGGAAATAAGGAAAAACCTCATCTTCTTCAGGGAAACCTGAGAATGCATATGTAGAAGGAAGGGGTGCACAGGTAGATATAGCAAAATCAGCATATGGCTGAACAGAAGGGTAGCTCAGGAAAATGAGTGTATGACCTAATTTTCTTCAAGCTAATAAACTCCATTAATAGTAATTATTTGTCCAGTTGTTATGCCACTTATACTATAAGGGCCTATATTATAGTTATAAATATTTACTTACAAAAATTCTATACCACCTCAAAAACTCTGAAAGATGTTCATAAAATTTTCAATTGCAATAATCCTCCAGAAGTTCAAAGGCATTGTCTATGACCAGACTGTCTAGTTCTTTTGTTACTTACCCAAGCATGAATGTGTATAATATAAAGAATATTAGAGACAGTCATTGGACTGGTAGTTGGAAGATGAGTAGGGTGTCTTTAATTCTAACATGATCAATATACAAGGGAGTAGTTTACAACCTTAGACACATTTTACATTTCTATAAATAGGTATACATACTTAATAGTTCCCATTGAGCAGGACTTTTGATGGTAACAAGATTGGGATGAACATATGAAAGATGATAGTTCCTGAAAGTTGAATTATACTCAGAATAACAAAAAACAGGGAAAATTAACAAAATTAGTTAAGTGTTTTAACTCCTAACGTGTGAACCTAGAACATATCTAGAAAAGCAGCTTATCTAGAATTATTTCATGGAAAGGAAAAATGGCAATCTGCACAACTTCAAATGTAGTAGATAAGATATATAAGAGCCATGTATATATTATCATATAATAATAATATCTATTAGGGGTTCAATAAAATGGTAATTTGTTGGTTTTTAGGATCTTTCTATTTTCTACAAATAAAGGAAAATCATAAATAAATCTCCATCAAACTCATTCCTATAAATCATACACATAATTACTACAGTAAAATAGAAAGGCTACCCTAAATGTTATTCAGTTTTTAATCCAAATAAAGTCACACTAGTAACAGTTGTCTGCTTAAAAACGTTACCTTTGTAAAGAAATATTTTAGCCATATATTTGCTATCTAGCTGGGAATCAGTAAAAAAGTGAATAGTAAGTATGTAGATTATTTGTTCTACTCTATAAAGGGTAAATAAAGCAGCCAGGGCTTGAGATAGGGTACAAAGAACGTTTCCATGGTTACATGCTTTCCCATATCAAATTAGAGCAGAATTTGTGTACAAGAGGTTTGTTGACAGCCTACATAGGCCATAAAAAGAATAGAAGGCTAGGAGTTTGAAATCTAAATATATTCTGCAAAGTCTGTTGAAAGAAAGTTGGGTGAAGAAAGCAGCATCGGGAGAGTTGCAGATTAGTTAAGAGTATCAGATGTCATTTCGTGAAAAGATAATTTTTCTTTTAGATGTGGCTCATAAAAGTCTCTCCAAATGTATGATTAGCTACTCTTTTCTTCATTTCCACAAAGACACCTCAATCTGGTGTCCACCCAAGCTATTAAGAAGAACCATTATTTGGCATGTAGCTAGAAGCATCAGCTTCACCACCTGCCCAATCTTCCAGATGTCACTCCACCATATTCAATCTCAAACACGGGGAGTCTTCAAAAGGACAGTTAAAGGGCTGCTCCCACAACTGCTGGCCAGGCAAGACCTTTGTTGTACACCTGTCCCTATTATTCCTGTAGGCCATTTAGTAGGGGTGAATTCTCTTTTCAGTACATGTTGAGATTCAAGTTGGGCTAAACAGCATTTTATAAATTATAACGTGGTCAGAGTTATGTCCAAAGCAACTCCTGGCAATTTTGACAAAGAGAGGTGTTCCCACATGCTTAAATGTTTCTTTATACAAAAGCAAACGTATCTGGACATTTGAGTAATTTCCTACTTTGTGAACTAGTGCACAAAGGATTGGGATATTTTACTTGGGTCTCCTGTATTTTTACTACAAACAATTGGGAATGAGATACTGTTATATGATTACTAGATAAAAAACTTTTCTACTAAAACTGCTAGTGTTACCCAAGACTCTCTTTTAATATTTTCAGACATCCGCAATAATAACAACAAAGTGAAATAATTCTTAAGTATTTAAAATGATTTAACAGTTTATAAGAGCTAAAGTCATATATATGTAAAAACACATAACTCATGAAGGATAGAAAACCAAATACATACTCTCACAAGCTGGACCTGCTAAAATTGGCTAGTTTCTCTGCCATGTATTTTTCAGCAAATATGGTAGTCAATAACATTTCAGTTTTTGGTTTCTACCGAAAGTTATACAGAATGAATGAGAACTAATTATAGTACACAGTATAATGATACAAAGGACCATAACATACCAGTGAACAAATCAGCCATCAATCATTAAACTGAAAATTCTATATATCTGCGTGTGTGTGTGTGTAGTCCTAGTCACATAGCAGATTTTTAATAGCAATGACCTGACATGAGCTGGTAAATTAGTAAACATTTGATGTAATTCGTTCACTGATTTCAAATTAATAAAGTGAAAACAAAAAATAGTGAAGAACATTTAATAGTGAATTATCCTTTTCTCAAGCATAATTCACCCTTAGTTTCATCACCCTGTGGTTTTCCCTGGCTGGCTTTGTAATGAGTGTTTCTAGAAAGAATGATCAGAAGTTTGAGGAGGTACAGGCAGAAACAGATTTAAAAAAAAATTCTAATTCATAGCAGAGAATTAAATATTTGTAAGGAAGGAAAGAAAAAAACATAGGTGACAGACTACTGTACTACGATGTAGACTAAAGGGAATAGCAGTTGCTAATCATCACATTCATTCATATGGCCGGGCTAATGGCTAATGGTAAGTTGAATTGTTTAGATTACATCTTTGCATCAGGCACTATGCAAGTAATAACTATGCTCCAAAATTGTTGCCCATAAGGCAACAATTAAAAGCTGACTATACCTGACTATACCTGATATCTTTTAAGCAGATTAGATTACAAATAAGCCTCTCCTAGAAAAAAGTTAAGGGAAAGTTATATCTTTTTCATGTGATGCTCTTTATTATGGAATATTTTAGAGTTCTGTGTAATGTCTTAGAGTTGTTTCCCTTAAGCCATGTGGAAAACATAGCTACAGTTAAGAAATGACCTCAAATTTGTGAAGATTTAACAGTTAAATGGGACTGCTTAAATTTAAGACCCTATCTCTGTGTATAAGTGAAGCTCTTACATTTTACTCTGATTAAGTCTTTAAAATACACGGATTATAAATCATATGTATAGGGTGGACATTTACAAATGCATCGTGCATTGCAGACATTTACAAAAGATTTAATTGGCCACAAATAGAATCTATTCTAATCTAAAATCATCTTTTACCTCAATCCCATTTAGAAATTGGATACCTGAAGTTGCAAAACATAACACCTTTGTTTAGGCATATTTTTAAAGAGTTCAAAATCTCTGGATTTTAAGAGGAAAATCTCATTTATTCAGGTAAACTATTAACCCTTGACAAAATTTTTCCGTTAAAGAGTCAATATCTCAAATGAGTGAGGCACAAATTAGAAGCAGAGGCCTAAAAAGGCAAATATACCAGGTAAAAGAATAAAGACTATAGAGGAACAAAACAGTATTTGTCTCCTCAATTCTTGCTCTACATTTAATTTCATGCCATTTTGTACTTTTGCTCTAAAATCTTTACCCAAGTTCTATGCTACGAATGGTCTCTGTCCCAAGTATATGGGAAGACAAATATTGCTGGAAGAGCTTAAATCAAGTACACACTTATTTAGGAGTAAGGAGATACGGTGAATACAGTAGAAAGTCTCTTTATTCCCCAAATTTGGGTGTGTGTATGTATTATCACAATGGCTCCATCATTTAAAACTGATGTAGAAAACTGAGGAATTAGAAGACAGCCATCAAAAATAACAAGCAGTTAAACAAATAAATTGTTATGATTCCCAATCTTATTAATTCTAGGATGGTAGTGGTTTCTAGAGACAAATTAACAATGTCTATAATACTTCCTACATGCAAAGACATTGTCCAGTAACTATCAATTGGAAAAGGGGGAGGTGACAATGTTAAAACAAGAATAAAGTAATTTTTTCAGAAAAAAAAATCTAAGCATTGCTTAAATAAAATCTCTTCAAAGGGTTTATAACTATAAAAATTTTAAAATAAGCCTATTCTAGTTAGCTGTACTGTTAAGAGTAATTAAACAAATATGAGATAATAATAATAAGTGGGCTCTAGACTTGGATAGTCTCTGTTTGCATATAGGGGGTTCTCTTCTATTCCTTCTAACTCAGTTATTATGTTAACATTATTTAAACTTCAATACTTGGCCTAGTAGTACCTAAAAAGCAATACCATTACTTCTTTAAGTTATCTGTTTAAACAAGCTCAATTACTTCTTTCCAGATTTCAATAGAATTATTGGTTATCTTCTGATAAATGGAAGTAACATCTTTGCAAATAGCCTAAGAATACATATTATATATGTTAATGCTATTTTCTCGATTTACTTCAGAATAAAACAGTACTTTAAATAAACGTTTAATTTTGTCAAATGCTATGCCTTAATGCTACTTCAATCATCTGCATTAAAAAGGCCTTTTATAACAATGTTTCATTTTCATGTTATTTACATTAAAAGAAACTAGAAAAAGGCAATACTAGAATATTTACTGTAAAGATAATGGACCAACCAGGAATGAGCTGACATGGCAAGTCTTTTCTGTTTTACATTTCGTATTTACTCTCTTAAAAGACAGATACATGTTTGTCACTAAAATCAAAAGCATAGATTATAAAATCATAACTAAAATGAAGTATCCCACTTGGCTTTCAACATACATTCTGCATTTCTGTTTCTCCTTCATATTTTTGAACAAAGAATCACCAATGATTTTTTTTGTCAGCATAAAAAGAAGAGGCTATAAGATGCTTGAAAGGACATGAACTTAATTTGAATTCAGAAGAGTTGGCTTATATTTTCCTCTTGGCCATTTACTATTTATAACATCTTGGGCAAATCCCTTAAAATACTCCAAGCCTGAATTTCCACATCTGTATAATGGGGATAATGACAACAACTGCCTTCTCTGCATCAAATAAAAGTGGAAAAATGTACAGCAATTTGTAAAAATACTGAGTGTCATAAATATGCTAGTTTTTATCCTAATAAGAGGCAAAATTTTCAAAATGATAGAAAAAATTCTTAGTATATGCTAATGTTAAGTTAAATGTAAATAAAGATAATTATTTACATGTTCAGTGCATTAGGACTCACTGACATTAGACATGCAATAACTGAAAAGACAATCTGGTACCCTACTTTCTCCTAACCCCAAAAAGATTCTGCTAAGTTTGCTAACTGATTAAACAAAGCATTTTTAGTAAGCCAGGAATCTGAGCAAAATTTTTGAGGAAAAATGAATCTTCAGTACGCAAGTAAAGAAGCCCTATGAAATGCTCTGTCTCCCCAAGTATTTGCTGCATAATTGTCCCTTGCTGCCCTTGACATTAGCATTAGCAAATATTAACATTTTATTTCAAAAGATTTTAGGGCTTATTCTCTTGCTCTCTACATATTTTATATAGATATGTGAGCATGCATGCTCATATGTAAGGGTAACCTCAAATTCAAAGTATGGTTTGGGATGCTACTGTGTATCGTAAAGGCACAGAATCTGCTGCTTAATGTTGACCTGCCAATGATTCTGAGAGTCAGCCAAAGAGTCAGAGTAATAAAGTAGGGGTCTTCTGTATGATTCCCTGCTGTGAAAGCACTCCTAATGAGAGATACTTCAGTGAATGATTAATTTTGATTCTGTAACTCATAATATTTTATGAGTTACAGAAATAAAATCCAAGAAATCTGCACACTTTTAAAAAAGCCTTTAGGATAAAAGAGAAAATTTTACACCATTTCAATCAATTATGCTCAAGGATTCTTATTTTAAGATGTCAACGTTTATACTCAGAGCACCGTCCCCGAAATATTAATACTCAGACTCAACTGTAGTAGCATAATGCCTAAAATACTGTATTATTTTTTTCTGAGGTTATCATCTAATAGGACAACAATGGCAATTGGAGCTTTTGTTTTATAAAGATGGAATTCACACTCTCACAATATCAAAATCATACAAATGAATCATTTGATATTCCCTAGATAAAACAGACTCTTATTTTCACCAGAATATTATATACAGTTTGAATACGTCAAATCATAATTGTATTAAATTGTTCTTTTAAAATTCCCTTTTTATAGTTTTACAAGTAACATTAAAACTTGCTGATTGTGTTGGGGACAAAGATCAGTTTACATTTTCTTTTAATTATATTTCTTCCAAATGGAATGCTAAGGCAGACCTATGTATCATGGCCAATTTTACATGCATGCTGTAATTTGCTTGTGTTTTAATATTTGTATTCAAATTAAAATACTCAAATATTTCTTTAGTAGTATAAGCTTTGGAAAAACATAACAAAATTGAGAATACTTTCAGAGAAGGCAAAAATTTGACAATTTCTCTTATTGATGGAGTGTATCATATCAATATTCCAGAAATGCTATATTTTGCTATCACCATCCCTTCAACAGAAGAGTTAAAATGCATTATCATATTTACATGAACCAAAATTTAAAACTACTTCTGTGGATGCCAAAATAATCCTATGCAAGGAACAAGCACTCAATAAATACTCTGATGAATATAAATAAATAAAAAAGAAAATAAAGAAATTTTAAACTGCATAAAAAATAGAAAATTAGGCTATTATCTAGACAGAGAACTTAGCATAATTATTTTATTTTTACAGTCATTTTCCAAATAAAATATATTAACCTACAATGAAATATCACTAAAATAACCTTAAAATATATTTTAAATGATACACACAAAATATATTATTAAAAGCATGAGATATAAACATTATTCAAAAATTGAACTTATATTTGATAACTTAATACAATGAAGTCTAATACAAAAGCATTTTGTATTTTATTGATCCCTGAAGCAAATTTGGCCATTTTTCTAGGTATATTGATTTGAGGTATTGCCTAAAAAGTATTAGATAATATGAACATTAACTTTACTACACTCTATTTTATTAGAATGTAATGATAAAATTTTTTTTACAAGTTCTACAAAGGTTATTTTCAATTGAACACTAATAAGGCGAGGGTATGTTACCTAATAAATCCCAAGTTTAGGTAAAGAGAAATGTGAGGTGCTATTTCACTTAAAAGAATCATTTTCAAACTTTACAGAGTCGTCTTTCTAAAAAACAAACTTTCCTCCATGTTTAAAAAAATGTAGGAACTATTTTATTAAAAATTAGTAGTGAAGAACTTGGGAATTTATCTTCTAAGAATGCTGCTAGAATGAACAAGACATGTCTTACATTTCAAACTTAAGAATTAAAAAATTTTTTTCTGACAAAGTAACAAAAGCTTTTGAAAGGGCCTAATAAAAAGAAAGCCACGCTGATAGAAAAATTGTGATTAAGAAGTATACCTATAAATTTCAAACATATTTTAATTATGTAGCAAAACAACTGAATATTAAGATAAATCATTACTTAATGACATATCACAGGAAGTTATTTGCTATGGAAAATATTTCGTGAACATGCCAATAAGTTTCTCTTTCCTAATGTGCCACTTCAGTGGAGAATACCAGTTAGTAATTTTAAAGGATAATTAATGTCAAAGTACATATAAAAAGTTAACTTTTAAGTAATAGCATCACTGAATAAATGAAATTGAATTGAGATGTATGATGAACTCATCAATTATTTTTAATTTATGAATGAACCTGAATTAACAAAGGTATAAATGGATAATCTTGAAAATGAAAAAAATGTTATTGATCTCTACAAACTATTATATCTACAGAGTATTAAACTCATGTTCCCTAAAATCAAGCTCTCATGCTCTATCCTAAAATAAACCTTTTTATTTCCCCATGACCATCTCTGCCCCCTGCTGCCCATAAATTAATTATAGTCTAACATTTTAAAATAGAATGGTAAGCAAAAACTATAGGAGGTATAAAATTTTCAAAAGCCTAAAATAATCCTCTTGAAAAAAGTAAGATTTCCTTTTCCTATTAAAGTTTTTATTTTTTTTTTGTTAAAAATATGAGTCCCCTACCCAAATTAAAATATAGATTAAAGAACAAAATCAATGTAATTCTTTTTCTGCTGAATACTATAATTGTATATAAAAATATTTTTGTCTTAAGGCTTTTAAAATTTTTGCCGAGAAAAATAATTATCTATTATTTAAAAAATGACAAATTCTTAGCTATACAAATTTAATGTGATGAAAAAGATTGCATATAAAGAGAATAAGTATTAACTATACAAATTACAAGAAAATCTGACTGCTTTTAAATATATTCAAATATTTGCAACTATGTTGACATAGCTGTCCACTAATACAGTTGCATATATTCTATACTAGCCGTATGTATCACTGACTTCATTCATTATAGATTTATCACAATAAGATTGAATGACAAAACAAAATACAACTTTGTGGTAGACATACAGATCAGAAAATAAACAGAAATATATTGATATACTTATTATTTACAAGTTAGTATTTATTGACTATTCTCTGATAAAGTATATTGGGGGGGCAATTATATAACTATATGATCTTCTTAAGGTCTTGAAAAACACATCTGATACAAAAATATAAAGACTAAAATGCTGAAGAAAAGCATAGATGAACATTTTTTTAAATGCAGTAACATATGTCCTTTTACAATATAATTCTAAAAATGTTTAGGAAAAAAAATTCTCAAATTAAGGTGCTTTAAACAAATATGTAAAAAGTATTTTATTAGGTAAATTACTTAAGTAAAATAAGCATTTTCCAGATTGCTTAAAAAAAAGAATAAAGAAGCAAGCCACAAATATTTTAATACCAAAAGATTTTAACAGTATGTACTATACTACTTTAGTTTTTTACCAGATATATCTGACCTGATCTGAAACAGAACATGATAAATACTGTTCAGCTATAATGTATGTGGTATTGTGACATATAACCAGCAAAAAAGCTCTTTCTTAATCAAGCAATCATAATTGTCAAGGCATATGCAAAGAATGAGACCTAAAATACAGTTAACATTTTAAACTACAGGGAAAAAACACATTATTTCATATGCTATGCACTCAAGAAGACATTTATATTGCAATTTTCCTACTGCTATTGTGACAGGGGGAAAAAAATTCTAATAGCTTCAGAATCATATGTATTCAGCTTTTTTTTTTTGAACATCTATAAAACATAAAAACAGTTTAATGTTCATTTCCTACAAGAATTCACATTCAGAAGAGAGTCATCAAAATTTACTACATGCGAGATAAGTAATACTGACAGTGTTCTCTAGCTTAACATTTCCCCGAATCCTCTCATTGTTGTTTAACATTACTGCATACTGGAAAAGTACATTTCTTTTTGTAACAGTGTGGTGACTTACAGCATTTAAAGCAATATTAAGTTCTCTTTAGGAATACAGAGAACTTTCTAATGCAGTCTGAAAAAATTCAAAGTAGAATCTGTATTCTGGAAATTAAGAATCTAGCAGCAATGATAAAGGTTTTGAAACTACTGAATTTGAAGGTAAAAAGACTCAGAATACTATAAACTTAAATTAGACCCTCGCAACTGTTTTCCTTTGTAGTAACATATCTGAATATATTTTGTCTAGGTTTCTTTAATTAAAACCACAACCTACTAATATTTGTCTTGGATTATTCTCTTGAGATATTTATATGTTACTGTGATACTGACCTCAAGGAAGAAGAAACTTAACAACTAGGAAAAAGCTTGAAAGAAGGCTTCTTTGGAAATCTGTGAAGAACTACATAGAACTATTGAATTAAAGCAAGAAGATCATTTCAATGTTTAGTGCATTCTGAAACATTTATATCTAGAAAGTAGATGACACAAAATAGGAAAAGCTTCACCTTTCTACAGTTCATGGTTGTTTATGGTATCAGTCACTACACACACACACACACTCTCTCTCTCTCTCACATAGAAATCACTCCTAACAATGTTCTTTTTAATCCATATCTGAGATCTGAGTGATTGTATGTTACACTTCTCTTTCTTTGATCTTCCTCAGTACTCAGCTCACTGTTAACTGTCCTGGGTGGTCTCCCATCAGGGCTTAGTGATCAGTGTCCCTCTCTATTGGCTGCCTTCTAGGGATTCCTATCAGCTGTATTCTTACATGCATCTGACAACTTTATTAGCTCACTCGGATTGTGCTTCAGAACATCTCCATAGCACATATACTCGTTCTCAAACAATCACACTTTTGTAGTTGACTCAGAACAAATAATTATATGAACACTTCAGCTGTTATACTCAATAATAAAGTCGAAATGAAGAGAAATTTCACATTATGTATAAGTCAGAGCTTAGTTTTCATGTTCAGACTAAAAAAATCAATTCTAGATTGATTTTTGTGTATATATCGTTATTGTCAGAGGATTAATTGATGAATTTTTCATTTGATGAGTCAGTTGGAATAAGCTCTGAGGCACTTAGTGAGCAGAATTCTAATTTACTCTGGTTTTTCACACTCTGCAGTAAACTCATCAATTTTGATATTTTATCATAATTTACTTGCTCCCAAAATGTTCAGAATAAGGTTTCAACACAAAATAAAAGGTATTTAGTACTGTGGATATCTTTGTATTTCTAGACTATGTGATTTATGTAATTTGGATTTTGAAAATGGATTTATACCTTTTAAAAGATATTAAACCTCTGTCTGATTCAACCTGTCCATTTTGAGTTTTTATTTCATTATGATCTAAATCTCTACCATATAGCTAGTTGCTATCCATTTACCTAAAAAGTTCTGTAAAACAAGTAACACTGCAAAAATACCATATTTATAAGCTGACAGTGTAAAACCACACATTAAAATTACAGAAATTGTATTTTGGTCCCAAAACAGGCATATTCCCATGATAAGCAAAAACACTAAAAATCTTAAGTATTTTCAAAGAAAAATTAAATGCATTTTATTGACCAAATACCACACTTTCTAAAAAATTAAGGTGTCAAAGTATACTTTCAAGTGCCTCACAAGAATAAAGACAAGCAAATAATTCTTCCTATTTATTTTTCTTCTTCATATTCCTTACTGAACACAACATCCTAGAATATAGCTGTGTTTTCCAAAGGTAATCTGCCACACCTCTAAGATCTTCTATGCATTTGTTTTTCATGTAAAGTAAGACCATTTTTTTAGAAAGAGATTTAGCATACATTTTAGTTTGGAAAATTTAAGTTAATAAACAACTGTCATACTAACTGTATCAAAGTTCTTTTAAAGATAATTTTCTTCTCCCTCTGGAGTTTGCTTTTAGGTTATTCTTTCCAATAACATCTTTACGTTTATTATTTTCCCCATAGTCTCCTTTTTCTCTGTACTTCTGGTGCTAAGTCCTTGCCTTAATTCTAAGGCTGGTGAGAGCAGATGTGGCATAGTGCTCTGATCCCCCCACACGTAATCTTCCTAAAAAGGTCCCATATGTAGAGTTTCTATAGTCAAAGGGGATGGAAAAGCCTCCTTCTGTGTTTAAACTAATCAACAAGATTTTCTGTCGGCCAGGAGAAAAGTCAGTTTTGATGCTTAGTCTCCCAGTGCTGTGAACTGTCTTCAGAGAACTATCAGCATCAAGGACAGGGAGCAAGGGGTCATGTTCAACGAAAACTCATATAACCTCCTACTTTCTCTATTCTTGCAAGCTTCCCCTTTCTACCTCTATGACCTTGTCACTTTCCTTCATTACTTTGTCCTCCTTAGATACTAGAGCCAATAACGATAGCATCTAGAAAATAGCTTGGAGCATGAGCCGAATGGAAAACTGATTTCAAGTCAGTTTTGCTGGCTTATTGCTTACTTCCTTAGAAAAGAATAAAAGTGGGTATAGAATATTTGAGCACTAACAATATCCTAAGTTCAGAACTCTCAAATATCAGACTAAGATGGCATAAGAAAATTCCCAGACAAGACAACTTTAGTGTTTAAGTAATTTTTCTTGGGGTATTTCATATCAGTTTCTTAATATTCACTTTTAAGCCTATGTAACAAACTAAAATTTATGGTTGTGGTTCAATATTAACTTCTACAAATTTTATGCTAAAGCTAAATGTGAAAGAATACTCCTTGAAATTATTATAGTGATTAAATTATTATAAGATTGAATAATTTTAATTTCACCAATTTAATGAAAAACTAGTTTAATTAATGATACAATAGAAACGCTTGGTTTTTGAGTGGGAAATACGAAACTACACCCTCAAGATCAGTCTAGATAAAATATTCTCCTTCCTATGACCTAGAACATCCTACCATGGAAGATTCCCATTAGTAAGCTAACAATTCTGCTGATTTAGACTACTCTTCCTACTCAAGATAGTGAACAAAGAAAGTCAAAGTAGACAAACTAAACTCTGAAAAATCTGCTACATCTTATTAGCTGTCGTAAAAGGCATACCTAATGATCAAGGAGGGTTGGGAATCTGTAGATTTTCCTTGTTGGTAACACTTTGAATTCTGTTACCATGACTAATATAGAGCTATGAGTACTCCTTATGAAAATAATATTGTGAAGGTAAATAGAAGGACTGGAAAATAAAACTCTAAATTTCCCCTTAAGTTACAGTAATCTATGATATAATGTTTATAAAGTTTAACGATGTTGAAAGTGTCAGTGAGAAATGATATTTCTTATTAAGTTATATCCAGTTAGAATTTGAAATATGGCACCCAAAATAGTAACTAGCTCGTTCAAAATAAATTGTTTTCGTGAGTGCTTGATTAAATGGTGAGCGTGAACAAAGACTGAATTTGAAATTACTTAATTTATTTGAAAACACATTTGGATGGTCTAAGTAAAGCACTTAAATAATTAAACTATTAGAATAAGATACCATATCTTATAAGAAATATGTAGAAGCAGAGTCATAAATCTTATTTCCTTTTATCTCTAGAATACTAAATTAATTTATATCCCAAATCATGAATAAAATAAATTTCATAATTTTTTACCTAATCTAGATCTGTATAGAAACTCATTGATATGGCAGAGCAGGTAGTATTCTGAATAACTGAGGGTTATCAAGAATAATTTGTGAATAATTGAGGTTTGTTTAGAAGAACTTGTGAAAATCTTTCCTACAGCGTGTTATCCTCCCTCATACAATGCTGCTTCCATAATCAGGGTCATCATTACTGAACTTTGAGTAACTTACCCATTATTTTGATGCTACAACCGTGAATGGAATGAAATACTAGACTGAATGTGGTAGACGAAATGAAATTTGTTTTCTTGATATTTACCTCTTTCCCATAAATGTAGAAAGTAGAGGAAAAAAGTAGAAAGATTTCCATATCACACGATCGTTACTCTTCTTACTAAATCGTTTACTGGATTAGTAACTTTCTACTTTGGTGTTCTCCTGTCTTCCATTACACTGTCTTCCACACTTTATAAATGACCACAAGTTTTTCAGTTGCAGTCAAAGTATTCTTTATTTGTACTGGAAAACCCAATCAATTAGGCTCTTCATTGGCTTGTTTACCATTATGAGGTAATACTGCCATCTTGTGGACTTAAAAATATTTCTAGTAAAGGCCATCAAAGGTAAGTTGCATTTTTCTAACTACAGGCATAAATAGATATTCTGTGTCCTTGCTTTCACTTACTTCTGAGAATAACGCAGTGTAGCACCCTAGAGCATACCAGATAATCACGATTTTACTCTATGCTGAACAAAGACTTTTATTTCATCATATAATTAATCTATTCATGATCAAATTCTTGGTTGAAGCAAATAATCACGAAAATGTGGTTAAGTGGGTCCAAACACAGGTTCATAAAACTTAAAAGAAGTTTTCATGGATCACGAAGAAATGGGGAAAAAAAAAAAACTAAAGATGATGTAGTGACTTTCACACAAATATATAAAACCCAAACATCTGAGAACCACTAATACAGGCAGTGGTTATCGTCTTGAAGAATGAACTATCTTTATGATTTTATTAACTCTCCTTCCCTCAAATCCTCAATTAATATGTGTACATTAGGTTTGCCAAGTATGAACTTTAAAAGAGAATGAAGACGATATGGAAGAAAGATACTTCACGTTGGGTAGCAAGATCATAAAAGGATTCTACATACAAGCATTCCAGAAGAAAGATTAGGGAAACTAGTGGGAAAAGAAAGAGTTCTACCATAACTGGATTATATTTTCATTTAATATTTATTTGCAATACACATCTCTCTTTACCAGGATTCTCAATGTATGCAATGTTTCCAAGTACAGGATGTTGGTCTGGGTGCTTTCCATATCACAGTAAAGTTGAAGTAGGGGTGTTATCCCAATTTTGCAGAAAAGAAACAGTTCATCAGTCTTCACTATAGGTAATGACACATACCATTAAAAATAATTTAATTTGCTCTTGCAAGTAAGAGCATTAAATGTTATTATATAAACACACTCTCCTTCTATCATTGTGAATTGTGAGACAAACTGATAGCACATAAGCATGAAAAACAGAGAGAAGCAAACTGTCAACCTGAAGAATTTTATCAGGGCAATAACTAAGTGAGAAATAGAAACTAAGAATTACTATTCAAATGCATTTTGGCATTTAGTTTTATGCCAAATAAAAAGCAAAGCTGCTATCATCAAGCATACATTTAAAGTATGAAATGTATATTTATAATGTATTAAAACAGTGACTAATATTATGTATTATCTATGCTTTACCAAGTTTAATAAGACAATTTAAACAGTATTTTCAAATGATGGTATTTATGCTTTAAAAATATGACCTATTTCAAGTGAGATGTGAAGCAAAAGTAGAAATACATATTGGGTCAGTCACATTTCGTTCCATCAGTTTGTAATTTCAAGAGTCTCTGTCTTGGCTTGCTGCATCAGATGGCCTGTGTAAATTTTTAGCCCCCTTCCCTCAGAACTCCCTAAACAATGTACTTTCCTGACCTCAGTAACAGCAAAATAGAGGAAACCTTCCATACATTGGGTGCTTCGTATAAACTCTCTACTCTGAGCAGATCCTAAAGGAACATTAAATTCAATGAAAGCCTTCACTTTTCTAAACATTCATGTCACAGGTCTTTCAGGATAAATATAGGTAATAACAAGGACATGTGGCAGCAAATGACATTTTACAAAAAAAAAGTATAAAGAGGAAAAGAAAGCATAGAAATCTTATTGTAAAAAGAAAATAGAGCCATAAGCATTTGGACTATTACATTTGTAACATGAATGAAAATAAATAACTGCAGCTTACAAACATATTCTTTCCTTTCTTACATTATCTCATTTAATTCTCATTAATCTCAACAAAATAATGACAAATTTATGCATATCATCTTCATTTCCTAATACACCTCAGAGAAGTTAAGCAACCAGCTCTAGGGCACAGTGGCTAGGGCTAGCATTTGAACTTAGGTTTGGTCCAATTCCAAAATTTAACGTCTACTGAATTCCCCCAGTAATAATTTTGATGATATTGCTGCAGTGCATTACAATTCATCTCATTTAATGCTCTGACTAACTCTGCAAAGGGGCATTATCCCCATTTTACAAGTGAAAAAACAGATTCAGGAAGATCAAGTTATTTATCACAATTCACACAGATAGTAGGAGACAAAGGAGAAGCTAGAAGCCAGATCAATTTATCCCAAGTCCAGTGTCTTTTCTTGTACTCCACTGTTACTCTGTTCTTCAAAAAAATAAAAACAAGCCATATAATGTTTTGTTTCATTTATTCAATCATCAAATGTTTGCATAATTGTTATGTATACTATCTGTCATTACTGTAAAGAAAAAAAATATTTTATTGTTCTTTTCTTCAACATAAAAAACAGTGGGACAGGCACAGTGATTCACACCCGTAATCCCAACACTTCAGAAGGCAAAGGTGGAAGGATTGCTTGAGTCCAGGAGTTCAAGACCAGCCTGGGCAACACAGTAAGACCCCATCTCTACAAAAAAATTAAAAACTTAGCCACATACAGTGGCACTCACCTGTAGCCCCAGCTACTAGGGGAACCAGGGCGGGAGGATACCCTTCACCCAAAAGTTTGAGGCAGTATTGGGCTGGGATTGCACCACTGTACTCTAGACTGAATAACACAGTCAAACACTGTCTCAGAAACAAAACAAAACAGTGGTTCCTTCAACATTTACAATGTCTTTCCTTGTCCTATTTCCCTGTACCAGCCCCCCAAATGTGGTTGCTTTTCAAGACTGAGCCCTCAGGTGTCCTCTCTCTCTATTCTTTCCTAAATCACATTTATAGTTTTAACTTGTCCCTTTTTGTTAATGACTCTCGGGCAATGTGGTCCTAATTTCACACCTGAATATCATTTCCTTATTCTTATGTTTATATAAATAATCTCTTTAAATATCTGTTTCCTCAAACTGAACCAAACAACTACTAAACTTACCAGTATACACTCAATACAATAATCCACCTTTCCAACTATTGTCAGTGATAATACAAGTGTTACATGCATGTATAAACACGGGTGGGAAGAAGTGATGTCCACTTAGTAGATGTAGGACATGAAGAAGTAACTTAACTTTATATTCATAAAGTGAGTGGGGAAAGACTAAATATTGATTCCTTCCAAATTTCTTTCTTTCTTTTTTTTTTGAGACAGAGTCTTACTCTCTCTCATGCAATGGTGTGATCTTGGCTAAGTGTAACCTCCGCCTCCTAAATTCAAGCGATTCTCCTGCCTCAGCCTCCTGAGTAGCTAGGATTACACGCAGCCGCCATCATGCCCAGCTAATTCTTTTATTTTTAGTAGAGACGGGGTTTCACCACATTGGCAAGGCTAGTTTCGAACTCCAGACCCTGGGCAATCTGCCTGCCTCGGCTTTCCAAAATGCTGGAATTACAGGCATGAGCCACAGCACCCAGCCTCCAGATTTTAAACTCTATGTTATTTGATTCCCCTATTACTTCCTATTTTCAGTCACTAAAGTTTACTTTCTCTCCCAATTTCTCTTGCTTCTTTCCTGACTCTCTGAAACAGTGATTCCTAACCTTGGCCTCACATTGCCATCATCTGGCATCTCTAATATATATTTATTCCTTGGTCACCTCCCTTCCCCCAGAGATTCTGATGTAATTAGTCAAAGGTGCAACTTGAATATTGGGCAATGGTTCCCAAACTCTGATGCACAAACAATCACCTGTAACATTAAGTACCACAAATTTAATCTCAGTGTCTAGGGGTGGGTGTCAGGTATTAGCATTTT
This sequence comes from Ateles fusciceps, assembly GCA_036589455.1. Classification (NCBI taxonomy): domain Eukaryota; kingdom Metazoa; phylum Chordata; class Mammalia; order Primates; family Atelidae; genus Ateles; species Ateles fusciceps. The sequence goes on along the minus strand of JAZHEH010003005.1, from coordinate 4,952,705 downwards.
TCAAAGATTCCACAGGTAATTCCAGTGTCAGCAAAGTTAGGAAGAAAACAAAGTCTGGGGAAGCAGCCATGTTTTAGACATTAATTTACTTCAAATATGTAGGAATTCAATCACATATATTGTTGGGATAAAAAGGAGGACATGAATTTAAGATCTAAAGTACCTCTATTTATTTATTTATTTATTTTTATTGCATTTTAGGTTTTGGGGTACATGTCAAGAACATGCAAGATTGTTGCATAGGTACGTACACACATGGCAGTGTGATGTGCTGCCTTCCTCCCCATCACCTATATCTGGCATTTCTCCCCATGCTATCTCTCCCCAACTCCCCAACCCTGCTGTCCCTCCCCCAACTTCCTGCCAACAGACTCCAGTGTGTGATGCTCCCCCTCCCTGTGTCCATGTGTTCTCATTATTCAACACCCGCCTATGAGTGAGAACATGCGGTGTTTGATTTTCTGCTCTTGTGTCAGTTTGCTGAGAATTATGGTTTCCAGGTTCATCCATGCCCCTACAAAGGACACGAACTCATCGTTTTTGATGGCTGCATAGTATTCTATGGTATATATGTGCCACATGTTCCCTGTCCAGTCTATCATCGATGGGCCTTTGGGTTGGTTCTCAGGTCTTTGCTATTGTAAACAGTGCTGAAATGAACATTTGTGTACATGTGTCCTTATAGTAGAATGATTTATAACCCTTTGGATATATACCCAGTAATGAGATTGCTGGGTCAAATGGAATTTCTATTTCTAGGTCCTTGAGGAATCGCCACACTGTCTTCCACAATGGTTAAACTAATTTACACTCCCACCAACAGTGTAAATGTGTTCCTATTTCTCCACATCCTCTCCAGCATCTGCTGTCTTCAGATTTTTTAATGATCATCATTCTAACTGGCGTGAGATGGTATCTCAATAGTTTTGATTTGCATTTCTCTAATGACCAGTGATGATGAGCATTTTTTCATATGTTTGTTGGCTTCATGTATGTCTTCTTTTGTAAAGTGTCTGTTCATGTCCTTTGCCCACTTTTGAATGGGCTTGTTTGTTTTTTCCTGTAAATCTGTTTTAGTTCTTTGTAGATTCTGGATATCAGCCCTTCGTCAGATGGGTACAATGCAAAAAAATTTTCCCATTCTGTTGGTTGCCAATTCACTATAATGACTGTTTCTTCTGCTGTGCAGAAGCTGTGGAGTTTGATTAGGTCCCATTTGTCTATTTTGGCTTTTGTTGCCAATGCTTTTGGTGGTTTGGTCATGAAGTCCTTGCCTACGCCTATGTCCTGAATGATTTGCCTAGGTTTTCTTCTAGGGTTTTTCTGGTGTTAGGTCTTATGTTTAAGTCTTTAATCCATCTGGAGTTAATTTTAGTGTAAGGTGTCAGGAAGGGGTCCAGTTTCTGCTTTCTGCACATGGCTAGCCAGTTTTCCCAACACCATTTATTAAACAGGGAATCCTTTCCCCCATTGCTTGTTTTTGTCAAGCTTGTCAAAGATCGGATGGTTGCAGATGTGTGGTGTTGCCTCCAAGGCCTCTGTTCTGTTCCATTCGTCTATATCTCTGTTTTGTTACCAGTACCATGCTGTTTTGATTACTGTAGCTTTTAGTATAGTTTGAAGTCCGCTAGTGTGATGTCTCCCCGCTTTGTTCTTTTTGCTTACAATTGACTTGGCTATGCGGGCTCCTTTTGGTTCCATATGAAGTTTAAGGTGGTTTTCCCCAGTTCTGTGAAGAAGGTCATTGGTAGCTTGATGGGGATAGCATTGAATCTGTAAATTACTTTGGGCAGTATGGCCATTTTCACGATATTGATTCTTCCTAACCATGAACATGGAATGTTTCTCCATCTGTTTGTGTCCTGTCTTATTTTGTTGAGCAGTGGTTTGTAGTTCTCCTTGAAGAGGTCCTTTACATACTTTGTTAGTTGTATTCCCAGGTATTTTATACTCTTTGTAGCAATTGTGAATGGCAGTTGATTCTTGATTTGGCTCTCTTTAAGTCTGTTATTGGTGTATAGGAATGCCTGTGATTTTTGCACGTTGATTTTGTATCCTGAGACTTTGCTGAAGTTGCTTATCAGTTTCAGGAGATTTTGGGCTGAGACAATGGGGTCTTCTAGATATACAATCATGTTGTCTGCAAATAGAGACAATTTGACTTCCTTCTGTCCTATTTGAATACCCTTTATTTCTTTTTTTTGCCTGATTGCTCTGGTTAGAACTTCCAATACTATATTGAATAGGAGTGGTGAGAGAGGGCATCCTTGTCTAGTGCCAGATTTCAAAGAGAATGCTTCTAGTTTTTGCCCATTCAGTATGACACTGGCTGTTTGTTTCTCGTAAATAGCTTTTATTATTTTGAGATACGTTCCATCAATACCTAGTTTACTGAGGGCGTTTAGCATAAAGGGCTGTTGAATTTTGTCAAATGCCTTCTCTGCATCAATTGAGATAATCATGTGGTTTTTGTCTTTCGTTCTGTTTATGTGGTGAATTACATTTATAGACTTGCATATGTTGAATCAGCCTTGCATCCCCGGGATGAAGCCTATTTGATCATGGTGGATAAGCTTTTTGATATGCTGTTGCAAATCGGTTTGCCAGTATTGTATTGAAGATTTTTGCATCTATGTTCATCATGGATATTGGCCTGAAGTTTTCTTTTCTTGCTGAGTCTCTGCCAGGTTTGGTATCAGGATGATGTTGGTCTCATAAAATGATTTGGGAAGGATTCCCCTCTTTTGGATTGTTTGGAATAGTTTCAGAAGGAATGGTACCAGCTCCTCTTTGTATGTCTGGTAGAATTCAGTTGTGAATCCGTCTGGACCTGGGCTCTTTTTGTGTGTTAGTCTCTTAATTGCTGCCTCAACTTCAGACCTGGTTATTGGTCTATTTAGGGTTTCGGCTTCTTCCTGGTTTAGGCTTGGGAGGATGCAAGTGTCCAGGAATTTATCCATTTCCTCCAGGATTAGTAGTTTATGTGCATAGAGATGTCTGTAATAATCTCTGATGATGGTTTGTATTTCTGTAGAAACTGTGGTGATATCCCCCTTTATTGTTTTTTATTGCATCTATTTGATTATTCTCTCTTTTCTTTTTTATTAATCTGGCTAGTGGTCTGTCTATTTTGTTGATCTTTTCGAAAATCAGCTCCTGGATTTATTGATTTTTTGAAGGGTTTTTTGTGCCTCTATCTCTTTCATTTCTGCTCTGATCTTATTTACTTCTTGCCTTCTGCTAGGTTTTGAGTTTTTTTGATCTTCCTCCTCTAGCTCTTTCAATTTTGACGATAGGGTGTCGATTTTAGATCCTTCCTTGCTTCTCATGTGGGCATTTATTGCTATATATTTTCCTCTAGACACTGCTTTAAATGTGTCCCAGAGATTCTGGTATGTTGTGTCTTCATTCTCATTGGTTTTGAAGAACATCTTTATTTCTGCCTTCATTTCATTGTTTATCCAGTGAGCATTCAAGAACCAGTTGTTCAGTTTCCATGAAGCTGTATGGTTCTGAGTTAGTTTCTGAATTCTGAGTTCTAACTTGATTGCACTGTGGTCTGAGAGACTATTTGTTATGATTTCTGTTGTTTTGCATTTGCTGAGGAGTGATTTACTTCCAATTATGTGGTCAATTTTAGAGTAGGTGTGATGTGGTGCTGAGAAGAATGTATATTCTGTGGATTTGGGGTGGAGAGTTCTGTAAATGTCTATTAGGATTGCTTGATCCACGTCTGAGTTCAAGTCCTGGATATCCTTGTTAATTTTCTGTCTTGTTGATCTAATATTGACAATGGGGTGTTAAAGTCTCCCACTATTATTTTGTGGGAGTCTAAGTCTCTTTGTAAGTCATTAAGAACTTGCTTTACGTATCTGGGTGCTCCTGTATTCGGGTGCGTATATATTTAGGATTGTTAGCTCTTCTTGTTGCATTGATACTTTTACCATTATGTATGTCCTTCTTTGTCTCTTTTGATCTTTGTTGGTTTAAAGTCTATTTTATCAGAGATGAGAATTGCAACTCCTGCTTTTTTTTTTTGCTCTCCATATGCTTTGTAAGTCTTCCTCCATCCCTTTATTTTGAGCCCTTGTGTATCCTTGCATGTGAGATGGGTTTCTGGATACAGCACACCGACGGGTTTTGGCTTTTTATCCAATTTACCAGTCTGTGTCTTTTGATTGGGGCATTTAGCCCATTTACATTAGGGTTAATATTGTTATGTGTGAATTTGATCCTGCCATTTTGATGCTAGCTGGCTGTTTTGCCCATTAATTGATGCAGTTTCTTCATTGTGTTGATGCTCTTTACCATTTGGTACGTTTTTGGAGTGGCTGGTACTGGTTGTTCCTTTCTATGTTTAGTGCCTCTTTCAGGAGCTCTTGTAAAGCAGGCCTGGTGGTGATGAAATTTCTGAGTACTTGCTTGTTCGTAAAGGGTTTTATTTTTCCTTCACTTATGAAGCTTAGTTTGGCTGGATATGAAATTCTGGGTTGAAAGTTCTTTTCTTTAAGGATGTTGAATATTGCCCCCACTCTCTTCTGGCTTGTAGGGTTTCTGCTGAGAGATCTGCTGTGAGTCTGATGGGCTTTCCTTTGTGGGTAACCCGATCTTTCTCTCTGGCTGCCCTTAGCATTTTCTCCTTCATTTCAACCCTGGTGAATCTAATGATTATGTGCCTTGGGGTTGCACTTTTGAGGAATATCTTTGTTGTGTTCTCTGTATTTCCTGGACTTGAATATTGGCCTGCCTTGCTAGGTTGGGGAAGTTTTCCTGGACAATATCCTGAAGGGTATTTTCCAGGTTGGATTCATCTGTCCATCACATTCAGGTACACCTATCAAACATAGATTAGGTCTTTCACATAGTCCCATATTTCTTGGAGACTTTGTTCTATTCCTTTTTACCCTTTTTTCTCTACTCTTGCCTTCTCGTTTTATTTCATTGAGTTATCTTCGACCTCTGATATCCTTTCTTCTGCTTGGTCAATGCAGCTATTGAAAATTGTGTATGCTTCACGAAGTTCTTGTGTTGTGTTTTTCAGCTTCATCAATTCACTTATATTCCTCTCTAAGTTGTTTATTCTTGTTAGCATTTCGCCAAATCTTTTTTCAAGGTTCTTAGTTTTCTTTGCATTTGGTTAGAACATGTTCTTTTAGCTTACAGAAGTTTCTTATTACCCACCTTCTGAAGCCTGATTCTGTCAATTCATCACACTCATTCTCCATCCAGCCTTGTTCCCTTGCTGGTGAGGAGTTGTGATCCCTTGTAGGAGGAGAGGCGTTCTGGTTTTGGGTGTTGTCATCCTTTTTGTGCTGGTTTCTTCCCATCTTTGTGGATTTATCCACCTGTCATCTTTGTAGTTGTTGACTTTCAGATTGGGTCTCTGAGTGGACGTCTAGTTTGTTGATGATGAAGTTATTTCTTTTTGTTTCTTAGTTTTCCTTCTAACAGTCACGCCCCTCTGCTGTAAGACTGCTGAGGTCCGCTCCAGGCCCTGCTTGCCTGGGGGATCACCTGTAGCGGCTGCAGAACAGTAACAGTTGCTGCCAGTTTCTTCTTCTGCTATCTTTGTCCCTGAAGGATACCCGCCAGATGTCAATCTGAGCTCTCTTTATGAGGTCACTCTTTGGATATACGGGGGTCAGGGGAGCTGCTTGAGGAGACAGTCTGTCCTTTATAGGAGCTCAAGTGCTGAGCTGTGAGCTCTGTTGTTCATTCAGAGCTGCTGGGCAGGTACGTTTAAGTCTGCTGCAGCAGAACTCATAACCCCCCCCCCCTTTTCTTTCCCAGGTGCTCCATCCCCGGAAGTTAGGACTTTATTTATGAGTTTCTGTTGTGCTGCTGCCTTTTTTCAGGGTTGCCCTGCCCAGCGAGGAGGCAGCCTAGTCACTGTCTGCCTGCAGAGGCTCTGCTGAGCTGCTGTGGGCTCTACCCAGCTGCCTTGTGAACTTCCCTGCAGTCCTGTTTATACGGGTATAGTTAGAACTGCCTCGGCAATGGCGGCCCACCTCTGTAGTAGTGGACTCTGCAATGGCAGGCTGCCTTGGCAATGGCAGGCTGCCTCAGCAATGGCGGACTACCTCCGTAATGGTGGAGTGCCTAGGTAATGGCGGACGCCCCTCTCCCACAGAGCTGGACTGTCCCAGGTTCAGCTGTGTTTGCTGTGAAACTCTCAATCCAGAGCATTTCAGATTGCTGTTTTTTTGTGGGGTTGGGACCAGCCGAGCCTGATCACCTGGCTCCCTGCCTCAGAGCCTTTTTTTTTTAGTTGAACAGTTGACTGTCTCCCCAGGTGTTCCAGTCGTCTGTTGAAAAGGCGCCGGGATCTGTGTGATTTCCCGTGCGGCAACCCACTGCGCCTGCACTGGCTAAAACAGCCGCGCTGAGATTCATGGTGCTTTTTTGCCCGGGAATCTTCTGGTCTGGCTCCCTGTTTCAGTCCCCTTTTCTATCAGTTGAATGGGTGACTCTGTCTTCCCGAAGCTCCAATCGCCAGCTAAAACGGTGCCCGGACCCATGTATTTTGTATGGAGAACTGCTGTGCCAACGTGCCGGCCAAAACAGCCACGCTGGCAACCTGTGGGGCTCCTCCGCCTGGGGAATCTCCTAATCTGTGGGCAACAAAAATCCGTCTGGAAATGTGGTGTCCACTTACCCTCCACACTTTCCCTGAGAGCTGCAATCCGTCTCCACCTCTATATATTCATATAAAGATTTTAAAACTTTCATAAAAATTTAATAGTTATCTCTTTAATAATCTTACTTACCTGTAAATGATACTAAAAATAATTTACTTAATTAAATTTACTGTCAAGTTTGTAGAAGAGAGAAGAGTCAATTTTTAAAATAGTGTATTATTTTAGAATATTTTGGCAAAGTAGAATAGCAAAGATTTTTTTTTTTTGATTGAATGAAGTGGTAATAAAAGTTTCATTTCATTGTAGAATAAGGTATATAGACCATGAAGGGATTTGTAATTTTTAAGATGAAAATTGGAGAACATGGTAAGATATCTTAGGCAACTGTCATTGGCAATCATTTATAGCCCCACTGGTGGTTATCTTTGTAAGTTCAGGTTATAAGTTTGAAATTAGTACAATTTCTACTCTTTGCCAATCTTTTGGAATTTACCCAGCTCAGAGCACTCCAATTTCTATTAGGTATCTCAAACCGCTGGAATATAAAAGATGAGACATACAAATACTTCTCATCATTTGCCTCCTTTTACTTGTAAGCAAGTGGGAGGGGGAAAGTAAAGACTCCTGTCTCTTTCAAATGAAATTTTTTTAGCAAGTTAAATAAAAGTTTAATGAAACTTCTTTACTTAGACAACTCTTTCTAGACAAAGGCGAAGTCTTATATTGAATGTTTTCACAAATTGATTATGAGCTTATTTTTCATACACCTAAATCTCCAGAAAGTGTACATTTGTTTCATTTTTTTCTTGAGACTTTACAGAAAAAATAAATTTCTATATATGAATTATAGTATATGATCTGTAATACATCGGATCAATTAGAATTAAAAATCTACAGGATTCTCTGTTGTTTTATTGAAGAATAAAATAAACCACTATAGCACAGACTGCTTTGGGGCTCATGCCTGGATCATAGGTACTGGCATATTGTTTGCATAGTTAGACAGAGTAGTAATAAAGACTGAGTGCTGACTCTGTGTCAAGTGTGTCTTAAATTATTTACATGGATTATCTCACATAACTTCATAATGAGACTGAGAGCTCATACTGCTGCCATCTTCCCTTTTCAAATGAGGACACAGGCTTAGCTGGATTAACGTAAACCACAATTTTGTGTGACAGAGTAAGATAAACATACAGTTGACCCTTGAACAATATGTGTTTGAACTGTGTAGGTCCACTTACATGCAGACTATTTTCAATAAATACATTAAAAAATTTTGGGGGACTTGTAACAATTTCAGAAAACTTACAGATGAACTGCATGGCCGAGAAACGTCAAAAAAAATTAAGAAAAAGTTAGGCATGTCATGAATGCATACAATATACGTAGATATCAGTCTATTGGATCATTTGCCACCATGTAATATTCACAAATAGAGAAAGTTAAAATGTATCAAAACTTGTGCACACAAACACTTACACACCATACACAGTACCATTCAGTTGAAAGAAGCTTAAACAAATGTAAAGATGCAGTATTAAATCCTTACTGCATAAAATTCACTGCAGTACATACTGCAGTGCTATAATAATTTCACAGCCATCTCCTTTGCTATTGTGTGCCCAAGTGTTGTGAGTGTCCCCTTAAAATGTCATGTAATGCTAATCATTTCTGTGTGAGCAGTTGTCTCTTCAGTAAATTGTATAACCCAGTGAAAAGTGATTTCTCATCGTTCTTGTGCATTTTTCACTGTGTTTAGTGTCATACTGGAAACCCTGAATAACACCATGAGATGCCACTAGTGCTGCAAGTGCTCCCAAGAAGCAAAGAAAAGTCATGACATTACAAGAAAAAGTTAAATTGCTTGATATATACCATAGATTGAGGGCTGCAGTTGTGGTTGTCCGCCATTTCAAGATAAATGAATTCAGTGTAAAGACCATGTTAAAAATAAAAAATAAAGAAAATTAATGAAGTTGTAGCTACAGCTATGCCAGCAGATGCAAAGCCCTTCACTTTTTGCAAAATTCCTTTTCATCTCATATTGAGAATGCAGCTTTTATGTGAGCGCAGGATTGCTATAAGACATACCTATAGATTCTTCCGTGATTTGAGAAAAGGTGAAGTCATTACATGGCAACTTAAAGGAAGGTGAAGGATTTAAAGCTGGAGAATTTAGTGCCAGCAAATAGTGATTTGACAATTTTAGAAAGAGGTCTGGCTTTATAAATGTCAAGATTAGAGGAGAAGTAACTTCTGCCAACCAAGAGGCAATGGACATGTTCTCAGATGCCATTAAGAAAATCATTGAGAAGAAAGGATATCTGCCTAAACTGTTTTTTAAATGCAGACAAAAGTGTCCTATTCTGGGGGAAAAAAAGAAAATGCCATAAAAGACATTTATTAGTAAGGAAGAGAAGTGAGCACCAGAATTTAAGGCAGGAAGACATAGGTTAACTCTACTATTTTGTGCACATGCATTCAGGTTTATGATCAGGACTGTTCGTATCTTTAAAGCTGCTAACCCTTGAAGGAAAAAGATAAACACCAGCTGGCAGTTTTTTGGTTGTACAACAAGAAGTCCTGGAAAATGAAAACACTTTTTCTGGATTGGTTCCATCAATGCTTTGTCCCTTAAGTCAGGAAGTACCTTGCTAGTAAGGGACTGCCTTTGAAAATTCTATTGATATTGGACAACATCCCTAGCCATTCACACTCCCACAAGTACAATACTGAAGATGTTGAGATGGTCTACTTGGCCCCAAACACAGACTCTAATTCAGTCTCTAGATAGGGGGTCATAAGGACTTTTAAAGATAATCACACACGGTAGTTTACAGAAAGTATTGTCAATGCCATAGAATAGAACCCTGATGGAAGATTACGAATGTCTGGAAAGATTACACCAATGAAGATGCCATCATTGTTACAGAAAGAGCCATGAAAGCCATCAAGCCTGAAGCAATGAATTCCTGCCACAGAAAATTGTGTCCAGGTGTCATGCATGACTTCACAGAACTTATGAAAGAACAATTAGGGAAATAATGAAGGAGATTGTGGATATGGAAAAAAAAGTGAAGAGGTGGTAAAAGGTTTCAAGATAAGGATCTTGGAGACATTCAAGAACTAATAGACACTATACCAGAAGAATTAACAGTAAAACAACTTGGGACTGGGTGTGGTGGCTCACACCTGTAATCTTAGCACTTTGGGAGACTAAGGCAGGCACATTACTTGAGGTCAGGACTTCAAAACCAGACTGGCCAACATGGTCTCTACTAAAATAGTTTTTAAAAAATTAGCTGGGTGTGGTGGCAGGCACCTGTAATCCCAGCTATTTGGGAGACTGAGGCAGTAAAATCACCTGAACCGGGGAGGCGGAGGCTGCAGTGAGCCCAGATCACACCATTGCACTCCAACCTAGGCAACAAAAGCAAAACTCTGTTAAAAGAAAAGAAAAGAGGAGGGAAGGGGAGGGGAAGGGAGGGGAGGGGAGGGGAGGGGAGAGGAGAGGAGAGGAAGGGAGGGGAAGGGAGAGGGAGGGGAGGAGAGGGGAAGAGAGGGGAGGGGAGGGGAGAGGAAGGGAGGTGAGGGAAGAGGGAGGGGAGGAGAGGGGAAGAGAGGGGAGGGGAGAGGAAGGGAGGGGAGGGGAGGGGAAGGCAGGGGAGGGGGAGGGGAAGGCAGGGGAGGGGAGGGGAAGGCAGGGGAGGGGAGGGGGAGAGGAGGGGAAATAAAGAAAAGGAAACAACTTGGGAGATGAATGTTTCCAAATCAGTGCCAGACAATAAGGAAAGACATAGAAGAAGCAGTGCCAGAAAATAAGCTGACATTAGACAATGTGGCAGAAGAGTTCCAATTATTCAAGACTGCTTTTGACTTCTTTTGTGACATGGATCCTTCAATGATATGAGCACTGAAACTAAACCAAATGACGGAGAAGGATTGGTACTGTATAGAAACACTTTTAGAGAAATGAAAAAGCAAAAAAGTCAGAAATTATGATGTATTTCCACAAAGTTACAAGAAATATACTGCCTCTCTGGCTTCCCTTCCATCTCCTCCAACTCTTTAGACTCTGCCACCCCTAAGACAGGAAGACCAAGCCCTCCTCTTCCTCCTCCTCAACCTATTCAACATGAAGACAAGGATTAAGACCTTTATGATGATTCGCTTCCACTTACAGTGGATCAGTAAATTTATGTTTTCTTCCTTATGATTATCCTAATAACATTTGGTTTTACATGGCTTATTTATTATAAACTACAGTATATAATACTACACAAAATATGTGTGAATCAACTGTATATGTTATCAGTAAGGATTCTGGACAACAGCAGGCTACTAGTAGTTAAATTTGAGGGGGAGTCAAAAGTTATATGCAGATTTCCAACTTTGCAGGGCAGTTGAAAATCTGCATATAACCCTTTAACTCCTATGTTATTAAAGATTCAACTTTATATACATACATATATATATATACACACACACACACACACATACATACATACATACATGCATACATGTCTATATACCTACAAAGCTATATTTATGTCTACATAGCTTTAGGCAAAAAAAAAAAAACCTGGAATATTATCTATCAAATTGTTAATCCAAATTAACCTCTGGCATAGAGTAAGATTGGGAGCAGAAGTTTTCACTTTTTATTTTTTCAACTGTAGGAATTGTGGGTAATTTTTTTCCTTTTTGTGTTTTTCAGCATTTTCCAAATAACTTTTTAAAAGAGAAAAATAAATAAATAACACAGATTCATGGCTGGGCACAGTGGCTCATGCCTGTAATCCCTGAGCTTTGAGAGGCATCGCTTGAGCTCAAGAGCTCAAGGCCAACCTGGGCAACAAAGCGAGACTTCATCTCTACTAAAAATTAAAAAATTAACCAGGTATGGTGATACATACAAGTAGTCTCAGCTACTCAGGAGGCTGAGGTTGGGGGACTGCTTGAGCCCAAAAATTCAAGGTTAGAGTGAGCTATGTTCACACCACTGCATTCTAGCCTGGACAAGAGAGTGAGACCTTGTCTCAAAAACAAACATACCAAAAAAAGAACACTCTATCAGAATAAACAAACACACACCCTGTAAGTGAAACATGTTACTGAAGTTCATATATATAATACATATCCAAAAGGAGCCATAGAGAAGCTTATATACCAATGGTTAGTAAAATGGGAATAGAAGGACAGAGAAAGAAGAGTGGAAAGTTTTTGAGCAATGAAGGGACATTATCCAATTTGTGTCTTCTAGGAAGCTTAATTATATAATTAAGCCTTCAAATCATATTTGAAGGCACAAAACTAGATAGAACACTATGTGGATAGACTGGACATGAGGTGAGGTCTTCATAGAACCTAGATTATTGTACTTGTAGCTACATGATGAAAAAGTAACATGCTTTCATACATCATTTTTAAAAACCACTAACCCTTAAGGGAAAAAGTGAAAAAACAAACAAAAGGGTGTGAAGAAGGAAGGAAGCAAAATAAAAAAGGTTAAATAACTGGCATGTTTCACATAGAAACCTAGTGATAAATCCATGACTTAATGCTCAAGTTTTAACTACAATATGCCATTACTTCCTGCAATCCCTCGGGAAATGTATACTGAATGGACAACCAGATAAATGAAAGTGAATCTTCTTAATGAAGACTGGGATATGGGTCATTTGGATTCCTACTTGTAAGAGAGAGAATGGCAGAGAGAGTGCCAATTTGTAACCACTGAAAAAGCGTTTAATATCACCAAAAGAGCTGGGGTATCCCATAACCAATAACTGTCTAATTTGCCAATATATATTAGCAACAAATGTTTTCAGGATGGCAGAAGGTATTGAGAAAGAAAATCAAGAGATAGGAGAACCAAGTAGTGAACAGGAAACAAAACAGCACATAGGAAACAAATAAGATTAGATCCACCAGTCTCTAAAGCGTTGAATGACTTGTTCAGTAACTACCCAGAGGATTTAGCTGGAGGGTCAGAGGGAAGGAATATGTAATTCAAAAATAGGTTGGGCATGCAGCATTGTTAAAGTATTAAATAATATAGGTTTCTGAGAAGACCTCTGCTTCCTCTCAGTCCACTTTAGCTCACTGAAGAAATAACTTTATCATCACTCGTGCACAGACTCTACTCTGTGCTCTCAAGGAGAATAAAATGAATGTAGATCTTGGATACTGTCAAATGTAAAATGGCTCTGAATGTTCCTCCTGACTGTTTAACTACGACTACATTAAGCTAATCAATCTTACATTAGCAATAACTGAAAATTTTCAAATTTTTCAAAAGGTATGATCATGAAAAAAAGAACACTTAGAAACCATTTCCCCCCACAGAATGACACACTTTAGACTGTTATAAAATGTGATGTCTTATTCCATTAATTTTGTATCTATTGGTTATAAGGATGATGATGAACTAGATCACAGAAAATATCTGATATTAAAGAAAGCCCTATATGACCTAGTAATTTGCCAGTTCTTCCTCCTTAATATGTCATTTACACACAGCACTGTACAAGACTGTGATAGTAAGAAACTGTCTTAAAGATTCTTGAGAATGAGAAACTTATAATTTTATTTAAACTACCCAAATTATAGTAAACAAAACATGTCAGAATGAATTATTTGTTGGGCAGAGAAGAAAGCCCATTATTTGCCCAGTATTGGTGTCTTAGATAATGTGTTCACACTCTCCAGGACATGCTAAGACAGATTAGCTTAGAGTCCTGGGTATGTGGGACAAAGGGATTCACATCCTGAGTGAAACAAAGTAGGATGGCACAAGATTTCATCATAATACTCAGAATGGTGTGCAATGTAAAACTTCTGATTTATTTCTGGAATTTTTAACCTAATATTTTGGACTATGACTGATGACAGGTCACTGAACCATGGAAAGAAAAACTACTTGTCCCACCTTATCCATGGGAAGATATGTTGAAAAAGCTCAACATATCTCTTACCACCTAAGAAGAAAACCCTATCTCTGACGCAGTTATTGAGAAAAATAATCTCAAATCAAGACAAACTAAAATTTGAGGAAGAGCTCTAAGTCTCTATTTTACTAATGAGGGGCTTCACTACTAAGACCAGCTTTTCTGATTTCCCAGGTGTCTTCACTTTTCTTTCTGTTATACAATCAGTTTTTATCTGAGTGGAGCTCCAAATTTATTAATAAGTATAGCTTTACGATATTAAGATTTAAATGACAGTATAAAAATACCAAATGCAATACTTTGAAGATACCATCCATTTGCTAGGCTAGGCCTGTGTACTCCATGAATGGGCAAAAATTTTTCTTGCCTCAGCTACTGTATTTCCAATTCTTGAGTATAATTTTAATATGCTTTATACATTGGCAAGTGTGGCATACTTTAATTTTCATTCTGAAGGAAATGAAAAAGAGTATGTTCTTTCACCCTCACTCTTGTGCATTTACCTAGGTGTTTCATGTAGTAAAACTCTTTTTCTGCAAAATTCACCATGGAATGACAGTTCCACTCCAGATGAGCTACAGTGGATGCGATAAAATGCAAATGTGGGTTTCTTGAATGCTAATTCTCCAAGAAAGAAATCAATCCTAACGCAGGCTGTGTGAACCAAATGAGCATATTAATACCATGTGATTGAAAGAAGAATGTTTTTATAAGTACTAACATTTTCTAATGCAAGTGAATTCTATTAGCCCAGGTAGGAGGACTATGATTGGCCAAGGGAGAAACTATACAGCAGAACAAATATAAGAGGTGACGTGTAAAGAAAACACTGAGGTCAAACTCACCTCAAAAGAACTGAATAGGAAGTAACCAAAGACAGAGGAAGAAAATAATGCAGGAGATTCAAATGTGTTGGAATTTAGGGCATTGAGAAAGAAAGACTCATTCCAAAACAAAGAAAACTGCTTGGAATGTGCCACGGGACAAAAAAAAAAAAAAAACCCTCTCTGAGAAACAAAGAAACTAAGAGGAACCAGGAAATGTTGGCAGCAAGTAAACATATAAGTAGAAATATGAGGCAAAAAAGAGATTGGAGACAGAAAGGAGAAAATACAAAAAGGAGTATGATCTTAGTAAATCCCACTGAGTCTGGGATTCTGTATTTTAAAGCACTCTTGGTGAATTAGGAAAATTTGGAAAAAGACCTAGGAAAGGGTTTGGTTTTGGAGTGAGATCTGGATCATAGACTGTGGCTTCACTGTGTTAGGGGAAAACAACCTCCCTCAGCTGGTCTCCATGTGGACTAACGATTCTGGCCTTGCTCATTCTTCCCCCAGCATAGGGATGACCCATGTGACTGATGAACTGCTATTTGTGGCTCAGCCTCTCGCTCCTCCTCCCTCACCCTGGACAGCCATAAAAAGCACACATTCTTCTCTGCTCCTCAGTACCGAAAACTTCACGTGGGGAGGCCTGCTTACCTACCTATTTTCCAATCTATTATTTATTAGTAATAAAGATGACACATTGATCTTTATCATCTCACTCTTTTTCTCTCAATTGGTTCCAAATTTAGATGAAGAAAAGACAGCTGCATCCAATTTGAGGTGTTAAAATATTAAGAAAATGTGCATCTTATTACAGAATTGACAAACCACAGTAATTTGATACCCTTTTATGACTTGCTAATCTGGGTGTATACATGTAAAAAAGAGAGGATGGGAAAGGGAGAGAAAAAGGGAAAGAAAAAAGAAGAAGAAGAGAAAAGGGAGACAGATTACTGATATTCGACTGTCAAACACCCAGCTAAGGGTTTATCTATAAAAATCATTAATTTTCTGTCTGTAGACATCATAACTCTGCTTCACTTCCAATTCTAAAATCAACATAAGCCATCCCTTTGTTTTTTATTATTTGGAACACAACTTTCGGTCTCAGCAGGAACTGGAAGTTACGGAAAGTTAAGGTTGTATATCCATATAGGCTTTGAAACTAGGATAAGTTTTATAAAACATCTTTATTTACTTCTCTACAACTCAGGAAGAACTGCTGAGATTGGTCTTTTGTACCAATCTCACAGCAATGCTATTCATCCAAAATATGAAATGGGAAAAATAAAAGAATTGAGAAAGAACAGAGGCAGTTTTAGAGTTTGATTTTCACACTGAGATTTCATTAGTTTGACTGAAGTGTTTGTTATGAGTACTCTGAATGACCAATGGATCCATGTTAACTTTAAATTCAAATTTTCATCCATAGGCAAATATAAATGAGATTTAGATGTTTACTTCTACTATTTACTCTCACCTTCCTTAAAATATGGTAGCCTAAAAACTTTCCAAATAACAAGGTATTGAATTTTATACTGTTTTGTGTAAAGCACTTTTTTTGCAAAGCATAATGCTTATTACAAATGAAATACAACTGATATAAACACAAGTTATGTGGCTCCTTTTTTATCTAAGTACGGACAAAGATATCTAAATGAACACATCATAACAGATTTATTTTTTAAAAGTTTTTCCCAACTTTTAGATCATAAGAATTAAGTAATCTAGCTTAAATTCGATCATAAGAGTTAAGCAAACTAGTTTAAATTTTTATCTTTTGTGCCATTGATATTTTAATAACAGGACAAGAAACTACAGATTTAGAACAGTATTTTATGAAGGTTACAAGTTTAGATAAAGGAGTTTTGTATTAATTATCAAAAAATGCAGTACCAATAAAAAATATTGATGAGCTATATGGGAAAAGTACCAGGACATGTACATCTATTAGAGAAGAAATAGTACTCTTACAGCCTTCTTTAACATCTTTTCTGTATAAAAGTGGAAAAGTCTGTTAAGTACTTCAATGTAACACAAAGTCAACGGCTAACTGTTAAAGTCTACAAAAAAGTATTTTTTTGCTATTACTCTCCAAATTTTTAAAAAAGGTAGGAAAATGCTAACTTGTAATGTATTCCTATGTTAAAATAAATACTTTTCCAAAATTAGATACACATCCAGAATCAGGTTTCTAATCATGGTTACATCTCCCAAACACTGTAAAATAATTCTGTTCTTTTAATATCAATGCATTTTCACTTTTACTAGAACTAATTACCTTTAAATAAATGATTCAGAGATGTCAAAGCGACTCTCAGGGAATGTTTCAAGAGGTCCCAGTTTCCTGAATTATAGCCTAGAACATCTGCTTATCAATCTGGCAAGTAGTATGAAGCCAAAACAGTGTATCTCATATGTGGTAGTTGTATCTGACCTCGAGAATGTGACAGCTGGCTACTTGCCTATAATTTTACACTGTAAAAATCTAAAAATCTGCATGCAAGACACTAGTAAAAACAAGTGTGCCAAGAACAGAATCATAGAGTGTATAAGGGCAGCAAGTTGCTTTAGGAAAGTATAATTATTGGCTTATTCATGCTAGGGAAAGTAGAAAATATTGTTAAAAGAACTTTACTTACAAAAAAAATAAATAAAGAAACACAAAATTTCATTTTTCTTACAACCCAGAAAAACAAAATAAATATAAAGTTAAACCCGTTGTAAAACTGGAGAAAACAAAACTTAAGTTGGTTCCTTTCAGAAATAAACTGTTTTAGGTACAAACTCTCAGAAGCATTCCAAGATAGAATCAAACAGAAAATAAATGAATTTATCGACTACATAAATACAAAATTAATTCTGTCCAAAATGGCAGTCGGCAGTTATAAGTCACTTGTCATACACTCTTAACCTAGGCATGAATATATCAGTTGAAGATTGTTCATAAACAGACTGGCAAGTATTGCAAGTAAACATCACACTGTCAGAGACAGCTGCAGTCTCAACCTGATCTTCACTAATCAGCAAGGTTATGACGCTTACATGACCAGACAAAAAATGACACTCATTTCAGCACAATCTACATTCAAATTGATTTGGGCTTTTTAATTAGTCTTAAATTCGGAGGTCTAGAAACATATCAACAGTTTATTACCTTTAGAATCACAGCTGACCACCAGTAACTAATAAAGTATATGTGTCCAAGATCTCTTACTGGAAAGGAGATGTGAAATTTCCCACTGTCTACTACATTTTCATGGAATTCAAAATCATTTCAAAGGCGATTATAAAGATGTTTGATAATATGCAGATGAAGACAAAACATTTTTACAAAAGTTTGTCTTGGATAATTACAATGACGACAATAGAAATACTCATAAGATATGAAACAGAAAGTTGTATTTGATGCAGTAGTGGAAGCCTGAAACAACAATGCCCGACTTATCCAGCAGGAAGACTTGTAGTCTCGTAACACTCCTAAGCCCAAAAAAGTACATCTAACTATGCCCACACTAATCTTCAATTCTTTTTCTTTTCTTTTTTGTTTTTTTGAGACAAAGTTTCCTTCTTGTTTCCCAGGCTGGAGTGCAATGGCGTGATCTTAGCTCACTGTAACCTCTGCCTCTGGGGTTCAAGTGATTCTCCTGCCTCAGCCTCCCAAGTAGCTGGGATTACAGATGCTCACCACCATGCCCAGTTAATTTTTTGTATTTTTAGTAGAGACGTAGTTTCACCATGTTAGTCAGGCTGGTCTTGAACTCCTGACCTCAGGTGATCCACCCGCCTCAGCCTCCCAAAGTGCTGGGATTACAGGCTTGAGCCACCACACCAGGCCCTAATCTTAAATTCCGATATGGTGAAAGATACACACTAGATAAAAAATACTCTTACGGAAATTATACCTAAAACAATTCAAGAATGACTTACATATGAAAATAATATTTAAAAATTTCAATAGGCAGAGATTAGAAAGGCTTTCAGATAGAAGAAAAGATAAGAGCAGAGGCTATGTAAGAAGAGCACCAGATGAGTTCAAGGAATGGCAGGCATTTCAACTGAAGCACAAAAGTACAAGAAAAACCTGATTCATTTTAAAAATATTTCTAATATTTATTTAAAATAATTTTCAGAGGTAACTGTAAGCATAGTTTGGCTGAATTTTCCTGAAAGGCAAACTATTGTTAAAAATTGTTGACATTTCCATGAATATACTCTTTTTATTTTTATTTAAGTTCCAGGATACAAGTGCAGTACGTGTAGGTTTGTTACATAGGTATATGTGTGCCACAGTGGTTTGCTGCACCCATCAACCTGTCATCTAGGTTTTACGTCACCCATGCATTAGCTATTTGTCCTAATGCTCTCCCATCCCTAGCCATCCATCCTGACTGGCCAAGGTGGGTGTTGTTCCCTTCCCTGTGTCCATGTGTTCTCATTATTCAACTCCCACTTATGAGTGAGAACATGTGGTGTTTGGTTTTCTGTTCCTGTGCTAGTTTGCTGAGGATGATGGCTTCCAGCTTCATCCATGTTCCTGCAAAAGACATGATCTTGTTCCTTAAGAAAAACCTGCCAGGCGTGCTGGCTCACACCTGTAATCCGAGCACTTTGGGAGGCTAAAGTGAGGGGGATCATCTCAGGTCAGGAGATCGAGACCAGCCTGACCAGCAGGGCGAAACCCCATCGCTACAAAAAATACAAAAGTAGCCAAGCATGGTGGTGCACGCCTATAATCTTAGCTACTTGGGAGGCTGTGGGCAGGAGAATCACTTGAACCTGGGAAGCAGAGGTTGCAGTGAGCCGAGATCGTGCCACTGCACTCCAGCCTGGGCAATAAGAGTGAAACTCCATCTAAAAAAATAAAATAAAAAAACCACCTAATTCTTTGTTAAACCATAGAATAGTCTTCGGCTGTATCTCAAATGGGCTTAATTAGGTAAGTTATCCCTTAAATATACTAATTCCCAAGTTCCCAAATACATCTTCCAATTCAGCCAATATTTTTTTCTAGTTAGTGTTTATTAAAGTATTACACATACACAGAAAAGTACACAAAGTACAAAAGTACTAAGTGTACAGCTTAATAAATTTTCACAAAGTGAACAGACACATGTAACCAGCAGTCAGATTTTAAAAAAATACTACCAGAACCCCAGAAGCTCCTATCATAAAGCCACCCACTCCTTTAAGTATAAACTCTATCCTGATTTCTAATACCATAAGTGAGTTTTGCTTGTTTTTGAACTTTAAATGAAAATTATATTGTTTGTACTCTTTGTGACTGGTTCCTTTAATTCAACGGTAAATTTGGAAGGTTCATCCATGTTGTTGCATGTAAGTTTGTTCATTCTTATTGCAGTAAAATATTCAATTGTATAAATACAGCACATTTTGAATTTATAATTAGAATTAAGAATTGAATTTATACAATTATATTTATAAATATACAATTAATGTATGTATAATTATAATTACCACTAAATTAGGATTACCATTTTACTACTGGTGGTAATGGAGATAGCTGGAGTTTTTAGCCACATGAATACTTCCACTACGTACCTACTTATTAAGAAGAGTGGTGTGCTGAAGCTGTCTCATATTGGTTCATGAGAGTTTGCTGTCATATTTTCAGGAATTTTGTGAGTCAGTTGTTCAAATAACTATTACTAAAAAAAACTTTTCGCTTTAAGCATCATGTGTGTGCCAAGGGAGGGAAGTGATGAGCACTAAAACAGGTATCTTGTTAGACAGACAGAAAGTATTTAGAATGTGCTTAGATGTACTGCACTTAGCACTGTGGTGTTTGGTGACATGGAAATGCAAATTAACTAAAGCACCAATAAACATAATGTTGATGATGATGAACACTGTTCAAAAATTATTTGAAGATAAGTAGACAGAGCTTTATCTATAGGTAGACAAATATGCATTAAGTATATATCTATGCAAGAATATATATTTAGAGCAATTTTTCAGTTTATGAAATATATTTATACTAATAAAGTTGAATTTAAATTGATTTTCCAAAAGCAAATTGTGTTTTCCAACCCATCCCACTTACATAATTGGAAATGTTTTTCATGGTAGATAATGAAGATCAGAAGTAAATACTGGTCTGGAGTTTGTTTGAAAAGATTTTATTCAACAACAATTTTTCAACAATCACTATGTGCCCTGCCCTATATGTAAGCTGAGAATTCATTGCTAAATCAGATACTCTCTGTTTTCAAGGGTTTTATCCTTTAATTGGAAACAGAGAAGTAAACAAGGTATTTGAACAAAATATGATATGTGTTAACTATCCATCTGACAAAGGATAGTTGTCCAGAATCTACAAAGCACTTAAACAAATTTACAAGAAAAAAACAAACAACCCCATAAAAAACTAGGCAAAGGATATGAACAGACACTTCTCAAAAGGAGACATTTATGTGGACAACAAATACATGAAAAAAAAGATCATCATCGCTGGTCATTAGAGAAATGCCAATCAAAACCACAATGAGCTACCATCTCATGCCAGTTAGAATGGCGATCATTAAAAAGTCAGGAAACAACAGATGCTGGAGAGAATGTGGACAAATAGGAACGCTTTTACACTGCTGGTGGGAGTATAAATCAGTTCAAACATTGTGGAAGACAGTGTGGCGATTCTTCCAGAATCTAGAACCAGAAATACCATTTGACCTAGCAATCTCATTATTGACTATATAAGGGATTATATATTATTCTACTATTCTATATATTATTCCAAGGGATTATAAATTATTTTACTATAAAGACACATGCTCACATATATTTATTGCAGCACTGTTCACAAAAGCAAAGACTTGGAACCAGCCCAAATGCCCATCAATGACAGACTGGATAAAGAAAATGTGGCACATATACACCATGGAATACTATGCAGCCATAAAAAAGGATGAGTTCATGTCCTTTGCAGGGACATGGATGAAGCTGAAAACCATCATTCTCAGTAAACTAACACAGGAACAGAAAACCAAACACCTCATCTGCTCACTCATAAGTGGGAGATAACAATGAGAACACATTGATACAGGGAGAGGAATATCACAGACCCGGGCCCGTAGGGGCTGGCGTGCTAGGAGAGGGATAGCATTAGGAGAAATACCTCATGTAGATGATGGGTTGATGGGTACAGCAAACCACCATGACATGTGTATACCTATGTAACAAACCTGAATATTCTGCACATGTATCCCAGAACTTAAAGTATAATAATAATAAAAGAAGAAACATTCATGGCATAAAAAACAAAAACAACAACAACAAAATTAGCCAGGAGGGTCAGCTCGCGCCTGTAGTCCCAGCTACTCAGAAGGCTGAGACAGGATCGCCTGAACCTGGGAGGTGGAGGTTGCAGTGAGCCAAGATATCGCCACTGCACGCCAGCCTGGGCAAAGAGTGAGACTCAGTCTCACACACACACAAAAGAAACAGGGCAAACTCAACAGAAAATATAATCCTCTTAAAAACAGCCATAAAACTATAAAATTCCTAGGAACTAACCTAACAAAGAATATATATAGTTTTATAAAGAACTATTTTAAACTCTATAGAACTTAATAATGCATATTTAACCATGTACATGGTTGAAAAACATAAGATTGTTAAAATATTTCCCCCCATACACAGATACACACAAATAACCTATAAATTCTTCATTATTTCAACGGACTATAAAAGAGAATGATAAAGATATTCTCAAATTTAGATGAAGAAAATAAATGAAGGACAACAGACGATTTTGTAAAAGACTAAAAACATAACTAATGATGGTAGTTGCCTACACAACAACCATTTCCCCATTCTTTCTTATTAGCAGAGGTCTTATTTTGTTTCCCTCCTTCCATGCAATGAAAGGAATGACCCTATTTCCAGGTCCTCCCCAGCATACATCCTAAGTGGTCTTAGGTAATCATTGCGGGCCTAATCTCTTCACCTATAGGTGGGTTATATATGGACATGTGTGTGCTCTGGCCAATGACACAGTGAAGGGAAACCTACTGGAGGCCCTCTGCAAAGGTTTTTTCACTCTTAAAGAGGCGAGTGAAGACAGCCCCCTCTTTTAATATTGTGCTTTGGCCTGTCAGAATATGATCCCTGCTATCCTGCAGCCATTTTGTAACCAGGAGGAGAAAACCGACATGTCAATGACAGCCATACTCAGTGAGAAAGAGTGGGATATTTGATGATATTGTTGCACCTTTGAATTAACCTGCTCTGGACTTCTTGTTCATAGCATAATAAATGGTCCTTTCTCATTGTATTGAAAAATTGGAGTGACAACCATAAAAAGGAACAAAACAATGGCATTTGCAGCAACTTTGATGGAATTGGAGACCATTATTCTAAGTGAAGTGACTCAGGAATGGAAAATCAAACATCGTATGTTCTCACTCTTAAGGGGGAGCTAAGCTGTGAGGACACAAAGGCCTAAGAATGATACGATGGACTTTGGGGACTTTGGGGAAAGGGTAGGAGGCCGGTGAGGGATAAAAGACTACACATTGAGTACAGTACACACTGCTTGGGTGATGGGTGCACCAAAATATCAGAAATCCCACTAAAAAAGACACATAAGCAAACACCACCTGTTCCCCAAAAACCTATTAAAATAATTTTTTTAATGAGAACAAAAAAATAACAGTACTGCAGGGAAACACAGAGGGGACCTAACCCAGTCAACTGAGGCAGGAAAAGCTTCCTTGATGAGATGGTATCTAAGGATATGAAGGGAATTTTGGGCAAATATAGAGTTGAAGGTGGATTTAGGAAGTTAATGACGATGGTAAATGTAGTGATGGTGCTAGTGTTGGTAGAGGGGAACAGCATGTACAAAGCGTAGAGGCCAGAGGAAGCATAACAAGCTTGTGGGCACATTTTAAGTATTGCTGAAGGGTTTAATGTAGGGGAATAGGGAGATATTGACGGTGATATATGAGGTTGGAGAGGTAGGCAGGGGACAAAATATGAATTAATGATAGCCATCATTGTTCTAGGTAAACTGTACTGTACTAAACAACTCCCTGCATATGTTCTATTGCTAATTACATCCAAAGAGAATCTTCATAACGCAAAGTACCAGTTATCTAAAAATTTCACAAAATATTAAAATATTTCATATCTCATAAATAGAAATTAATTTTATTCTTATGTTAAACCCTATTCAAAGACAACAGAATCTGAGTTCAAAATTATTTAGAAAATATTTATGATGCTGTTATTTTGTTTTTTTCTACAAGTCTACTAGCTTTAATACAGCAGAACAAGAAAAAAATGAAGGAGAAAATGTTGGCAAACTCAAACAGGAAAATCAAGGTCTATTCCATTAAATCTTCATTTGAATAGAATTCTATTTGAATAATAATTCCTTAAATTGGTACTTCGGTTGAGTAATAAAAGTGATTTTCAGTATATTTCAGTATATAAATAAAAGTATATTTCAGTATATTTATCATACTTGAACATGGTATACTAAAAGTATGTCTTGAAGTAGGAACAAATAGTCAAACTGAAAGGTAGATTATAATTTTGTTCCCACAATAAGAAGGCAAGATGAAAACTCATTTTGTTCTTTCTTAAAACTCCAGAATATTTCTAATTATTCCAATTGAAATTTTCTGTTTATTAGTACTTCTAAGTGGGTATTTCCTCTCTTAAGAAAAAATTTACCCCATTCAAAATGTGTGATTGCTAGAATACAGAGCAAGAGATATGGAGATCTATGCAGAACTTGAAGAGTTTTATGAAAAGGTTTATGAAATTCATTTTATTCTCTGCTTTTGGATTCTTGTAATCCAAAGTAAAGAGAGGAGCAATGCTCAGTAAGAGATAAGAATGTCTCAAGAAAAAACTTGTTATACCACCAACCAGTAAATTTTATTCTCAGAAAATATCTGAATACAGTTATCAATAGCAATTTTTCAGTGATTAAAATTAATTTGCAAATAATAACTAATGTTATTTGGCAGTAAACAAAAAAGTATAATTGTTGAATATTACCACTGCCCAGTGGTAATTAATATATGATTACTACATATTGTATACTATAAAAGAAAGATGAATACTTTGGATCATAATTGTATTCTTTTTTAAATCTTTTTATGGCCATAATTCTCCCTATGCCTTCTTTTTTCAGCAGCTACAAAATAGAAATGTCAGGCTGGGCGCGGTGGCTCACGTCTGTAATCCCAGCACTTTGGGAGGCCAAGGCAGGTGGATCACGAGGTGAGGAGTTTGAGACAATCCTGACCAACATGGTGAAAACCTGCCTCTACTAAAAATACAAAAATTAGCAGAGGTGGGTGGATCACGAGGTCAGAGTTCAAGACAATCCTGACAAACATGGTGAAACCCTGTCTCTACTAAAAATACAAAAATTAGCCAGGCTTGGTGGCACGTGCCTGTAATCCCAGCTACTCAGGAGACTGAGGCAGGAGAATCACTTGAACCCAGAAGGTAGAGGTTGCAGTGAGCAGAGATCATGCCACTGCACTCCAGCCTGGGTGACAGAGTGAGGCTTTGTCTAAAAAAAAAAAAAGCAAAAGAAATGTCAGTTTGGGAGACAAAAATTTTAATATACCTAGTATTGATCATGTTTTAATCAAAACTATATAGAAAAAGTGATCAGTTGTTTTTTTTTGTTGTTGTTTTCAATCCTGAAATGTCAATTCAGAAATAGTCTTAACCACTCAATACATTTTTTAAATCATGCAGGTTTAATATAAGCAAACTGAATTTAAGTTGGTAGTAAAAGTTAAATTAGGTAACTATGGTTTTATAAGTCCTTCTTCCTATTTTTTGCCTATTAGAATTTATTTGAATTCATTTTAGGTGTAAGTAGTTCTAGAATTTATGATTTCAGTAAGAGTAGTTTTAACCTGCTGGTTGGTTTTACCTTTGCCATTTAAGACTTGAAACATCAGATACTAGCATGAACATGATTAGATGTTCTTTTCTGGATAAGACCTGGAAACTGAAATCAAGGTTGGGAATTCTATAAAGTCTAGACTAAAAATAAATTCATTTCATTTTCAAAAATCATGTGTCATTCTCTAAGTAACTTATGACAGCATATCCTGAATGATTTCATAAATATGTAGCCTTAAAGTACTTTTACAAATGCTAATACTAACAAGTAATAACTTTCCTACCAAAGCATCAAAGTACCTTTAATAAACACATGTCACTCAATGAATTCAACATTTACATCAAGTTTTCAATGATTGTTTTTATAATACACAGAAAAGACTTCCGAATTCATCATTTAATTGGATGCTTATAAATATAAAATCTGCCTTGTATGTACTTGAAAATGATTAATGCTACCAACACTTTAGAGCACTGCTAAGTATGTTTCCCTTATTTCCCTGAAGAAGAAAAAGATGTCTAACTAGGCTAAATAACTATTCTAAGGCCCAGGGCAAGTTAGTGAGAGAAATAGCACTATAAGCCTGCAAGGATGTACTGTACTGTCTTTCCAGACAAACTTTAGAAGAGGCAAGATGGAATCAGAAGTGATGGCCATGTGAACAAAAGGTCTAAGAGGTGCTCTCTCCAAATAACAACTAATGTTTAAAAAGGACACAAATATAATGAGATATGGGAAATAAGGATATTCTTTATCCCAGCAGGCATCTGTGTATTAAAGCCTACTACTTTATTTTCACCTTACAGTTCACCAACCACCATTCTCGCCAACCTTCCTCTGCTCCCCAATCCACAGGGCTGATCAAAGGTCTGGCTTCTGCCTTTCTAATTTCTGTGTAAAGAGAGGATCTCCATTTGACTAGACATATACTACCTACTCCATACTTGTTCTTCTCATTCTAAGTCTTCTCTCACAGGCATTTACTTATGCCTATCTAGACATGGTTGGACCTGTTAATATTCTGACGTTTTGGAACTGGAACATTCATATGGAGTGGAAAGCTGCTGAATGTGTGTATGTGCTAGGCACTTCACTAGTTCTGCATTTTCAATTAATAGTCACACTTTAGCATAACAACCTCTTCTCTCCATTACCCAGGCAGTGAATGATCTACTAATATATTAATATAAAAATTTAATATTTTTAAATCTCTGTGATATCTTTTGTAGAACAATATTTCTTTTGTAATTAGGAGGAAAACTAGGAAAAATAGAATTACCTTTTAAAAAGATGTTTGTGAATTTTTTTGTATATTTTGATTTCTTAAAGTGAGGCATGCTTGTGTCAGAAAAAACTATTATAAGAATAGACTATATAGAATCAATTAAGATCCAGGAAGACAAATTCAGAACATCTAGCACACTACCATCATTAAAGAGATAAGAAAATTACTATGTCATTATGAATACAAGGTACCTTCCCTATGACACAATTTTAAAAGTTAAATATAGTCTCATTGCTTTGGGAAAAATCAGAATGAACAATATTGTTGTATCATAAATGTTGAGTGTTATATTAAATATCCATATATAGAAGACGAAAACAAAATAAATATCTATATATTTGATCTCTTTTCTACATCATTATATAACAATAGTAGACAGATTTCATCCGACTAAACACATGAAATACTGAAGATGTTTCTTCAGTCTCATTGTAGGTTTTATAAGACCATGTCAACTACCATTTACAATTTTTTCCACTATTATCTAATGTACTTCTTGCTTGGTAGTTTTTCAACAAAGATGTTCAGAGAAAAGAAAATATACAAGTAACAGTAAGTTAAATCACAACGCAAGTTAATCTGCATGACATTAGGAGATACTACTTATATTATGATTAGTTATGACTTTTCTTGCATTTTCATAACAGAGGGCTTAGACTCATAGCTAAATTAATTCTTCAAAGCATCTGTGTGATCCAGCGTACCTATGAATGAAAGAGCAGGATATGAAAGAGAGAGTCAGAAAGTAGGGTCAAAGGCATTGTGCCATACAAATGGTTTAGGCAGAGTATGACGGAATATACACCTTAAAAACTAAAAACACAAAAAAATTAGCCGGGCGTGGTGGCACGCGCCTGTGGTCCCAGCCACTCGGGAGGTTGAGGCGGAAGAATCGCTTGAACCCAAGAGGCGGAGGTTGCAGTGAGCCAAGATTGAGCCACCGCACTCCAGCCTGGCAACAGAGCAAGTCTCCGTCTCAAAAAAAAAAAAAAAGAAAAAAAAAAACATGTCTAAAATGGGATTCTCAAGTATCTCAACAATAAAAGTTCACTCCTCTTCAATGCTCCCTGGCTTAATTAATGATACGACCATTTCCCCTATTATGGAAGTCAGAAACCCAGGTGTCATATTTAATTGTTTCCTTTCCTTCACTTTCCACAATCAATCAATCATCAAGTCCTATTGGTCCGCACTATTCTTAATCTATCTTTTTTTTTCCCCTCTACAGTTCGATACAAGCCTACTGGTTCCTCAATAGCTCAGTCTATCATTTCATTCATATATATTAGTTCAGTAGTATCTTATTGGTCACCCAATCCACTCTGCAGACTACTGATAGAATTAACTTTCTAAAACAAACACAAATTTGATCATGTCACTTCACTATTTAGAAACACTACAGTGATGCTCCATAACTCTTAAGATAATTTCAGATAACTTAAAGGAACACGTCAGACCCTGATGATCTCTGCAGCCTCAACCTTATACTCTCTCTCACACATCTAACTCTATGCTCAAGCTTTACTCAACTAATCACTCCATCTGAAATACCATCCCCACCTCCAAGTACCTACTTATACTGAAAGACATTATGGAGTGACAGATAGACTTCAGAGTTTCCTTCAATAGCTTACCCATGGTACCCTATACTTACAGTTTTTGGAACATATGATACTGTATGGAATTTGCTTTGCTTGTCTCCCCCTCATTAAACTACAATGTCTTGAGGACAGGTACTATTCTTTACTCACGACTTTATCTCCTTAAGCTTAGAATAGTGTTTGCCCCCTCAATAAATACTCGATGGATCTACAGATGAAACAGAGGATTAATAAAGGATAGAAGAATGGATTAGACAGAGTAAGAAGGTTAGAACAAAATTTTTGCTATGAGTTAAAAAAAAATCATTTTCAGAACTCTCACATCTCTATTTTCTATATATAGTCATCCCTAGAGGATATTAGTGGCCTATGTAAACCTCCAAGGCAGTGCTAAAACGAACTTAATCTCATGACCTCTGAGTCTTTAGCTAATAATATGCATCCTGAAAAAAATCACTGCCAATACTGAAAAAATCACTGCCAATACTGAAAGTCACTGCCAATACGACTTGCAGCCCAGAAGAGACCCACCCAATAATGCTGTTATAAGGAATCCGAATATACAGTCTCGAGATTTGTGGAGGAAATGAGGTGAAACAAAACAAAACACTAAATAATTACCATCTTTACCTCTGTCACTATCAATGCTCATGAAACATTCATCATGTGACTATCATTATAAGAATTTATATATATCACATTCCTATTTAAGAAAGGAAAACTGTAGTCATACACTATTTTCTTTCAATAGCTTTAACAAAAAGGATGGTGTCTGCCAATAAATCATCACATTTCTCTCTTTGCTAATTAAAATTCATTTATTCCTTCATCCATAAAAAGTTTAAAGAATCAGCTTTAGGCACAGTGATAAGTGCTTTTCATACATTTTATCATTTAATCTTTGGGATAATTCTATGATCTTGGTAATATTATATGTTTTTACATTAATTAGAAAACTGAGACTAAGATAATTCAAAACATTTGACTAAATTGCACAATAAGCCATAAAGCTAAAATTGTTAACTAGGAGTGTTTAACCCCAAAGCCTGTGTTTCTGTCCAATAAACTGTAATCCCAGGAAACTGCAAAAATGTACAGCCCCTACCTTCAATGAGCTTACAGTTTAGTGGGCAACACCCGGGTACCCATAAAATTTGTCAAAATGCGATCACTATTATAATGCAAGTTGTTGCAGGTTTAAATGTAGTACCTATATTCTAAATAAAATAATACAGTGCTTCCTAAAACTACTATATTTAGGAGGCTGAACTGCATCATTCCTATACATTAAGAGAGTAACAAATTGAGTTACAGAAGCACAAAAAGACAATTATGGGGCTTTCTTCTATAAGCTTCTTCAAAGTCTTTTTTTAATGTGAAAAAGCCTGAGTGATTTTATTATAAACAAAAACAACAATATACATATGATAACAACAATGTATCATCATCACATTAGAGTAATTTATAGTTAACCCTTTACCCTGCAGAGTAAGAAACTCTGTATCAGGTAGGTACAGTGGTTCACGCCTGTAATCCCAACACTTTGGGAGGCCAAGGAGGGCAGATCACTAAGTCAAGACTTTGAGACCAGCCTGGCCAACATGGTGAAACCCTGTTTCTACTAAAAATACAAAAATTAGCTGGGCGTGGTGGTGGGCACCTGTTATCTCACCTACTTAGGAGGCTGAGGAGGAGAATTGTTTGAACCCAGGAGGCAAAGGTTGCAATGAGCTGAGATCACACCATTGCACTCCAGCCTGGGCAAGAGGATGAGAGTCCATCTCAAAAAAAGAAAAGAAAAAAAACTCCACTTCAATCCCTCCCCTAACCCCCCAAATTTGTATCTTCTCAGATCACCATTTTTCTATTAAACCAATTCTTAATGTTAAACTATTTGTCTGAAAACAATTCAAATATATCTAAATGCAAGGAAAAATGACCATAAGAAACAGTATTAGAGCTAACATAAAAGGTTCGCAGGGATTAAAAACAAAGAGAATATCCAATTGTGTATGTGTGTCTGTGTCTGTGTGTGGGGATGAAGAAAGGGGTAGAGAGAGAGAGAGAGAGAGAGAGAGAGAGTGTGTGTGTGTGTGTGTGTGTGTGTGTGTAGTTTTCCCCTCGATATCCATGAGGAATTGTTTCCATGACCCTCCACAGATATCAAAATCCATGGATGCTCAAGTGCCTTGTATAAAATGGTATAGTATTTGCTTATAGCCTACATACATCCTTCTGTATACTTTAAATCATCTCAAGTTATTTATAATACCGAAAACAACGTAAACAGTTGTTATATGCAACCATTCATTTAAAAAATTTTTTGAGCATTTTTAACCCGTGGTTGGATGAATCTACGGTTGTGGAACCCACAGATGCAAAACCCATGGAAACAGAGGGCCAAATGTAGTGTCTTCAAAAGCAATCTTGAATTCCACTCTTCCATGACATTTATACAGATTTGAGCATCATGAAAAACACAATACAACAACAGGTTAACACCATTCAAGCCAATTTTCATCGCACTTAAGGAAACTGTTTCTGAAATGTGTTACAACAAAATGCTTAAGCAAATAATTTACTTGAAGAGTAAAAATTAAATACCTAATAGGCAAATTCAAATAACTAAAATGCGTCTCTAGTTAAATGGACTACTTCCTTTCATTTAATCACAAAAAGCAAATACTATGCCAATTTTTCACTTTAATATTAAATTTTCTGATTTTATGACACCAAAATAATAAATACAGGAGCCCTGAGAAATTATTGGGTCACTATTTTAATTGTTTATATAGTATTGACTACCTCAAAATATATTTTCTTTTAAAACTGACTCATAGCTTTAAACTTAACATATTGTTGTTAAGTGCTTCCTACACAACCCAATTTTTGTCTAAAGTGAACACTGCAAATTGCCATGGAGGAATGATAATGAAAAAGGAACACCATTTATTAATTTTGTATAAGTTATCCTCAACCCAAGAGATTCCATGGAGGGAAAGAGCAAGTCTGAATTTCACCATAGAGTGCCACAGGCAGAAAGTGAGAGAAACTAAACAAATGCATCCTGGAGACAGGGAGAAAATGCCTGCAAGCAGAAAATGACCGACTACCTACCTTGCTATACAAGCCTTGATGTTATATTTATTTATTAATTTCCAGGAAAAAAAGGCAATTACCAATATCTTAAGTTTGTTCTGACAGAAATATTTAAGTTTTGATCACAAACAACACACACAGTTCAAAAGGGCAATATCTTTTTAAGCCATTATAATACCAAGTAATTGTGCCTAAAAAGTTTAATGAAAAGACAATTTCTTACTATCAGAAAGTGCAAACTAAGAAGTACATTAAACTTTCCTTAGGAAAGTTTAAAAATATGTTGAACCATCCTTGCATCCCCGGGATGAAGCCTACTGGATCCTGATGGATAAGCTTTTTGATGTGCTGTTGCAATTGGTCTGCCAGTATTTTATTGAAGATTTTTCCATCTATGTTCATCATGGATATTGCCCTGAAGTTTTCTTTTCTTCTTGAGTCTCTGCCGGGTTTTGGTATCAGGATGATGTTGGTCTCATAAAATGATCTGGGAAGGATTTTCTCTTTTGGATTGTTTGGAATAGTTTCAGAAGGAGTGGTACCAATTCTCACTCACAGGTGGGTGTCGAACAATGAGAACACATGGATACAGGGAGGGGAGCATCACACACTGAGGTCTGTGCAGAGGAACTAGGGGAGGGACAGTGGGGAGTGGGGAGTTGGGGAGGGATAACATGGGGAGAAATGCCAGATATAGGTGACAGGGAGGAAGGCAGCAAACCACATTGCCATGTATGTACCTATGCAATAATCCTGCATGTTCTTCACATGTACCCCAAAACCTAAAACGCAGTAAAATATATTAAAAAAAAAAGAAAGTTTAAAAATATTCTTGGCATCTGCTTCTCTGGATAAATGTTCTCTTAAACATTTTCAAGACCAATTCATTGTAAGAAAAGATAATTTTATTCAAATATGCAGCTCATGGTATGAATAAGCAAGTACTTATTCCCCAATAGAATTGATGTCTACCAAATAATGTTTTGTTTTTTTTTTAAATATCAAACCTACTAGGTTATCAATTTGGAATTTTAATATATACACATATTTGCATGCATGTAGGCAGGTATGTTTGTGTATATGTGTGTAATCACAGATGTTTCCAAATGTCTTTTAATAATTAAGGAATAAATTGATCCTTATTATTGAGTTGTTATTTAACATCCTGTGTTCATGCTGCATCATAACAGAAATACATAAATGCATAAAGATATAACTTCATATTTTAAGTTGTATCCTTTATTTCTAAACAAAGTTTTTAATCTACATATATAATCATAAAGATAAGAATTTAAAAGAATTATTTTTAAATGGCTAAGGCTCAGTACCACTGTGAAATATGGGAAAACTGTAAATTATAACAAAAGGAATGGTTTTCATTATCAAAAGGAAAAGCAAAGCTGTATTGCCTACTTAACAGTATTTTCCCAAAATTTTAAAATAAGTTTCCTTTGGAGAAATATTTGTATTATCTATCATGACCACTGTACTACTATAGAAATAAAAAGCCAAATGAGACCTTCTTACAAATATTAATATTCTTCAGTAATCACAGTGCTGAAGAATATTAATATTCAGTGCTATTAACATTTTATTCCATAGTTTTCATTTATAAAATAATAAATTGTGAAATAACTTATTTTCATTCAGCATTTTATAGCATGTACATTCATCATCCTAAGTTATACTGTAGGTAACAAAACAGAATAGTTTGCTATGCTATGCCATTTCTACATGGCATTGCTAACCTAATATGGATTAAATCTTATGATCTTAGAAAGTCAAATGTGAATGGGCTTGAAACTATATCAGCTTTTTTTGAACGCAGAGTATACACCTAACATACCTTGTGTTCTTCATTATTAACTAACCTTCTCCCAAAAACTTTAATCTTCCTAAGGCATACTCATTCCTGCATATCCATTTCATAAACATGGTACCATCTTTCCAATAAGAATTATAAACACAAAGCAACAATACCTATTTTAAGATTGTTGACATCTGAATGCATACTTAGTAGTACAGGGTTACAAGTTATATTTACATTTGGAGTAAACTGGTAATAGCATATTCATTTTAAAATATGAAAGTACATGAGTCTAAATAGGCAAAGTGTACCAATTATATTCCACCTAATTCTCACACTTCACTATAAATTTTAGTCATAATTTGTTTTCGGTCTAGTAAAACAAAAGATTATACATTCTGGATAAAAGAGTTAAAATACTGTTCTGTTACTATCCCCAGGAACCACTGTTGAAATTCAGTCTTAATTTAAGGATGTCACATTGTAAATAAATAATTAGTTGATATATCTTTTTCACATTAAATCATTAACCTATAATTAGGTATTACTTAGAATTTCTAATATGTATTGAATTAGGTAATTTATAGTGAAATTAATATTTTAAAAATTCCTTTTATTTACATCAACTAAACAGTTGAATAAAATGAAATATCAGAATATCAGAAGCAAATAGCATCAAAAGCAGACTAAACAATTCCTGTGGAAGCTATTATTTACCCTTACGTTCACATGCATAACATTATTTTCTTTAAAATATTTTACTGATTATGTAAACAGAATACATTTAATCTAAGGCTTGCTGATTTAAGCCTAAAGTGCAAACTACACTCTCATAAACAAATTACCTAATTTATAGCTTAGTGTCTCAGTTATTTCAAGTTTAGACTATTTCCTACTACTAAAAGCTAACATTCTTTCTACTTTGGTTCTTCTCAAATTAAAGAAACTCAGGGGATAAGCTGATAAAGAATGGAAGTAATTAAGTTTTTCAAATAAAGTTCAATATAAAAATATAAAGGCTAAAAACACCAGAAACTATAAGTACAGTGAGAAATGCAATCCTGACCTATCATTAATCTTTTGAATTTAAACCTAAGCTACTCAAGAATTATCAACTAATTATTCCATTTATTGATGATACTTTTCTCTAGGGAAGTTATATTAAAATTTTAACCCTGAAGCAAGTCACAGCTTCTCCAATCCTTGAAAGTGTCCAAGGCATTGATTGTAACTGCAGGAGGTATTACCTTCTACCCAGAAAATCTCACTCTGCACAATGTTACACACTCTCTCATTCCCAAAACACCTCTGATTCAGCAATTCAGATTGCTTCAGCTGATTAAAGGAAACACCACAGAAAAGAGATCGACACTTAAAGCAAATAAAAAGAAGAAAACAAATGTAGATTATGGATATAGTAACACAAAGCTCAAGAGAAAAGCAGATTTGAAAAAGACATCAGTGACTCAAAAAAGAACAACATAACAGAAATTAAACAAGATTTCTATGTTCGCTTTCTATGCATTTAAACTCATTTCAACCTCCATTGAAATTCTGATTATACATAAACCCTAAGGCTTCTGACATACTTTCAAAAACCTACACCCTTTTTTTTCTCTCTTCTAAGTCTCCAGAGTCATTTCTTAGGTAGCCAAGAAAAACAGAACTCAAATATCTATGTCATTGAGAAATACAAAGACCAAATCATAATTTTAACCAATATTTTTCATGTAAAAATAATATCTAACTGTTTTAAAATTCTGTGTTTTTCCTCTTTTTACTGAAAAGACTTAGGTTGGCTATGAAAATTATTTGAAACCAGGTACAGACACAGGTGAAGGGACAGATAGATATCAGGCATAAGAGACCTTGTAATATTTTTCTTAGGATGATGTCAGAATATCAAAGTGTTCTATATTATCACAGATTACTCTTCACTTGACCACAGAAAGAACTTAAGCATATCCCTTATTAGTTAATTAGTTCAGTACTAGAGACAATCTAGATGCAAACAGCTATTACAGAATGGCTTATCACATGTATCTCAGAAACAGTGACCAAAATTCTAGACGGTAATTGGATCTTCAAAACTGAGCAGTTTCTCCCCCTACCCCATTCAGTCATGACAGGGCCAGAAGGTAATGATATATCTGCCATGATGCAACAAGCAGACCTGTCTTCTGTCAAGAGTTGAAATCATAAAGGAATAAGCTGTCGTTAACAACCTCTCTCCAAACACTAGAGCTGTCATCTCATTGTTTTCTTTGCTGGCATGGGGCTGGTGTGGCCTCACATACCTTGTCAGTTCAGTAATGTGCTAAGCTTTTAACCTTTTCTGGAATTTTTGGCTTCAACAATCTTTTATAAAGTCTCTAATGTAAAAACATATTTTATATAACTAATTTATATTTAATCTCAAAGTTTACTATTAAAGTTTAGAATTAGTGATCTTGGTTTCAACTTATCATTTAGAAGTCTTACATTTCAAATGAGAAAAAAAATTATGTTTATTAAAAAAATTTTTTTTGACATGTAAATTTCAGTGACCTAAATTCAACCACTCTTTAAGGGGAAAAAAACCAATAATCATTCAAAGGAGTTGCTTGCAGTTTTTTATTCAAACACTTATTAAATGTTAAGTTCACTTAGAAATAGTTAAGTCAATAACTACAAGATCCCAATAATCATATTTCATGACTAAAATATTTTAATTATAAAAGTAATACCTTTTTAAACATAAAGGTAAGACCTACTCAAAGAAAAAAATAAAACAAAAATAAAGAAAAAAATGAAAATAAAATCTAGAAGAAACTTTGTGGTTTCTCACACAAACTTATAGGGACATTAATGTGTATCCATGTACGTATGTAGATGTAGATATATACATGCATAAGTGTGCTTTTTAAACAAATTAGCTCATGTGTTTTTACCTGATAACTCTTAGACATCATTCTGGATTTATGAACACATATATACACATATAGAACTTGTTCTTTTTAATAGCTACATAGTCTTCCATGATATGATATGCCAACATTAAATCAAATAGATGTTTAGGTAGTTAGAATTTTTTGTGTTATAACAAAGTACTGTTGGGAGCATCCCTATGTATACTTTGTGCACTGCTCTGCTGTAAGTTCCAACAAATGAAATTTAAGGTCAAAGATTAGTAAACATATTAACTTTTGGAAAATATTACTAACCTGCCATCGAAAATGATTACTCCAATTTACATTTTTACTAATATTTGAACATGATAGTGTCAATTTATTACCAAGTAATTTATAATCTGCCAATCTGATATGTTGAAAAACGGTACCTTGTTTTTAATAAGTACTTAATTTTCACAAATACTTTCAATGACTATCAAAAAAAGCATCAAAGTCTGTAAGTTACTTGAACAAAAGTATATTTAAAAGTGCCAAGCAATTTTCACATTTTTTTCTCTGAGACCTTAAACAAGATTCTTGTCCCATACTCTATACTCTGTTTAGACTACAAAATATAATTTCTCATAAGCAGCTAGATGGCATTACTCTTCTTAAAAATAACCATGCCCCATATTAATATAGTATTTTTATTTTATTATCATCTACTAGTCATAGGTATCTATTACAACCCTGTTAAAATCTTCCTGTCACCAAGTTTATCAAATACTTATGCTGAAATAGAAAGATCTTGCAGTATTTAGTTTGAAGACTGGGAGTTGAGGGCTGTAGGTAAGAAGGTGTTAATTAAAAATTTATTACTGAAATTACTGAAAAATGTCATACCATATTCTAGATAACCATCTATAATGGCTCCATGTACAACTGTGAAAAAAAATCTTAATCCTATGTTCAATCAGGTTTTCAAATGTATTCATCAAAAAAGGGGGGGAAAATTCAAAATGAAATAAAAATCAAAAAGTCAATGGCCAGAATAGAAAAGTTAAGCCATAGCTTATGAAAAGAGACATGATTTAGAAACTAAAAAACTCTAACTCAACTTTCAAAGCATTCAATTCACATCACAGTCAAGTAACGCTTTATATAGTCTTTAGTTTCATTATAATTTTAATTATTTCTAGTAGAGAATCCTAAAACTTTCTAGTGTGATGAACATTGCTACATAAGGAGGCCATCTTTGAGGTTTACAAAGCATTTGGTTATATATAAATTTACTTTAACATTATTTCTTTTAAAAAGAAACAATTTGTAGTGAACTACCTACCTGTCACAGGAAGGGCCAGGTTAAAAAAAAATTAATTAAAATTTTACACTGAATTCTTTTGATTATCTCTATTCCTGCCACAAATGTCACTAAAAACTCATTGAAGAAAAAGAAAAGCCACACATGGTGGCTCACACCTGTAGTCCCAGCACTTTGGAAGGCCAAGGCGGGAGGATCACTTGAGCTCAGAAGTTTGAGACCAGCCTGGTCAAAAGAGTAGGACCCCATCTCGCCAAAAATTTTAAAAAATGTGCCTGTACTCCCAACTACTCAGCAGACTGAGGTGGGAGGATCATTTGCGCCTGGGAGGTCAAGACTACAGTGAGCCATGATCATGTCATTGTACTCCAGCCTGGGTGACAGAGTGATATTCTGCCTCGAGAAAAGAAAAAAGAGAGGAAGGGAGGGGGAGAACAGGGGAGGGGAGGGAAAGAAGAAAAAAAGGGAAAGAATGGGAAGAACAGAAGATGAAAGACAGAGATGAAAAAGAAAAAAGAGGGGTCGAATTCACCCATCAGGACAAAACAAATGATAGAAGAGAGAATGGAGGATACAGATGCCACCTCTGTGTGTATTTGTAGAAGACTAAGTTGATGGAGGAGCAGGTACTGGCTTGGCATTACAGCACAAATTCAACTTAAGTGCCTCCAGAGGAAGACAATGACTAAAAGTAAGCCAACTCACCCATAGAAGTCCAGAAATACTCAGAAATTGGGGCACCAGTTATCTTGGAAAACCTTGGAATGTAAGAGTAGGACATTATGCTAAAAACAGAGGCTTCAGTTGTAAGTTCAAGTAAGGTACAGTTACACCACTCTCCAAAAAACAAAGACACCAGAAAACCAAAAACCAGGTAATTATCTGACATTGTGTGGCCAACACTGTAACAGACAAGAGATTTTTCCTTTGCAGAAATGTAATGTATAGGCCAGGCGCAGTGGTTCATGCTTGTAATCCCAGCACTTTGGGAGGCTGAGGTGGGAGGATCACCTAAAATCAGGAGTCTGAAACCAGCCTGGCCAACATGGTGAAATCCTGTCTCTATTAACCATACAAAAATTAGCTGGGCGTGGTGGAGAGCACCTGTAATCCCAGCTACTTGGGAGGTTGAGGCAGGGAGAATTGCTTGAACCCGAGAGACGGAGGTTGCAGTGAGCTGAGATTGCACCACTGTACTCC
Organism: Ateles fusciceps; assembly: GCA_036589455.1. Taxonomy (NCBI): domain Eukaryota; kingdom Metazoa; phylum Chordata; class Mammalia; order Primates; family Atelidae; genus Ateles; species Ateles fusciceps. Next base: position 4,914,207 of record JAZHEH010003005.1, on the reverse strand, counting down.
AGCCTGGGAGACAGAGCGAAATTCTGTCTCAAAAAAAAAGAAAACAAGAAATGTAATCTATAGAAGGACTAGACTATGGGACATTCAAGAGTAGGAGAAGAGAGACACAAGGCTCAAATCAGGTGTACTAATCAGAAATCTGCATGATTTTAAAAAAGAGCTCCATTTCAAAATATGATTGAAGAACTTTAAAATTCTATAGAATGGCTAAAAGAAGCAGCAGCCAATCTCCCAGAAATGACTGGAAATACAGAATAAAAATAAGAATGGATAAGACAAAGACTCATTCCAGTAACTCAAAACCATATAAGAACGTAATAAACAGAGAAGTATAAAATTGTCAAGAAACAATAACAGTTTATCAGAACTAAGAATCATGAGTGAACAATATAACTGGAGAGAAATCACCATGTGCTAAACAATGAAACAAATACCCAAACACCAAGGCAGAGGAAATTTCTAAAAAGCAGTATGATTCCCTTAACACCAGGGAGAAGGAAAATCTTACACGGAGTGGAACAAAAGGTTTCAAGGCCAAAATGGTTTCAGACTTTCAAATTAAAACACTGGAAACTAGAAGATAATGAAACAAATCCTTCAAATTTCAATGAAAATTATTTTCCACTTGAAATTCCGTGTCTTTTGAATCTTTAAGATAAAGTGAACAAGCAGACTGGAGGCATTTTTCAGAAATGCAAGGGTTCAAAAATTTATCTTCTATTTGATGGCTCCAACAAAATGAGGGCATATATCAAGAAAGCGCAGATTATTAGATACAGGAAACGGGAGCTCAAAGACAAGAGAGAAACTAAAGTTTTCTCTCTTTGAGGTGACCAGTCAATATTGGAACAGAGTCCGAAGGGTTCCAAAAGAGAGTTCTCCAGAGGAAGAACATGAAACTATGAGATTATCTGATAAATTTAATTATGTTAAAAATTATTAAGAGACCAATGGAGATCTGAATTAATAATATAGAAAAAATTAAAAACTAGGAAATTATTAATTCTATGAAAACAAACATATTGTATCAAAAATGAAAAGCAATCATATTATCTACCTGGCTCAGCCATAAGCAATATTAAGGTTGTAGTAGTACTATAAAGCTTGATTACTGATTCCATCATAACAGAAAGTGAATGATAAATCAAAAGAAAGCATTAAAATTTTAAAATATGGATATAGTAAGTATAAGTAATGCCAAAATGTATTGAATGTATTGAAAATGATTACATCTAAGGAACAGGACTAACAGGTGGGGAGGGATTAGGAAAAAATAACACTTATTTTGATACTATGTCTCGATTTTACTTGATTTTAAAAATACATGCACAATTCACAGTTTTATTCTAATATATTTAAATGTACATTTATTTTCATTTATCTTGCCTTAGATATGCCATACTTCTTCAACAACATGATTTATGCCTTTACTCTCAAAAACATTCAACCACTAATACATACTTTTCCCCTATTTTTTTCTGTTGTTTCTCTGAAACATCTGATAGAAAAGTATTATATGTTATTTTATTTTTCATGACTTTATCTGTCATATTTTTTCTCATTTCCTCTGTGGTATATTTTGCATACTGTCTTCCTTAACTCTAGCTTTCAATTTAGTAACTATCTTTTGAACTATGATAGTTTCATGATCTGATTTTCTTTATGATGAATCATTTCTTCACATAATTTGTAGTTGCTGACTATGAATTCATTTTCAATAGGGATTTGTTCTAGGTTGCAAAGTGTTCCTATATGTCAATATTATGCTTGCTTCTGCCAGGTGCCCCAAGGGTTTCATCGGTCCAGAATCCATTTTTATATTAATTACAGTATTTAAGATTTTCACACTAAGTATGTCATCTAAATTCAAACTGCAAATCCAAATCCACTTGTGGGTTAGGGTCTGGGTCTCCTATTTCCCAAGAAAAGTGGTTTATTTATCCTACCTGGCACCTCTAGCAAAGAAACCCTCTTTTTCAGAATTTCATTTTTATTTTTTATTTTTAGAGATGAGGTCCCACTTTGTTGCCCAGGTATGGTGCAGTCACACAATCTTAGCATCTTCAAACTCTTGTGCTAAAGTGATTCTTCCCACCTACGTCTCTTAAGTAGCTGGGATTATGGGCACTGGTCACGAAGCCTGGCTGGAAACATTTCACCTCTAAGCAATGACCTGATTCTTCCCTCTGTTCATCCTTTTATTACAAAGGTGGCACTTCCAGGGTCCTACCTATATCCAGGGCTCTTAGTTTTAGCCTCCACCTCTCAGTCCCAAAGACTGTGTGTGATACAGATCATGTGTGGCCTTGGGTTCATATCTTACCAGCTATACCCTGAAGCTGCAACACCTTCCAGGGATTTACCACTGTGTTTTAAGTTATCTTTTACACTCAGGCATTTAGAAAATCCTTTTCTTTTTCTTCTAATTTTTGTATGTACATAGGTGTATATATTTATGGGGTACATGAGATACTTTGATGCAGGCATACAATAAGTAATAATTACATCAGTATAAATGGGGTGTCCATTACTTCAAGCATTCATCCTTTCTTTGTGTTACAAACAATCCAATTATACTCTTTTAGTTATTTTTAAATGTACAATAAATCATTGCTAACTGCAATCACCCTACTGTGCTCCAAATACAAGATCTTATTCTATCTCACTATAGTTTTATACCCATTAACTATCCTTCCTCCCCTACAACCCACTATCATTCCCAGCCTCTGGTAACTATCAATCCACTCTCTGTCTCCCTGAGTTAAACTTTTAGTTTTTACCTGTTACTTGAGAATTTATTCCAAATAAATTCTCAGTTTCATTTACTGAGAATAAATAAATTTGAATTTGTTCTCAAATAAGTGAGGACATGTGAAGTTTGTCTTTCTGTGCCTGGCTTATTTCATTTAATATAATGACCTCCAGTTTCATCTATGTTGTTGCAAATGACAGGATCGCACTCTTTTCTATGACTGAATAGTATTCCATTGTGTATCTGTACCACATTTTCCTCACCGATTCATCTGTTGATGGGCACTTAGGTTGCTTCAATCTTGGCTAACTGTGAAGAGTGCTACAATAAACATGGGAGTGCAGATACCTCTTCGATAAACTGATTTCCATCCTTTTAGGTATATACCTAGCAGTGGGATTGCCAGGTATCATATACAAATCTATTTTTTCATTTATTGAGGAACCTTCAAACTGTTCTCCACAGTCGTACTAATTTACCTTTCCATCAACAGTGTACAAAGGTTTCCTTTTCTCCGCATCCTCACCAGCATTTGTTATTGCCAAACTTTTAAATAAAAGCCATTTTAGGTGAACAGATCACTTGAGGTCAGGAGTTTGAGAACGGCCTGGCCAACATGGTAAAACCTCGTCTCTACAAAAAATACAAAAATTAGCTGGGCGTGGTGGTGCACACCTGTAATCTCAACTACTCGGGAGGCTGAGGCACAAGAATTGCTTGAACGTGGGAGCTGAAGGTTGCTTGTACCACAGTACTGCAGCCTAAGTAACAGAGTGAAACTCGGTCTCAAAAATAAAATAAAATAAATAGTAAATAAATAAAATTAAATTAAAAGCCATTTTAACTGGGGTGAGATGAGAAGTCATTGTAGTTTTGACTTGCATTTCTCTGATGATCAAGGATGTTGGGCACCTTATCATATGCCTGTTTGACATTTGCATGTCTCCTTCTAAGAAAAGTCTATTTACATCTTTTACATGTTTTTAAATTGGATTATTAGATTTTTTTTCCCTACTGAGTTGTTTGAGCTCCTCATATACTCTGGTTATTGGTCCTTTGTCCAGTGGATAGTTTGCAAATATTATTTACCATTCTGTGGGTTGTCTCTCCACTTGATTGTTTCTTTTGTTGGGCAGAAAGCAGAAACTTTTTGACTTGAGGTGATCCTGTTTGTCCATTTCTGCTTTGGTTGCCTGTGCTTACGGGTTATTAATCAAGAAATCTTTTCCCAGTCCAATGTCCTGGAGAGTTTCTCTAATATGTTTTTGTAGAAGTTTCATTTTTGATTTGATTTTTGTATATAGTGAGAGATAGGGGTCTAGTTTCATTCTTCTGCATATGGATAGTCAGTTTGCCCAGAATAAAATTTACTGAAGAGACTTTCCTTTTTCCAATTTATGTTCTTGGCACCTTTGTCAAAAATAAGTTCACTGTAGATGTATGTATTTATTTCTGGATTCCCTACTCTGTTCCATTGGTTAATGTGTCTGTTTTTATGTCATCATCATACTATTTTGGTTACTATAGCTCTGTAGTATAATTTGAAGTCAGGTAATGTGATTCCTCCAGTTTGGTTCTTTTTGCTCATAATAGCTTTGGCTACTCTGGGGTGTTTTGTGGTTCCATATACATTTTATGATTCTTTTTCTATTTCTGTGAAGAATGTCATTGGTATTTTGATAGAGATTGCATTGAATTTGTAGTTTGCTTTGGGTACTATGGACATTTTAACAATACTCTTTTTCCAATCTATGAACATGCAATATCTTTCCATTATTTTGTGTCCTCTTCAATTTCTTGCATCCTGTTTTATGGTTTACATAACAGAGATCTTTCACTTCTTTGGTTACGTTAAACTCCTAGATATTTAATTTTACGTGTGGCTACTATAAACAGGATTACTTTTGGATTTCTTTTACTCTTTTTTTTTTTTTGAGACAGAGTCTCACTCTGTCACCCAGCCTGGAGTGTAGTGGTGAGACCTCTGCTCACTGCAACCTCCGCCTCCCGGGTTCAAGCGATTCTCCTGCCTCAGCCTCCTTAGTAGCTGGGATTACAGGTGCCTGCCATCACACCCTACTAATTTTAGTATTTTTAGTAGAGACAAGGTTTCACCATGTTGGTCAGACTGCTCTCAAACTCCTGATATTGTGGTCCGCCCACCTTGGCCTCCCAAAGTGCTGGAATTACAGGCGTAAGCCACCGCACCCAGCCTGGATTTCTTTTTCAGATTGTTCACTGTTGGCATATATAAATGCTAGTGATTTTTGTATGTTGATTTTGTATCCAACAACTTTACTGAGTGTTTATCAGTTCTAATTAATAGTTTTTTTGCTGAAGTCTTCAGGTTTTCCCAAATATAAGATCATATTTGCAATCAAGGATAATCTGACCTGTCCTTTCAAATTTGGAAGCTCTTTATTTCTTTCTCTTGTCTGACTTACCTAGCTAAGACTTCCAGTACCATGTGAATAACAGTCATGAAAGTGCGCATCTTATTGTGTTCCAGGTCTTAGAGGAAAGGCTTTCAGATATTTCCTATTTTGTATGACACTAGCTATGGGTTTGTAATATATGGCATTCATACTTATACTGTACATATAAAGGTATATTCCTTCTATACCCAGTTTTTACGATGGGCTATCATAAACGATGAACTCTATTAAATGCTTTTTGAGCGTCAATTGAAATGATAAGGATTTTGACCTTCATTCTGCTGCTATGATGTATCACATTTGATTTGCATATGTTGATCTATCCTAGCATCCCTGGAATAAATCCCACTTGGCCATGATGAATGATCTTTCAAAAATGTTGTTAAATTTGGTTTCCTAGTTCTTTGTTGAGAATTTTACATCCTGTTCATCACGATTACTGGCTTTTAAAGATTTTGTTTTGTTTTTATAAGTCTTTCTCTGGTTTTAGTGTCAGGGTAATATTGGTCTTGTAGAATGAGTTTGGAAGTATTCCCTACTCCTCCATTTTTTAGAATAGCTAGGACAGGAATCAGTTCTTCTTAAAGTGTTTGATAAAATGCATCAATGAAGGCATCCAGTCCTAGGCCTTTCTTTGCTGACTTCTCACAGCTTCAAACTCATTATTTGTTATTGCTATGTTCGGATTTTCAATTTCCTCATGGTTCAATCTTGGTAATGTTATGTATTTAGGAATTTATTTATTTCTTCTAGGTTTTCCAATTTATTGGCATATAGTTTCTCATAGTAAGCACTAATAATACTTAGAATTTCTGTGGTGTCAGTTGTAAAGTCTCTTTTTTTTTGTCTCTGATTTTATTTGAATCATCTCACCTTTTCTCTTAGTCTCACAGAATGTTGGCTGATTTTGTTTATAGTTTCAAAATAACAAGTTTTCATTTTATTGGTCTTTTGTGTTCTTTTCTTCAATTTACTTTCATTTATTTCTGCTCTTTATTTTTTCTTTTCTTGTACTAATTTGGGGTTTGGTTTGCTCTTACTTTTCTAGTTCATTAAGATACATCACTAAATTGTTTATTTGATATTTTTCGACATTTTTTATATAGATGCTTAGGGCCATAAAATTTCCTTCTGGTACTGCTTTCACTTATCCCATAGGTTTTGGTATGTTGTGTTTTCATTATCATTTGTTCCTAGAAATTTTTCAATTTTGTTGTTAATTTCTTCATTGATCCACTGGTCGTTCAGGAACATATTGTTTAATTTCTGTGTATCTGTAGAGTTTCCAAACTCCTCTTGCTACTGATTTATAGTTTTAAGCCATCATGATCAGAAGAAATGCGTAATATAATTTCAACTTTTTGAATTTTCTAAGACTTGTTTTGTGGCCTAACATTTGGTCTATCTTTGAGAATCATCCATGGGCTTAGGATCCTTGTATGTATTCTGCAGCCACTGGATGAAATTTTCTATAAATATCTATTACATCTATTTCATCTATAGTGCACATTAAATCCAATGTTTCTTTGGTGATTTGCTTTCTGGATGATTCGTCCAATGCTGAAAGTAGGGTGTTAAAATGTCCAGCTATTATTGTATTGGGGTCTATCTCTTTTGGCTCTAATAATATTTGCTTCACATATCTAGGTGCTCCAGTGTTGGGGACATGTATATTTACAATTGTTATATCCTCCTGCTGAATTAATTCAATTTTCATTATATAATTACCTTTTTTTTTTTAATAGTTTTTCGTCTTAAAATATATATTGTCTGACATAAGTATAGCGAAGCCTGCTCTTTTTTAGTTCCCATTGGTATGGAACATCTTTTTGCATTTCTTTATTTCCAATTGTCTTTATAGTTGGAAGTATTTCTTATAGGCAACAGTTCACTGGGTATTATTTTTAAATCCATTCAGCAACTCTATATCTTTTGATTGGAGCATTTAGTCCATTTATTTTCAACGTTATTATTAATAGGGACTTACTCCTGCCATTTGTTATTTGTTTTCTTGTTGTTTTATGTTCTTGTCTTTCTTCCTTCCTTCCTTCTTGTCTTCCTTTTAGTGAAGGTGATCTTCTCTGTGGTATGTTTTAATTTCTTGCTTTTTATTTTGTTGTGTGTCTGTTGTATATTTTTAAATTTGAGGTTACCATTAGACTTGCAAATAACATAAAACCGGTTTATTTTAAACTGATGACAACTTAATATTGATTGTATAAATAAACAGACAAACAAGCAAAGAGAAAACTAATAAAGTTCTACTCTTTAATCTCATCTTTCCACTTTTAATCTTTTTGTTGTTTCTATCTTACTATACTGTGTCTTGAAAAGTTGTTGTAGTTATTTTTTATCATCTTTCAGCTCATGATATGCATAGTTTACAAATCACAATCACAGTGTTATTCTGTGTTTTTCTGTGTACTTACTATTGCTAGTAAGTCTGTACTTTCAGAGGTTTTCTTATTGCTCATTAAGCTCCTTTTCTTTCAGATTGAACAACTCCCTTTAGCATTTCTTGTAGAACAGGTCTGGTGTTGATGAAATCACTCAGATTTTGTTTGTCTGGGAAGGTTGTTATTTCTCTCTTCTTTGTGTTTGAAGGATATTCTCATCAGATATACTATTCTAGGGTAAAAGGTTTTTCCCTTCAATACCTTACATATATCATGCCATTCTCCCCCTGGCCTGTATGATTTCAACCGAAAAAAGTTGTTCTGCCAGAAGTATTGGAGCTCCACTGTATATTATTTATTTTCTCTTGCTGCTTTTAGAATCATTTATTTATCTTTGACCTTTGGGAATTTATTAAATGTCTTGATGTATTCTTCTTTGGGTTAAATCTGCTTGGAGTTCTTTAACTTTCTTGTACTTGAATACTGATATCTTTCTCTAGGTCTTGGAAGCTTTCTGTTACTTTCCTTCTGAATAAATTTTCTACCTCTACTTCTCCCTACCACTTCTTTATGATCAATAACTCTTAAGAGTTGCCCTTTTGAGGCATTTTTCTACAGCTTCTAGGCATGTTTCATTCTTATTATTTTGTCTCTTATGACTGTTATTTTCAAATAGCTTGTCTTGAAGCTCACTAACTCTTTCTTCTTCTTGATCAATTCAGCTATTAAAAGACTAATAACATTCTTCAGTCTCTCAACTGCATTTTTCAACTCCAGAATTTCTGCTGGGTTCTTTTTTATATTTCAATCTCTTTGTTAAATTTATCTGATAGAATTCTGAATTCCTTCTCTGTGTTAGCTTGAGTTTCTTTAAGTGTCCTTAACACAGCTATTTTGAATTCTCTGTCTGAAAGGTCATATATCTCTGTTTCTCCAGGATTGGTCCCTGGTGCATTATTTAGTTCACCTGGTGAGGTGATGTTTTCCTGGATAGTCTTGATGCATGTGGATGTTTGTCAGTATCTTGCAATATGGGCTTGTTGGTACACTTACTTCTTGGGAAGACTTTCCAGGTATCTGAAGGCACTTGGGTATTGTGTTCTATGTTTTTGGTCCCTACAGCCACATCTGTATTAGTGGTTACCAGAAGCCTAGTAATGCTATGGCTCTTGCATGCTAGTAGAGATACTATGTTGGTGGTCTTGGATAAGACCTGGAAGAATTCTCTTGATTAACAGGAAGAAACTCTTGTCTTACTTTTTCCCAGAGTGTCTCCCTCTGGGCAGAGCTGCTTGGACCTGGGGGAAGGGTGACATAAGTACCCTGTGGCTGCCACCAGTGGCAATGCACTGGGTCGGACCTGAAGCCAGTATGGTACTGCATCTCACCCACGGCCTGCAGTAACCACTGCCTGGCTACCACTTATATCCACTCAAGGTCCTATAGTTCTACAACCAGTCAGGCTTGTATCCCTTCCTCACAGCAGTGAGTTTCCCTCAGCCCTGAGCAGTTTCATCAGGGAGCCAGGGCCTAGAGTCAGATACTTTAGGGACTTACCCAGTCTTCTATTTTGCTGTGGCTGAGCTAGCACCCAAGGCACAAGACAAAGTCCTTCCCACTCTCCTCTCCCATTTCTACAGGCAGTACAGTCTCTTCCAATGGCTACAACTGCCCCACACCTGTGACAAGTACAGTCTGGCTACTGCCAATATTCACTCAATGCCCAAGGGCTCTTCAGTCCACTTGTGAATGCTACCAGTCCTGGGACTCTCCTGTCAGGGCAGCAGGCTCCCTTCTAGCCCAAGGTAGGTCCAGAAATACTGCCCAAGAGTCAAGGCCTAGAATCAGGGACCTTAAGAGCCCTCGTGGTGCTCTATCCCACTATGGCTGAGCTGGTACCTAAGGTGCAAGACAAAGTCCCCTTTGTTTTTCCCCCTGCTTTTCTCAAACAGAAAGAGTCTTTCACCATTGCCACCACAGCTGGGAATGTGCTGGCTCTCACGTGAAGCCTGCACATCTCAGAGTCTCATCTAAGACCCACGACATACTCCCCGGGTATCACTCTGGTGGTTATTTAGGGCCCATGGGCTCTTCAGTCAGAAGGTGATAAATCCTGCAATGACTGGGTCCTTCCCTTCAAGGCAGCGGGTTTCCTCCTGGCCCAGGGTGCATCTAGAAATGCCGTCTGGGATCCAGTGTCTGGAATGGGAGCCTCAGGACTCTACGCAGTGTCCTATCCTACTGTGACTCATCTGCTATCCAACCTGTAAGACAAAGTCCTCTTTACTCTTCCTCTTCTCTCCTCAAGCACCACAAGCAGAGGGAAGGAGTCTCTCCTGGGCTGTAAGCTGTGTTGCTTGGGTTGGGGGAGGGGTGACACAAGGACTGTCTTAGCTGTCCTGGCTGGCATGCCACCAGACTGCTTGCTCGTTCAGTCCACTGGTCCTAAGCACAGCACAGCACAGCACAGCACCAGTACCTACCCAGGAATTGCAGTCCTTATGGCCTACACTGCCTTTCAAGTTTATTTAGCAACCCAGAGCACTTTGGCCCACAGTGGTAGAGCATGCTGGAATTCAGGTTTCAATTGCTAGGATGGGTGATTCCTCTCTGGGTAGGAAGAGTCTAAATGCTCCCTCCATGGGTGTCAACTGAGATCTGCCTGGTATTGTTTTCTGCTGTAACAGGGCAGCACTGAGTTCCAATGAAAAGTCCCATAGTTGCTATGCTCTCCCTCCACCAAATGCATAGATTCTCTCTCCACACCACGCTGCCACTGCCAGGACATAGGAGAAGGGTGGCATTGGTAATTCAAGAGAGTCTTTCCTACCCTGTTCAGTGCCTTTTTCAGTGATATAATGTTAAAACCAGGTACTGTGATTGCTCACCTGATTTTTGGATTTTATGAAGGTGCTTTTTTTGTGTGAGTAGTTGTTTAACTTGGTGTTCTTGCAGTGAGGACATCTGGTGAAGGCTTCTATTTAGCCATCTTCCTCTGCCTCCACTTTCCTCCTTCTCTGTCTTTTGAACACTCATATACAACTAGGTGTTTAATATTTTTGTTACATTTTATATATTATTTTTATGCATGTTTACTAGGAAAAGTTTATATTAAGCTCAGTCCACCATGTTACAGAAACCAAACTGTATACATTACATTAATAAAAATAGCATTAATTTTTAAAACTCAGACATAACAGCATAAATATTATAATCAAAGTAAGTAATTTTGGAAATAGCAGATTCTTCTAAATAATCCATCTATGAGAAATTAGAGAAAATGTTATCCTAGTAATCAGGCTTCTCATGAAATTATTAAAATTAATACCTAAATCACTTATCGACAGTATTTTGAAAGTGTCTTTTGCAATTTAAACTTTAACTTTTTTTTACTGATTTTTATTACAAAATAATTTCTATAACTTCTCAATCCTTGTTTTCACAAATGTAACTGCCATCAAGCTCTACCTTTCCCCTTATAGCTAGAGCCTGAGAAATAGAAATCAACCCTCAGAAGTGTGGGACTGTCTGGCCCGGGTTGCTATGGCAGCCGCAACACGGTGGGCCAGGCCCCTGTGCTGACTCTGGGGCTGGACCAAATCAACATTTGCTCCTACCACTGCTTCTTGGGCATGAATAGGGTTGCCTGCTCTTTACCCCTTTTTAGAGACCAGTGGAAATGCCTAAAAAGATGTATGTGAGTAAGGATGATCAAAGAAACAAATATGAGTAACTCTCAAGCTGCACAATCAGAGGCTGAATAATTGGTACTTGGCTACATGAAATACTGTTTCTTACTCCAGGTAACATATTATGCAATGAAGATTGTCAAATGCCAAAAATATTAGTGATGGCAATCTCAGAAGCACTTGTGGAGATTTATCCAGTATGCACCATTCCTCCCACATGCACTCTTAATTCACTTTTGACAATAAAGTCCTGAAGTATCTAAAAGGCAAGGATTGGGATATCTATGATTTTCAAACTATGACCTGCGGAGCCCTGGGGCATTTGGGGAAGAAATCTCAGGGGCTGTTGGGGGAGTAGTTCCAATGCTCACCATGCCCTCCTTTCAACCTAATGGTTTCACAGATTTAAACTTAATACTTTTCACAAACCAGTCCACTTAGACAGGGCTTTACTATTGAAAAAAAAGTTTTAACCTTACAATGATAGAAATCAAATTTTAGAAATTTCAGTCTTATACCAAAAATCTGCAGGGAATATAAAGAAATAATATTAACAACGCTTAGTAAAGATAATATTGTGTGGCCTCCAAAATATCAGAATTTACTTCAGTCGTGATATGAAAACCCACAGACCATGAAAAAGAGACCAGTGGTTCTAACTTTTTGAAAATTTTGGAAACCTTTCTTTAAATAAAGCTTTAGAAAAAGTCCAAACAAGTATAAACAAAAGCAGAGCTAACCTGATATATATATATATTTTTTTAAGTAGGCCGGGCTAGGTGGCTCACGTTTGTAATCCCAGAACTTTGGTAGGCAAGGTGGGTGGATCACAAGGTGAAGAGACCAAGACCATCATGGTGAAATCCCATCTCTACTGCAAATATAAAAAATTAGCTGGGTGTGATGGCCTGTCAGTTACTTGGGAGGCTGAGGCAAGAGAATCACTTGAACCCAGGAGGCGGAGGTTGCCGTGAGCCAAGATCGCAACGCCGCACTCCAGCCTGGGCAACAGAGCGAGGCTCTGTCTCAAAAAAAAAAAAAAAAAGGAAAGTAAGAATGGGACAGCTTCCTGTTCCCTGTTTGTTAGTCTTTCTCTGCCTGCATCTTAAAGTACCATTATCCTTCCCTCAACCAACTCCTCCCCCACCTACAGAGCAACCCTTGAAGACAACAATATGAAAAGGTAAAGTTAAGATAGTAAAAATACCTGTTTCTCAATCACCATGAAGAATATCACCATAATAATGTTAATATACATTTTTTTCTAAAATAAAGAATATTAAATATGTAAACTAAAATTTCTATGTGTGCCGCATGCTTAGAAATCAGCTGTTTCTTTTCAAGGAATCATGAGTTGCCATTATTAAGAAGAAAAAATTCAAGAGAGTGAAATGTCGTTATCCCCAAAACACTATTCCTACTTATAAGAACAAAATGACTTACTATTGTAATGTTACTAACAAACTTCCTCCCTCCTGTTTGGGATATCCACAGAAAGTTTGTTCAAATAAAGATGTTTTGCATGGTTTTCCATATAGACTTTCCCCTCAAAATCCTTAAACAACAATAAAATATTCCAGAACAGGTAAGGCTTAGGTGATCTATAGCAGGGAAAACATAACTACAGAAAATATTTCACCTAGCACTGGCATGTTGAAAGCATCTGATTTTCTTTACTAAGTTATATTTTCAAAAATTCATCAAATTGTGAACACATTTTACATGTAATGTTCTTCCAAAAATACACAGACAGGATCTGTCTAACTACAAACGATTGTGTCAGAGAGAAAGTTCATTTCAATATTTAAAACCTGAAATCCGAAAGTTTAAATATAATATTTTATTGTGTTAATTTAGTCTAATCTTCAATTTACTATAGTTATTTCAATTCTACTAAAACACAAACTATCGAAGTTAGCAACCAGATCAAAAGTAGTATCTTTGCATTCTTTGCTTAACCACAAAAACTAGAAAAAAAAAAAAACCCATATAATTAACCTAAGAAAGTTTATTTCCAGCATTTTAAGGGTTTTAAATCTAGTAACCAAAATGTTTCTTAGGAGCTGGGCTGAGCCTTCATATTATTTCTGAGTTAACAGAATAGAGAATATGCTACTTTTGACTTTTGTAATCATCAATGTATTAAATAATTCCTTTCCAATTTTAATTACAAAAATGTAGTAATTTTTATAAATAAAACAAATGAAGCCTACATGGACACATATATTCCTTTACTTTTTACATTAATCTTTTATACAAGCTATCAGTTTATTTATTTATTTTTTTTAAGGAAAACCTACTCACGTGAAAGAAATTCATACTTTGCAAAATTGGGCTGTTCACTACGGAACTTACAAATGTAATAGTAAAAACAAAAGCAGCCAAACACTAAAATATGCCAATATTATGTCAGAAAGCCAATTCACCATTGCAAGAAAGAAAACCCTGAATACAATTTAAAAATGGCAATTTCTAAAATGTTTGAATGCAAATAAGAATAAAATATTCAGTAAATATTACATTTTGCCATTCTGCATGTCTGTCTCATGCTTAAAGCATTTTATTTGTGGGCTCTAAAGAACATTTTAAAGAAATGACAAAAAAATTGAGTTATTCCAACTCTTACTTTAAATAGTATGAGATTAATTCAAAGTAGCAGATCTCCTTTAGTTTAAAACTTCATTAAATCAGGTAGGCAAAGGTTTACAAAAGCAGTCATGATATTTTTGTCAGAAGTATTTTCAATTATGTTGATACATATTTGATAGATTGATATTTCACATGATTAAAAATATTTTAGAAAAATAATTCATTCAAAAGCTATTAAGTCTTCGCATGCTCAAGATACCACTTTGTTTTTCTTTGTAACTGCATTATAATGCAGAATAATCTTTCATACAAGTAAAAGAAGTAATAACAACCTGAAGATAAGATTATGCTTAGGATATACTTTTTGAAGAAACATAAAAAAGTATAATAGTACTATAAAATGCCCCCAAAAATACAGGAAATTGTACTTACATCCACAGCTCTTTTAATAAACGGTATCTGTGTGCCACTGTCCAGATCTTCATTTATGATAAGTCTCCTCGCCCACTGACCTGCCCTGACAACACCACTACCATGAATTAAAACCATCAGTTTCTGTGGATTTGTCAAAGCGTCCTCACTCATAAAGATAAAACTCTTTGGTTCACTCTCAGTGGCATCTACCTGTAATTAAATAAAATTAAATAATAAATAAATGTCTTCTGATCAGGCATAAATCAAAAACAACTAATGGTTGTTATAAAGTATTAAATGGTTACTATGGAATTAAAGAAGTAAAAAACAACTTTAACACAAAATTAAAATATTCAGTAGAGACTAACAATTATGCATTAGGTGGATGAGCCAAGACATGATAGTAATTTAAATATAAAATATAAAAAATATTGGTAATATGCTTCTCTTCATTATTCTTGTATATTTAGTATTATAATACCAATGTAAATAAAAATAACCATTTTTTTTAGTGCTACCTACAGTCTAGCTGCTATGCTACCTGTTTTAAAAACATTATCTCATTCAATCACAACCCATTTAGGTGGTATTATCATTATATTAATTTATAGATAAAGAAATTGAGACGTAGAGAGTTTAAATAAGTTACCCACAGTCACACAACTATAAGTTTTATAACAGAATATTGCACAGAAATAATAAAAAATAGAAAACTGAAATTGGAGATAAATCTATTGGAAAATCATATATCAGCCAGGAATACCACTAAATTGTTGAAGGGAAGAAGAGGAAACTATTTAAAAACTAACCATCTATTCTATTCTTACCTGATCTATGTAAATGGACTTTCAAATTTCATTCAGACTGTGAACATAGGATTATATAACAATTATTTTTACAAAGCCACATTATTTATGCACTCCAATGAACTTACTTTATAAACTAGTTACTTATTTGATAAAAAGTAAACATTTTTATCCATTTTGATTGTACTTAATATTTAGATTTTTAACTATATGATGTATGATTTACACTTGAAAGACACAAAACATTTTAACTTCCCAATCTTTTGTTACATATGCCATGACACACTTAGTGGTATTCCATATCGGCAGTGGCCAGTAACTGGAAATGGAAGCATTTAGATAGCCAAATCAAGCCAGAAGTTGACGCTGTGAGGGCTGGTTACACAATCTCACAAAAAGAAGGTCAATCCACATGCAGTGTAATGAAATAGCTCTTCACTTTGTCAACTGTATATGTTCACACAATTATCAAAATAAGAAGTATATGAAAACTCTAGATGCCTAAAAGAACACCCTGGATTCTAAATATTCCCACTCATTAAGCTTAGGAAGAGAAAAATAAAATAAAATATCTCTACTTCTAAAACAATCAGGCTGGTTTCAGTAAGAGATGGCTTAGGCATTTGTGCCAACAGAGCACAAATGGCAATTATTTCAGCAAGAGCAGCATGGACATGGGGCTTAAAGAAGAAATAACACCTTTTCATTGAAGTCTTCCCTGACTACCTCATTTAAAATTCCAAACATGCCCCCAAGAATTCTGTAGTCCCTTTCCCTGTTTTATTTTCCTCCATGGTACATGCCATGATCTAACACATTGTATGCTTTACTCTATATTTTTGCAACTGTGTTTATTCACCACCTGCTCCCTCCCCTAGAATGTAAGTCTAGGCAAGCACAGAGTTCTCAGGTTTGTATCCACCTATAGTCTCTGTATCTGAAACAGAACCTAGCACATTGTAGACGCTCAGTAATTAAAAAAAATAAACTTCTGGAATAAGGAATCTTATCAAGCATCAGCAGTGACTTCCTTTTGATAACAGGCATTTAACTAAATAATATATCCTCGAAAATGGTTATAATACTTGCCTGGTTCAGAAAGCATATACTGAAGATTAAACTAGTACAAAATTATAGAGAATTTTACAAGACCTATACAATGTTAAAGAATTAAAATGACATAACTATAATTTTATTAGCAATAGCTAAAAATACAGGAAGAGAGATATGAAATGTAACACAATCATATTAGCTTTACCTGCATGCTATGACCAGAGTAAACAAATTATAATGATGACAATAAATATGACTAAAGCCACACAAGAAGATAAGTGGATGACAGACACAGCAAAACCAAACCTAAGAAGAAAAATTCCCCTTTACCTAGAAACACATATGAAAATAGAATTATTGCTCAGAGTTAAAGATGCTAAAAAAAAAAAGGCAATGGTGATAAGAACAAAATAAAAAATACTGAAAGCCAAAGCTGTCAGTGTATAATAAAAAAAGAGGCCACAGGGGTTTCTAGTCATTCAATTACCAAAGAGTACGTCTAAACACGCACAAAGAAAAGTGCCTCTTAAAGTCAGTGAGGCCTTAATGGATCCTGGAATGGCTATGGAGATGGATATCTATTTACCTTAATGAAAAAACCTGTAGCTACAGATATTCCAGTAGGTGCTGATCACTGTCTCTTTTCTTCCTATTTGACTAAGTCCTCTGTTACCAAGAAACTGAGTCAATGTTTTAAGCGATGGGATATTGCCACTTTGAATTCCACAGTAATCACTTAAAACTGAAAGAGACTTATTTTCAAATGATAAAAATCTATTTTTATATTAAAATGCTGCTCAGTGAAGAATCACTTGAGTCCAGGAGTTCAAAACCAACTTGGGCAACATAGTGAGACCCTGTCTCTACAAATAATCAAAAGTTAGCCGGGCGTGGTTGTGCACACCTGTAGTCCTAGCTACTCGGGAGGCTGAGGCTGGGGAATTGCTTGAGCCCAGGAAGTCAAGGCTGCAATGAGCCATTACTGCACCACAGCACTCAGCTTGTACAACAGAGTGAGATCCTGTCTCAAAAAAGAATAAAGAGGGAAAATGGAATCACATTTAAAAAAAATGCAGTGTTGATAAAAAGAAAGGTAAAGAGGGAAAATGGAATCACATTTAAAAAAATGCTTCTCAAGAATTTTTAAGGGTCTACAAGTTAGCCATGAACAAATGAAAGTTTTACTTGAACATTAAGAAAAGCTGACTTTGAAAATATAAGAATATCAGAATATTCAAGAAAAACAGCAATGAAAATGAATTTAATAATATTAATGATTAAGAGGTAAAAGCAGTATTTTAGCTGGTCATTGGCTAATATTCACCTCAGTTTACACAGAACTCTGACTCTGAACATGAACTACAATGTACTCTCTATAAAGTTAGCGCTAATTTTAAATAGTAAAATATCTACATGAATAAAATAACTCTTCTTCATGAACCTAATTACGTTTGAACATATAGCTGTTCCAAGGTCGTTTATCTTCAAACAGTGGTAATTTATTAAGCTAAGTTTTCATTAAAGAATACACATAAAGGTCTTTCCAGTGAACCACCTCAGTTTATTGACAAATCAACTCCAGACACCTTTTGGTTGGTGAGACTGCACCAAACAATTTTTAGCAGTTAACAATTCATTGTGGAATACTCATGAACACCATTAACTGCTGAAACATGATGTATGTAATAAACTAAGTTAAAATTTGTAGTGGTTAATTCATGTCTCCAGTATTCTATACAAGTATGAGATATTTCACTATAATTGAGAATGCTTTATGCCTATTTATGAGAGGTGTGAACTAAACATAAAGCATGATCATAATGTTCACTATCAAATCATGAGTTCCACAAAGTGCTCTCATTTAAAAGATGGTTCTTTTTTTCTTTTAAAATAGTTTAAGACTGAAAGAGTTCATCATCAGGAAATAAAAGCTTTGGAAGTATTCTTTAAGTAAAAAGAACAACTATTTACACACACACACACACACACTCTCTCACTCTGAGATTTAAGAAAACTCAAGAGAAAAATAATAGCTATTAAAAGTTGTGAAGAAAAATTTCACAGCTATACCAAATATTTGATAATTTAAAGGGAGATATTAATTTTCTAAGACAAAATTTAGACTTACTTTATAAGTTTATAAAATAAGGGAAACTTTATTAAACAAAGATGGGCATGATGCTTAAGTTTCATATAAACGTAATTGGCCCTTGCTTATTAGCTTTATATTCTAAATTTAAAATCAAAGGATAATCAGATTCATAATACAACGTCCTCTTCCATCTAATTTCAAGTTTTCTATAACAATAAATAATGAAAATCATATAACGTGATCTATACAGCCAATTATTTTGTGATTTGTTCTAGAAATTTGGAGACTGATGTGAGTTTAAGGATTCTATGGAACTAGAAGTATTATAGAGATAAAGGATTCAATATTAATCGTGTTGTATCAATAAATTAACCTACAGCTGTTTAAATATCATTCTTCAGAAACTCTGAAAGAAAGAAAATGAACAAGAAAAGGAAAACTGGGCAAAGTGACAAAATTCTATCCTGACTCTCCAGAAGACCAAATTTCAATATATAGTTTTAATGGAGTAAAATGCTAGACCTAAAGTCAAAACTAAAACACTAAGTTTAAATACAAAAAAGACTGGCATATCCATTCCCAGAAAGGTACTAAAATCTTGACATTCATGTGTTTCTTTAAAGGAAGAAAAGTTTCCAATAAACCAAGGGTTGATGTAGCTGTTACACAGAATAATATTTTATTGACTAATCGATCATAAGCACTTGGAACAATGTCCAGCACCTAAAAAAAAAGGTAAATAAATCTATGTTGAATAAATGAATAAATGAGTGAATGACTAACAATGTGTTCTTGCACTTGAGGTTACTTACAGAAAATTAAATAAATAGGTTT
This sequence comes from Ateles fusciceps, assembly GCA_036589455.1. Classification (NCBI taxonomy): domain Eukaryota; kingdom Metazoa; phylum Chordata; class Mammalia; order Primates; family Atelidae; genus Ateles; species Ateles fusciceps. The sequence continues at coordinate 4,895,147 of JAZHEH010003005.1, read as the reverse complement.
CCTTTAAAAAAGAAACTAAGGAATGAGTTCTGGAGAGGGACACTATTAAGAAATCCTCAAATCCTCCATTCATAATAAAATAGCCCTATCCAAGGAATTTTTAAAACTCATGCAAAATTTCATACAAACAAAATTATCTATATGCAAAGTGTTGTGCCTTAAATGAATTACCTTCATCAACTCTCCCATATTCTTATATATCAAAAATCATAAAGTTGTCAGGGACAGCAAAGATCCTCCAATCTAGTCCAACCACCATTTCACAAACGTGATTACAATCTCTTAATTCGAAAGCTTAATATTTTGTGGTTTACATTTAAAATAACAGGGGCTTGTGTGTTTTTGTTTTGTTTTTTGTTTTTTTGGGTTTTTTTTTTGACAATTTGAGTCTGAGAACAAATCTCAAACTTTTTCACTCTGAAATGGCAAAATGTGCAAAATTCAAAAAAATGTTCTGCCAAAAAGGGAAGGAGCAGTGTTATGAAACAGGAAGCACCAGGAATGAATTTGGGAATGTGTAGAGGAAACAACATACTATGTGTAGAAATAAGACATATTTTTAAAAACCAAGACATATTTAAAGAGACAGTGAATGTCTAATGTAACAGAGTATACTGATTTACTACAAATAAATAAAAATAAATTATTCCAATGAAATGAGAAAGGGTACAGGAAAGGGTAATCCTTTTAATTGCATCATCATTTTCAAAAAGACTGGAAATCAGTATTTTTTCCTTTATACTGAAAAGTATTACTTTATAAGAACTACTGTGCAGAATGAGATGAGGTATACTAATAAGCATTTAAAATTATTGATATCAACACAATGGAACCTTAACATTTAAACTTATCACAATTAACTCAAAACAAAAGTATTCTTCGGAATTAAATACTATTTTACTTACAAATAAACATTTCATTTGGAATAAACATTTCTTTAAAATTTGACTTACTGGAATAGATATTTTTTTCAAATTACAATCCTTTTCCAGGAGCTCATATACATACTTCGTGATGATCTAAGTAGGAAAGAAATAACACATTAAGATGCAATGTCATCCATTATCAAAACCGATATAAATTTTGGTAAATTATTGTTATTGTTCTGAGTAAATATCTCTTCATCTTGGAATGCTTTGATGCTATATTAAGAGACTCCTAATTACCCATAATGGTTTACTTCCTGCTGCTGTATGAATAACTATGAACCTTGGTATTAAGGATTAGGGCCAATTAATATAGATTCACAAAAATATACATGACTTTCTCTTTTTCAAGGGAATAAACTGAAAGTATATTTTCTTTTTTCAGTGTTTCTAAAATTTGTTTCTCCTATTATTTTCCCATAGGCACTATATCTAATACATTAATAGCACCTTAGTGACTCTGAATCTTAACACCTCTTTTGTGTTCACTGAATCGAGGAGGAAAAAGTCAGAGGTATTCTAAATAGAAAAGGAAAACTCATCCAGAAAGTCAAGGACCAGTCAATATCACTGCTTATGCTAGGAAGAAACATAGTTCCTCTAGATGTACATGTCCTAATTCCTGGAATCTGTGAGTATGTTATGCTACACAGTAAAAGAACCCACAGATATAACTTAGGTTTAGAACCTTGAAATGGGGAGATTTTCTTGGATTATCTGGATGGTGTATGTCTTTAAAAGTAGGTTACAGAAGAACAGTGGGTCAGAGAGATGCAAAGTGACTCAACTGGGTGTTGCTGGTTTTCAAGGTGGAGGAAGGAGACAAGCCAAGAAATGTGGTAGCTTCTATAAAGCGGAATAACCTTCAGTGTGCAACAGTAAGAAAATGAGACCTCAGTCCTACAACTGCAAGGAACAGAATTGAGCCAACAACTCTTATAAGTAGTAAACAAATTCTCCTCTAGATCCTAAAAACAGCTTGTCCACACCTTGATTTCAGCCCAGTGAAACTCATACAGGACTCTTACCTACAGAATTGTAAGATAATAAATTTGTGTTGCTTTAAGCCACTAAATTTATAGTAATTTGTTATAGCAGCAATAGAAAATTAACATACTATTTCTATTAAGGAAGGCAAAGAGTAAGGAAAGAGACTTCTGGAATAAAAGCAAATATTAAATAGGTGGTACTAATGGCCATTTTTATTTTTATTTATTTTTATTTCTGTTTTTGGAGACGGAGTCTTGCTCTATCACCAGGCAGAAGTGCAGTGGTGCAATCTTGGCTCACTGCAACCTCCACCTCCCAGGTTCAAGGGATTCTCCTGCCTCAGCCTCCTGAGTAGCTGGGATTACAGGTGTGTGCCACCATACCTGGCTAATTTTTGTATTTTTTTTTTTTTCTAGTAGAGATGGGGTTTCACCATGTTGATCAGGCTGTTCTCGAACTCCTGACCTCATGATCCACCCGCCTCAGCCTCCCTAAGTGCTGGGATTACAGACATGAGCCACAACGCTCGGCCTACTGGTCATTTTAAAGAGTGTTTCTCCACCCCAAAATGTCTGTCTATGCATAAAATCTCAGAGAATAATTTTAGCAGAAACATAATTAAAAGTCAAATTTTATGAAACAAAATCAGAGGATGATTTTGTTTTTAGAAAATTAAGATGTCAATTGCTTGCTTTGGTGCTGTATTCTGTAATCTAAAATAGATTCTTTATCCTGCTTTCTTCAAGGAGTCCAAAATTCTTTCTTCTATGTATACGCATTCATTTCATTTTAGAAACAGTATATTAGATGTATGCTAGAACAGCTTTATCTTGGCTGGTAATGGTAATTTCAAAAGCTATGATAACTATATTAGAAATAGGTAATAAAATGCTAGTTATTGAACTAATAGTATTCCTATGTTTCAACATAGAAGTTAAAATTATGTTCATTATACCCTCACTGGGAGGTAGTGGTACTGTAGATTTGTAAGAGTAAACTAAAAATGTGGAGGTTCAGACTGAACATACGTATAAAGTTACATAATGACCTGCTGCTTTAAGAGAAATAGATTAAATAAGATTAGCAAAATGAGTGGTTTAACATTTCTGAAAATATCCTACTATCTATGAAATCACAAAATATCCTTATATTTGAAGTAACAACAAAACCAATCAAACTTAACTCAATCCAGATGAATTCTCCCACTATGAAAACTACTTGAGACACAATCTGAGAATTAAAAAACTAAATACTACTGACCTTACAAAAAGAAAAAAAGCTGAACAAACTGAAAGTCAACAGCTCTTATTAGATCCATCAGTCAATCCTCAATGTTTATACTGCAGGATAATATAAAACAATTCAAAAACTCAGAAATTGCTTATATTTAGCTTTGAAACACACAATAGGGCAAGTCTATATTCTGGAATTTGCAACATATCAAACCAAATAATAAAACTATATATTAAGAATTGGAGAAACACTATTTAACTTGCCTAATTTGCTTTGATCTCCAATTCCTTACTGCAGGAAAAAGCAACCCCAGATGAAGTCATCTACTTTATAGGCAATTCTCTGTGTTCAGTACACTCTCCACAGCTCTACTCGTCCTCCAAGATACAGATCACATGTCAACTCCTTCAGGTAACCCTCACGGCCTCACCCTAACCCTCCATGATACGGCAAAGTGTCTCACCTCTATTTTCCTCTGGATATGACAAAATATCATTGTCTAACATACTACTCTAGTATCTTTACCTGTCTGTTACACATCTACTTATAGAACACTACAATTTGGGTCTCCTACCTTTATTCCTTCTTGTATTCACAGGATACTCTGGCAAACAGAAGAGACTTAAAATTGTACATGAATTCTCCTCTCTGTCCATCCTGTCTATATCTTTTGAAAAAGATACAAGTTTAAGACAAAAAAAAAATTTTCTAATTGCTAAATCAAGGCTTAGGAAGAAAGCATCAAGGACTCATTCATTGCCTTCCAGATTGCATAGAATTTCAGTCTGCATTTAGAAAAATCAAAAAATGAAAAAGATAATTTCAAAAAGGAGATGAAAAAGTATTTCTGTCCAAGTGTCATCTGTGTTCAAATGTTCACTGGGAGCTGTGTTTATAGATGGAAAAGAAAAGGCTTAAGAAGACTATGCAGACTCTAAAATTATATCTTCATTCTAATAAGAAACCGTGAAACTTCCGTTTTCTGGTCTATGTATAAAGAGCTTGGAAGTAGGTACTGCTGACCTTACAAAAAGGAAAAAGACTGAACAATCTGAAAGTCAACAACTCTTATTAGATCCATCAGAGAAATGAGGCCACAGAGCAAACTGTTTCCCTGAAAATGGAGAGACAGACAAGCAGATATAAAGAATCAGTTTACAGGGTACAAAAGCTCAGGAGCAAAAGCCCTCAGCTGAAGCCAGGACTAATGTGGGAACACTTTAAACTGCAATGGACGAACTGCTAGATGGAGAGCGGACTAGCTTAAGAGCTAAAAACTAGGAGGAGATTCAACCTTACGCGGGAGGGGACAAATTTTTATGAATTTTACTTCTAGGAAGGCTACATAGGTTCTCACTATGAAGACAACATTAAAAACTCCCTATTGTTTCTGCCAGGGGAAGGCGAAAAATAACCATTTAGAAATACTCCAGAGCTCTCCATTGTCTTTAACAATACCTGAAATAGTTCAAGAAGAACTATTTTACCAGAACCTAACTGACCTGGGGAAAGGAAATGCCCAACTCGGGCTCACTTAAGAGATGAGACCTAATAGAGGACTACAGAGTATCTTCCCATCTACCGTAAGTTGTTACCACCCTATCAATAGAATTCCTATAAAATACCAGAAGGATTACTGCTAAAATAACTCTAAGAGTCAGGTCCTTTTTAAGGACCCTAGAAAGACCCAAAGACAACAGAGGAGACAAAAACAAAGAACTTAGAGGAAATTGTAGCCTCTGACATGCAGCTAAAGCAAACAGTAAACACAATCTAATGCCTAGCCAAATAAACATATAATCTCACACTAAAGACCTGTTTACTGGCTGGGCACGGTGACTCATGCCTGTAATCCCAGCACTTTGGGAGGCACAGGTGGGTGGATGACGATGTCAAGAGACCAAGACCATCCTGGCTAACATGGTGAAACCCCATCTCTACTAAAAATATAAAAATCAGTTGGGTGTGGTGGCACACGCCTGTAGTCCCAGCTACTCGGGAGGCTGAGGCAGTAGAATCGCTTGAACCCGGAAAATGGAGGTTGCAGTGAGCCGAGATGGCACCACTGCACTGCAGCCTAGGTGACAGAGCAAGACTCCGTCTCGAAAAAAAAAAAAGAAACAAAAACTCTACTTACTTCATTTCCTTTCACCTAATATATCATATCAGGCTTTCAACAAGTAGTTACTAGGATGCTAAAAGGCAAAAACAAACAAAACCCCCATGATCTGCAGAGAAAACGAAACATCAGAACTAGACTCAGATATGGCAGAGATACTGGAATCATCATACTGGGAATTTAAAAGAACTCTGATCAATATGTTAAGGGATTTATTGGAAAAAGTGCACCACATACAGGAACAGATGGGTAATGCAAGCAGAAACATGGAAACTAAGATACAATCGAAAGGAAACATTAGATCAAAACCACTGTAACAAAAATGAAGACTACCCATGAAGAGGTCCAGTGTCATTGGAAAGAAACACTGGAAAGAGAAATCTACTATACATGGTAGTTTTCCTGGATTTCTTCTGATTCCTAAGAAGCTGCCATAAAGATAAAAATTAAATGACTCCACAATGGAAAAGATAGAAAAATAATTTTGAGGTTATAAATTCATGGAATAAATCTCCTGACTACCAACACAATAATGCCCTCAAGAAATTAGAGTCTGACTCAAATTTTTCTAGCTCAGAGTTTCTCCGTGTAGGGATTAAAGAAAATTGTCGAAAAGGAGAACATGGGTGATCAATGGAATAAACCACAGAAAGAAGGAAAATTAAGTATAATAAAAACCACTTTTCCATGGACCACTTCCAAGAGAAGAGTTATATTCATTCTACTATGAATTTACTTTTAACATTTATTAAGCACTTACTATGTGCCTATCATGTTCCTCATTCATCTCAGCATTACTTCTGGTCTTTAATTAGATAAGAAGCCACCAATGATAACTTTTAGTTCAGTAACAGCACTAAAATTATTCTAGCAGGATATAATTTAAGGGGGTGCGGAAGAGTGACATTAAGAAGCCTTCTAGAAGGTATTACAAACCCTTTTGAGAAATAAAATGTAATATATGATAATATATATTACTGCATAGGTAAAGTAAATAATATAAATATTTTAATTGAGTACAAATTTAAAGTTTATTTTATTACCAGATGTTCAAGCTTTCATTCTTTCTTCCTCAGAAGAAAATTTTTCAATAGTAACAAACTAAATTTGGCCTTATTGATTCATGACAATAACAATTTTTATTTTACAGCTTTATTAACTATGTAGGATAAAAAGTTTCTATATTGGGTCTATTAGGAGAGGAAGAACATCAGCCCAAGACATAAAACACCAATACCCATATATCATCAGTCATATCCATCCCTACAGATGACATGTAAATGCTAAGAGACTCCTGATTTTAAATGTAAAGGTGGATGAACTGAATCAAAAGGGAAACTCTAAAAGATTTACATGTATCTATGAAATTTTATGCCTCTTTCAATCAAGTAAAATCTCAGAAAACAGGCTCAGTAAGTACCTGAATTACTAAAATATAAACTAAAATATTAAAGGAAATAATTTTTTTAAGTTTCTAAACATTTGAAACATTTTAAAAGAAAAATAATTAAATGCTTAAAACATTTTAAAAGAAATCATTTTTTTTCCTTGCTTGTACAGCGGTAAGTATCTCTGCCTGTTACATGGAACACTGGGGTTTGATTCTCCCCACCAAAAAAAAAAAAAGAAACAATTTGTAAAGAGCCTTAGGATAATAAATCATTACCTAGTAGAAATCTGGTTCTAAATTATAGAATGAAATTTAATAATTTATAATGAGTACACTGAAGTGATAATAATATTCTCAGTTTTCTGCTTGAAATAATTATGTGTATCATGTTTACATTAAATGGATACTTATAAAACAGTTGAAAATAGTTTACTTTTACATAAGGATCTCCTTTAACATTATTCATTTGCTTAGGAAACCCTGGTTTCACAAATGAGCCCAAAGGAGTCAGGACAGGCAATCTGATTTATCACACTACAATGTATCACAAATGTAAATGAAGTTTGATATTATAAGCTCTTAATATATTGAAAGTTTAAAAATATCTTGAAGATAAACTTTCGCTTTTTAACACAGTATTTAGCCGGGTGCGGTGGCTCATGCCTGTAATCACAGCACTTTGAGAGGCCAAGGTGGGTGGATCTCCTGAGGTCAGGGGTTCTAAACCAGCCTGGCCAACATGGTGAAACTCCATCTCTACTAAAATTACAAAATTAGCCAAGCATGGTGGCACATCCCTGTAATCCCAGCTACTCAGGAGGCTGAGGCAGGAGAATCGTTTGACTCTGGGACATGGAGGTTGCAGTGAGCCGAAACAGCCTGGGCAACAAGAGTGAAATGCATCTCAAAAAAAATAAAAATAAAAATAAAACAAACAAGCAAAAACACAATATTTATTCTATTCTGTGTTACTCAGTTTCACTTTGCTTATGATTAATGAAAATACGACTTAAAATCCCCATACCATTTATTTTGAGAGGCAGAGGCTTCAAGATCTGTGTATTCAGTATGTAATTGAATAATTGGTTGTATTCCTCAATTTAAAATATACCAATATATGGGGGAGAGTGCCCCACCAGGTCTGAGGAGCAGAAGCAGAAGACAGATCTCACTTCTGGAAACCTAATCCTTGACATGGTCTGCCACTGAAGGAACAAAGAGTGAAATCTTCCAAAGCCCTCCTTGGGTCAAAGGAAATCCGAGTGGTGCCAGTTGCTTAAGAAAGCACCACCAAAGCTTCTGAATGGACAAGGATCGGGAAGTAATCTCTCACCTCCCTGCCCCTTTTCTCAGCTCCCCTGTTGTTGGACTTGGCAAAGGCTTTTCCTGCCACGGTTTATAAGCATGGCCTTAAAGAGATAACTTCTTGAGCTTCTCCAGTGGCTCCATCCCTACTGAAGGTGAACACTGGCTGGGCTTCTCCATTGCCTCTGCTTCGGCACCTACCTACCAACTCTTACACTTAAGTGCTACCTACTGGACTGCAGCTGGAAATACACTACCAAACAAAATTACATTGCTACAACAAGCAAAATCTGAGAAAGCCAGTTAACAAACCTATCTATATGCAAGAAACCCACACGGAGCCTTGGCACTCTGAAAGCACCCAGAAACAAAATCAATCAATCACAAACAATACATACCAGTCATACCCACAAGGGAAAAAAGAATACCAAATCAAGAAGCCCCACCCAAATGACAGCAAACTGAAAAAAAGAGAAGTATCAGCTGTCTCAGATGAGACGGAATGGTGCAAGAACACTGGCAACACAAAAAGCCAGAGTGTTTCATCATCTCTAAATGATCTCACTAGTTCTCCAGAAAGGGATCCTAACCAGAATAAAAATTCTGAAATGACAGAGAAATCAGAATATGGGTGGTCAAAGAGACCAAGGAGAAAGCTGAAATCCAACGTGAAGAAATCCGAAAAACAATTCAAAAACTGAAGATTACATAGCTGCGATATTAAGAACCAAATGGAACTTCTGGTATTCAAAAATTCACTACAGAGGGCTGGGTGTGGTGGCTGATGCCTGGAATCCTAGCACTTTGGGAGGCCAAAGCAGGGGGGATCTCTTGAACCCAAGAGTTTGAGACCAGACTGGGCAACACAGGGAGATCCTGTCTTTTAAAAAAAAAAAAGAAAGAAAGAAAAAAAAAACAAAAAAAATTCACTACAGGAATTTCTTTTTCTTTTCCTTTTTGAGACAGTCTTGCTCTCTTGCCCAGGCTGGAATGCAGAGGCATGATCATGGCTCACTGCAGCCTCAAACTCCCAAGTTCAACTAATCCTCCCAGTTCAGCCACTGAAGTAGCTGTGACTACAGGTGCATGTCACCATGCCCAGATAATTTTTTAATTTTTTTCACAGAAACGACGTCTCAGTACGTTGGCCAAGCTGGTTTTGAACTCCTTGAACTTATGCAATCCTCTCGATTTGGCCTCCCAAAGTGTTAGGATTATAGGTGTGAGGCCTCCATGCCCAACCAGGAATTTCAAAATATAATTGGAAGCCTTAACAACAGATTCCATTAAGCAGAAGAAAGAATGTCAGAGCTCAAAGACTGGCACTTCCAAGTCAACCCAGACAAAAATCAAGAAAAAAAAAAACTGTAAAAAATGAACAAAACTTTCAAGAAATATGGGATTACAAAAAGTGACCAAATCTATGACTTACTTGCATTCCTGAGTGAGAAAAGAAAGTAAGCAACTAGGAAAACATATTTGAGGATATATTTAAGAAAAGTTTCTCTAATTTTGCTTAAATAGGTCAACATGCAGATACAAGAAATCCAGATAACTCCTGAGAGATACTATACAAGATGACCTTTCCCAAGGCTATAGTCATCAGACTACCCAAGGTCAATGCAAAAATTCTTAAAAGGCAGCTTTGGAAAAGAATCATATCACCAATAAAAGGAAACCCATCATATTAACAGCAGAATTCTTAGGAGAAACCTTGTAAGCCAGAAGAGATTAGAGATCCATTTTTAGCATTCTTTGAGAAATGAAATTCCTGCCAAGAATTTCATATCCCACCAAATTAAACTCCATAAACAAAAGAGAAATAAAGTCTTTTCCAGACAAGCAATCGCTAAAAGAATTGATCACCATCAAGAAAACAGAAAAATCTCAAAATTAACAACCTATCCTTGCACCTAAGGAAACTAGAAAAACAAGAACAAACTAAATTCAAAGCTGGTAGAAGAAAAACACAGTTAAAATCAGAGCAGAACTAAATGAAATTGAAACCCCCCCCCAAAATCATCCAAATGGTCAAGAAAATTAAAAATATTGGTTATTCAAACGATAAATAAGATTGATAAACTGCTAGATTAACAAAGAAAATAAATCCAAATATGCACAATCAGAAATGACAAATGTGACATCACAATTGATCCCAGAGAGATACAAAAGATCCTCAGAGACTACTGTACACATCTCTATGCATACAAACTAGAAAATCCAGAGGAGATGGATACATTCTCTGAAACACACAAAGTCCCAAGCTAGAATGAGGAAGAAACAGCAATCTTGAACAAACCACTAACAAGTAATGAAATTGAATCAGTAATTTAAAAAAAACTACCAACCAAAAAAGCCCTGAAACAGATTGATTCACAGCTGAATTCTACCAGATATGCAAGGAGCTAGTACCAATCTTACTGAAACTATTACAAAAAGTCAAGGAGAAGGGACTCTTCCCAAACATCCTATCCAAATCTGGCAAAGATACAATTAAAAAAAAAAAAAAAGAAAACTACAGGTCAATATCCCTGATGAACAGAGACCAAACAATCCTCAACAAAATAGTAGCAAAGCAAATCCAGCAGCACATGAAAAAGTTAATTTACCATGATCAACTAGGCTTTATTTGTGGAATGCAAGGATAGTTCAACATATGCAAATCAACAAATGTGATTACATACATAAACAGAATTAAAAACTAAAACCATTTTTTGTTATTTATTGTTATTGAGATGATGATTCATCTCAATAGACACAGAGAAATGCTTTCATTCAAATACAACATCCTTCATGATAAAAACCCTTAACAAAATAACCACCAAAGGAACATACCTCAAAATAATAAGAATCATCTATGACAAACACACACCCAATATCTATACTATATAGACAAAAGTTAGAAGCATTCCCCCTAAAATGTCCAGTCTCATCACTCCTATTCAAGATAATACTCAAAGTCCTACCCAGAACAATCAGGAAAGAGGAAGAAATGAAAGGATGTGATATGGTTTGGCTTTGTATCCCCACCCAAATCTCATCTCCAATTATAATCCCCACCTCTCAAGCGGGGGGAGGGGGGGCAGTGACTGCATTATGGGGGACATTTCCCCCATGCTGTTCTCATGACAGTGAGTGAATTCTCATGAGATCTGATGGTTTCATAAACAGTAGTTTGTCTGTGCTCTGACATACTTGCACTTCTCTCTCCTGCTGCCATGTGAATAAATCCTTGCTTCCCCTTTGCTTTCTGCCACGATTGTAAGTTTCCTGAGGCATCCTCAGTCACATGGAATTGTGAGTCAATTAAAACCCTTTCCTTTATAAATTACACAGACTTGGGTATTTCTTTATAGAAGTGTGCGAATGGATCACTACAGCATCTAAATAGGAAAAGAGAAAGTCACATTATCTCACTTCATTGATGATATTATTCTATACCTAGAAAATCCTAAAGACTCCACCATATGACTCCTAGACATGATAAACAACTTCAGTGAACTCTCAAGACAAAAAATCAACATATGAATATTAGCATTTCTATATACCAATAACATTCAAGATAAGAACCAAATTAAGAATGCAATCCCATTTACAATGGTCGTCCCCTCAAAAAAATCTAGAAATACATCTAACATAGGAGATAAAAGATATCTACACGGAGAATTGTGAAACAGTGCTGAAAGACTTATAGATGACAAAAACAAATGGAAAAAAATTTCATGCAAATGAGTTGGAGAAATAAATATCATTAAAATACTTATTCTGCCAAAAGCAATCTACAAATTCAATGATATTCCTATCAAATTACCAATGTCATTTTTCACAGAATTAGAAAACGCTATTCTAAAATTCACATGGAACTAAAATAGAGATCAAATAGTCAAGGTAATCTTAAGCAAAAAGAAAAGAAAAATAATCAAGCTGGAAGCAACACATTACCTGACCTCAAAGTATACTACAAGGCTACAGTAAACAATACAGCATGGTACTGATACAAAAATAGATACATAGGCCAATGGAGCAGAATATAGACCCCTGAAATGAAGTCATACACCACCAACCAATTGATCTTCAACAAAGTCAGCAAAAAAAAAAAAAAAAAAACAATGGGGAAAGGATACCCTATTCAACAAATGGTGCCAGGAAAACTGGCTTTCCATAGGCAGAAGAATAAAACTTGACCCCTAATTCTTACCATATAGAAAAATTAACTCAAGATGGATTAAAGACTTACATGTAACATCTCAAACTAAAAATCCTAGAAGAAAACCTAGGATATACTCTTCCAGACAGTGGCCTAGGCAAAGAATTCATGACAAAGTCCTCAAAAGCAAATGCATAAAAAACAAAAATTGACAACTGGGACCTAATTAAACTAAAGAGCTTCTGCTCTACAAGGAAAATGTCAAAAGAGTTAACCGACAATCTACAGAGTAGAATAAATTGTTTTAAAACTATTCATCTGACAAACAATTAATATCCATAATCTATAAGGTGCTTAAACAATTGAGCAACCAAAAAACAAATAACTCCATCAAAAAGTGGGCAAAGGCTCACTTTTGAACAGTTCTCAAAAGAGATATACAAACAGCCAACAAACATGGAAAAAAATGCTCAAATCACTAATCACCAGAGAGATGCAAATCAAAGCCATGATGAGATACCTTCTCACACTATTCAGAATGACTGTTATTCAAAAGTCAGAAAATAAAAGATGTTGGTAAGGCTGCAGAGGAAAGAGAACACTTATAAACTATTGGTGGGAATATAAGTTAGCCCCTGTGGAAAGCAGTTTGTAGATTTCTGAAAGAACTAAATATGGACTCAGCATTCAAACCAGCAATCCCATTACTGTATATACAACCAAAGAAAAGCGTATCATTCTACCAAAAAGATACCTGCACTCACATGTTTACTGTAGCATTATTCACAATAGCAAAGACATAGAGTCAGCCCAAGTGTCCGTTGATAGTGTGGATTGAATAAAGAAAATGTGGTACACATACACGATGGAATACTCTGCAGCCATAAAAAGAATGAAATCATGTCCTTTGCAGCACCATGGATGCAGCTGGAGAGCATTATCTTAGGTGAATTAATGCAGAAACAGAAAACCAAATACTACACGTTCTTACTTATAAGTGAGAGCTAAACACAGTACACATGGACACAAAGATGGGAATAAACACTAGGGAATTCAGTGTTTATTAGGGAAGAAGGGAAGAACGGAGGGGAGGGAGGGGTTGAAAAACTACCCATCAGGTACTACGTTCACTAGTTGGGTGATGAAATCATTAGAAGCCCAAACCTCAGCATCTTGCAATATATCCATGTAAGAAACCTGCACATGTACCCCGAATCCAAAATAAAAATAAATAAAATATTCTTTCTATACTAAAAAAATAAAATATACCAACATTATAGATACCAGTGGCTGGAATGGGTGGGTCAGAAGTTGGGGGTGGAATGAAGAAGAAGGTAGTTAATGGATACAAACATACAATTAGACAGAAGGTAAAAATTCTAATTTCAATAGCAGAGTAGGGCGATCATGGTTAGCAATAATGTACTGCATAGTAAATATACTGAAATGATAAATACTCAAGGTGACAGATACCCAGATACCCTGTCTTGATCATTAAAAATTCTATGCACATAACAAAGTAGCACAAGTACCCCATAAATATGTAAAATAATATGTATCAGTAACAGGAAATAAAAACCCATAGCTTTTCAAAAACCAGCCTTACTCATTTAATCACTAATAGACCAACTGAAATTGGTAGGAGATTTTAGCTTTGAGCAATGACCTGATTAAAATGTGTTTATCCCCAGTGCAGTACATAAGGAACATTCACAGAGTATAATATTTACCTTCAGGGCCAAGAAGTTTATGGTTCAATTGAAACAAATTTAGTATTACACCAGTAACATAATATAGTTATGTATTAAAAAACATTAAAATACAAATATTAAAAGTTAATAAGCAGGTGAAATCTATATATTGAATTTAATATTACAGGTTTTTTTTTTTTTACATTTTACAAAATGAGAAAAATTATCACTATTATTGCTTAACAACAACAAAAAGCAAATACTGATGCTCAAATACTAAATAACCACTCTTGGAAAATATTAAATTTTGATATTTTTACCAAAAAGCCTGCATGCATAATTAGGCTTACTTTCTACTTTTTCCTGCTCTTATGTTTTAGATAAATGCCTCATATATCACATTAAAAATGTTTTGTTTTGTTGTTGTTTTTAACTCATGCTGGCAAGTTTAATTCTTTGTAGTAACTGAATCATTTTATTCTGTACCTTTTATTTATCTTGCTGTCTCTTTCTTTCTCTTCTTATCTTTCAATAGGTTAAGTTTTCTTTATTTCTAACTCTCTGGTATAAAAGTGATATATTCTGGTTCTATTCCTCTAGTGTCATCCTTATAGTTTTAACATGAATATTTAGCATTCTTACATCTAAAATTAATCCCTCTTTGGTTTTCTTGGATAATTCAAAGACTTTATAGAGATTTACTCCATCTTTTTAATGCATCTTATCTCCCCTCAAGTTATTTTTAAACAATATATTTTTCTACCTTGGTTTTATATTTGTTGTTGTTTATTATTGTCGCTTTGTATAGCTAAAGTTCCTTTAGACTGCTCACAGCCTTATCAATTCCATTGCTCAGCATTCCTTCTTAGTTGTATCTCACTCTCTTTCTTATTTCAGTTTGCTTCTTTGGCAGCTCTTTAGCAAAAGGTAAACTGTCAGCCTTTGTCTAAAAATATATGGATCTGAACTTAATTTTACATGATAGTTTTATTTGAGCATACAATTCTGGATCGATATTTATTTCCTCTGGTGTCTTCTGGTATCCGCAGTTGTTAATGTTTCTGCTGTCAGCCTAGCCGAGGTTGTGGATAATCAGCCTTCATTATCTGCTTTCTTTTATAATCTTCCCTATGCCTTTGATGTGCCACAGATTCACTATGATATCTAGGGGTAGGTTCAGTCTTATTAATCCTCTTGAGGACTCAATATAGTTCCTGACTCTTTCACCAATTAAAGACAATTCACAGATAATATTTCTTCAAATATTTCCTCTTTCTTTTTCTAGAACTCCTATTAAATACATGCCAAACGTTTTTCATTCTATTATCCCCATTATAAGCTCTCTTTCACATTTTCCATATCTTTTTAAAATCTCTCTGATCTATATACTAAGTAATTTTATTGAGGTTATCTTCTAGTAGTCTAATTCTCCCTTCAGCTATGTCTAATCTTCTATTTAAGTAGGCTGTTGAATTTTTAACTTTATTGACTGTATTTTGATTTCTATACATTTGATTTGGTATTATTTAAAATCTATTCTTGTAAAATATTTTGTTAACCTTTTTAATGTTTTCAAACATTTTAAATACTTATTTTAAGGTCTTTGAGTAACAGTGCTATTAAGAAAAGTTCTTATGCCTCTAGCTCTCTAATATAGTCATATTTTTAAAAACAAGCTTAAGGGCTACTACCTTCCTATAGCTTTTCCCCTAAAATATTTGCCTTTCTCTGATTTCCTTTGTCAGCAGAAGTCTACTCAGCAAGTAATTATTCACTAGCTTTTACTTTTCTGATTATTATATTTCTTCTTTTTTTTTTTAAGACAGGTATTCACTTTGTCATCCAGGCTGGAGTGTTCAGTGGCACAATCTCAGCTCACTGCAGCCTTGACCTCCCGGGCTCAAATGATCCTCCCACCTCAGTTCCCCAACTAGCTGGGACTATAGGCCTGCACCACCACGTCTGGCTAATTTTTTGCAGAGGTAGAGTTTCACCATGTTGCCCAGGCTGGTCCTAAACTCCTGAGCTCAATCGATTCAACCACCTGGGCCTCCCAAAGTGCTAAGATTATAGGCACGAGCCACCATGACCAGCTCTGATTTATAATATATTTGCATCTTATCTCCTCTGCTTGATATAAGTTCCTTGAGAAGAAAGACTGTAGTTTTATTAATACTAACTCAAACAAAACCAAGTAGAACAAGGTACTCAACAAATTTTTGTTGGTTTTTAACTATTTTTAATCATTTATTAATATATTAACAGAAATAGGCTCTAAAAGAGAACCCTGAAACCCATTTATGGGTGATGATTATCCATTTACCCTCCCAATTTTTTCTGGAGATTTCTCAGTTCCATAAGTTTGAGACTAAAATATTTAATATAATATTTAATAAACAATAATACTTAATATACATGGTATTCTTAGATTTTAGGGTAAAAGGGTAGCTATTATGAACAGGCCAGAGCTTAATTTGGGGTATTTTATGATATTTTATTCAGTATTTATATGTAAAAATACTTCAGCTAAAATTCAGCATGATTATATCCAGAGTTAGCTCATCTTACAATAAGCAGTGAAATTCATCTGAGCATCTGTAGTACTGTCACCATCAAAAGGAATTCATAAAATACTGAAGTCTGCAGAGTACACCACTCCCACAAACACTCCAGTCTCTACTGCTTCCTAACTGCCAACTTCACCTCTCTAGATACAAATAGAAAACGTTATCTAGTCACTTTACATTACTAGGAGTGGTAATTCAGCATCCGTTCCATGTTACTGGCCAAGAAAAGAAATAGAAGAGTCCTGGCCATCTCAAAAAAAAAAAAAAAAAAAAAGGCAATCTTTCCTTTAATACTTTCAGGCTGCAATATTGGGAATGCAATGAGAGGAAAGCAGAAAAAAACCTCACCTACTTTTCCTCCTTTGTCAGGTCTCATTTTTCTGTTTCAGGACTTCACCTGAGTTTTTAAATTAAATTCAATTAAAAATCCCTTATCTTGATGTCAGTATGTATTTTCTACTATGCATACACATATGCGTACAGATAAAATGGATGTAAGTGTATATGTGTGTGTGTATATTAATATATATATATCTGAATCTTATTTACTTCTAAGTTTACCTACCTACAGAAAGTAAAAACTGTGAATATATATGTATGTGCATGCACAGACACACAAATATATATATGCTGAGGGGCTAGAAGCACTGGCATCACTAGCAATGCACAGATCTTGGGGTGGGGGAGGTATGTGCATGTGCATGTGTCTAAACAGTCATGCAACACTTAGTAAAGGGGATATATTCTGAGAAATGCATCATTAGGTGACTCTGTCGTTGTGTGAACATCACAGACTGCACTTTCGGAAACCTAGATAGCACAACATACTACACATCAAGGCTACATGGTATAGCCTATTGCTCCTAGGCTACAAACTTGTACAGCATGATACTGTACTAAATACTGTGGGCAACTGTGACATAATGGTGTATTTCTGTAACTAAATATACCTAAACAGGGGAAGGCAGGGTGGTTCATGCCTGTAATCCCAGCACTGTGGGAGGCCTCAGGTGGGCAGATCACCTGAAGTCAGGATTTTGAGACCTGCCTGGCCAACATGGCAAAACCCCCGTCTCTACTAAAAATACAAACATTAGCCAGGTATGGTGGCATGTACCTGTAGTCCCAGCTACTTGGGAGGCTGAGGCATGAGAATTGCTTAAACTCAGGTGGCAGAAGTTGCAGTGAGCCAAGATTGCACCACTGTACTCCAGACTGGGCAACTGAGTGAGACTTGTCTCCCACCCAACAAAAAAAAGAAGAAAGAAAAAATATATATATGTACATCTAAACATAGAAAAGGTAGAGTAAAAAGACAACATTTTAATCTTATGAAGCCGCCTTATATATGTGGTTCATTGTTGGCCTAAATATCATTATGCTGTTCATGGCTGTGTGTGTGTGTGTGTGTGTGTGTGTGTGTACGTGTGCACACGCATGCGTGCAATTATCCACTAAGAGGAGCCAGAGCTCACTGGAGAAAAGGCTGATTCAAGAACTGGAGCACAGAAAGTACAAGATAAATCTAAAAAATATTTTTTGCAACAAAATTTAAGAAAATACTGAAAGAGTGGTTTATACATGTTAAAAGAAAACAAAAATCTGCCTGACAAGGATCCTTCTGGCTAATTCTGAAATAATTTAGGCATCAAAATAATGACAGTAATGGATCATATCACCCATTAAATAAAACAAGAATCCATGAGTCCATAATGATATAAAGTAAAAGGGAAAGAGGAACGCTTTTCTTACAGTAGAATGCCAACTAATACATATAGAGGAAATGACATACTTAGAAAATTAATGGATGCTAAAATTAGTAGGTAAAAAATTCACAGTGCCTAGTATCTTTCCCCCAAATAACTTATTAATTACAAAGAGAAAAATAATAGTAATTTTGTGGTGGGATCTGAAAAACATAACCAATATTGGAGCATATCAAAATCACATGCTGTTGATATCATGCTTGGAGGATAAAAGATCACTTCGAAAGTACTTCTGCCAAAAATGCACAACCTGAATTGAATCATGAGAAAACACAGGAAAAATTCACATTGAGAGCCATTCTACAAATATCCTGTACTCCTCAAAAAAATGTCAAGGTCAAGAAAGATAAAGACAAGATAAGGAATAGTTTCAGAATAAAGAGGCATGACAACTAAATGCAATGTGTGAACCTGAATTTGATTGTGCACTTCATGATAAGTAGCCAATTATTAAGTATATTATGCAACATTAGCTAAATTTAAACATAATCTATAAATTAATAATATTTTATTAATGGAAAATTTCTTGATTCTGATAATTATAAAGAGAATGTTCTTGTTCTTAAGAAACATACACCAATATATTAGTAGTAAAGGGGGATAATGTTTTAAAATTATGCATCAATATATCAGGAATGTTACATAATTACAAGGAACCATATATGTAAGTGTGAAAATATAGCAAAACAAAAAGTTATTTTAAAATTTCTCAAACTGTTCACATTTCTAGTTCGGCTGCTACTGACATTGCATCTTTAGCCACAGGTTATTTCAATAAAAATGCAGCAAATGACAAATAAGGTAGTAACAATTTGCTTCCATCAAAAGACTTTAATTTCTTGAAATGTTGCAAGACTACAACTATACTTAAGGATATTGCTGTTTGTCAAAATCAAGACAACTGAAGTAAATGCCATCCTTTGTTATTTGTGTCATTGTTTATACCTTATGTAAAATTCTCTTAACTTCCCTATTTTCTTCAATTCCCCAAAAATCAAATCAAATACTACCTCCTAACTGAAGTTTTAACTGACTTTGCCAATGAATTCTGTGCCCTTCTTATAATGTGTAATTCCATCATGATTATCTCATATTCTCATTTGCCTACTGAACTACAAGCGTCTTATAAGAATTATATCCTACTTCATTGTAGTATCAACCACAATGTAGGTGCACAATACATGAATAATGAATGAATAAAAAAATTTAATTATTGGTACCTGCAGACATGTGACACTTTTTATAAAGAACTATGTGAAAAACAATCTTTTAAAAAGGAAGTTCTGTATTGTAGAATTCACAATTTAAAAATGAACAACAATATAACATGACATACACTGAGAAGTCTCACTTCCTTCATCCCTGTCCTCCTCCATTGTATTCACCCTCATTCTACCACCTAAAGGAAATCTTACTATTTGTTTCTTATACATCCTTCGTTTCCTTGAGCCAATACAGTCATATAAAATTTTTATTTTCTCTTCTTTCTTAAAAAGGACAGTACAGTGTGTTCTTTACTGTCCACAGTATAGAACACACTGTGTTGTGCAATGTAGTAGTATCCCCTCTTTCTTTCAGCATACTAAATGTGCTGTGTTACTTTATCACCTAAAAATTTATCCTGGTAAACTCCCTGTCAGTAATAGAGATCTTTTTCATTCTTTTTACTACTCATAGCAACATTCCATTGTGTGGATCTATCATGGTTTAATAAATCAATTTTTAAATTATTAAATGCTTCTCAAAAATACGAAGAAAAACATGTATAACATTAAGCATTATTTATTGAATCCTATCAAAATTAAATGTATACAAAATTATCATCTTGGGACTTAGAATCATTTAAAATAAAGATCTACCCTGTGAGTTACCTAACTACTTAGAAAAGGACATCTTTCCCTCTTAATGTCCTATTTATCCAACCTCTACATTAAATCCTAGTTGCCTCCTAAAAGGGATAGAGTAGGAGAGGGGGAAAGGAGAAATAAAGGAAGGAAGAGACAGCGGGAAGAAAAGAAGAAAGAAAGAAACATAAAAGTTCTCAGTAATTACAGTTTAATATTATTCAATAATGTCAATTTGGCTAAACCTAAAAGGGTTACTCCAACATCTTTACACTGAAGAGACTATGATATGAATGAATGGCAATGAGTTGCCTAATTAGAACCAAAAGACATTTACCCTGCATTCATATCCTCTTAAGTCAGAACTACACCTTAAATTTCGCTAAAATTATTTCCATCTCAACTCTATTTTTACCCTTTAAACCTCTTATACTTCATTCTTGGGGAGTACATTCTAAAAGGTTTTCAAAAATCTTTTGAAGTAACTACTTGCTGGGCATATTTTTTAAAAAGTATTCATTCCTCCAACTTTCCATCAGCATTCCCTAAAGTGTTACTCTACATCCCCAGCTGTCCTCCATTTAGATCAGCTTCAGATCAGTTGTTCTCATATTTTCATTTTACCTGCACTAAAGAAAAGTCCCATTGTATCCCATTCTTTCTTCCCAATAATCAGATTCTTAAATAACTCACTAGAGAATGAGACTTGTATGTATTCAACTATTGGTATCTCCTCCTAGTGATTTTTCAGGCACCTTAAATATTCAAACATTTATTGAAGAGCCTCAATATGTTCAAACTGAATCTATCTGTATATGCTCTAAGCGATTCCCCCTCTATTCTGTTCATCAACTCCACAAATGGCATTACCAGCCGTCTAACTGCTCAGTCTGCAAGCCTAAGTGTCTTAACTCCTCCTCCTTCATCCTCCTCTTACATTCATTCATAAAGTCCCTCAAGCTCATATTGGAATATTTCTGTATCTCCCCATCTCTACTATTGCCATTCTGGTCATTATCAGTAGGTCATTATCTCTTCCTTGCTTCTGTAACCTCCTAACAAATCTTGCTGTGTCTAACACAGTGCCCTTCAGATCCAATCTCCTCTTAGCAGATGTATTACTCCTTTAAAAAATGCAAATGTAATAGCTTCCCAGTGCTCCTAGAATAACGATCCAAATCCTTAAATCCTACAAATCCCTACCAGATCTGGTCCCTATCTATTTCTTGTATTTAATCATATACCATTCTCATTCTCGTTTTATAGTCACACTGGCTTTCTTTTGTATTCTCAGATGTATCAGGATTTTTTTACCGTATAGCCTTTGGAAATGATGTTGCTTGGCTTTGAATGCTCCTCCCATTCTTTCCCTACGTTAATATCTTCCTTGCCTGGCTCCCAACCCCCCCAAGACATACCTAGGAAACTTGCACTTCCTTCCTAACACTTAAATAATTAATAATTCCTTTTCCAAGCTCTGTCTTTGACACCAGACTTTAAATTTTCAAAGAGTAGCAACTACATACTTGTCTTGGGCTGAATATCTAAGGCCAATTCATGTAATGGCGGTCAAATATTTTCTGAGTAAATAGTAATAACAGTAGCAAATATTTGCAAAGCAGTCATACTGATATAAGGTCCTTTAATAAATCTCCATTCACAATAAATCTTCACAATAATCCCATAAAGTAAAGGTCCTTTCAAGAACCCATGACAGTCAAAGGGTTATATAACACACCCATGGTCACACAGCTAACAAAGTCATGAAGTCTGGATTCAAACCTAGGCAATCTGTCTGCCCTGGAGTCTAGAATCTATCTTCTAAACACGTATAATATATTACTTCTCCTATGTTACAAAGTCTTTCAATAAATAAAGATGCTGACGGAGAGTGAGATGCAAAACTGGAAATTAAAGAGCTATGAGTAACGTAGACTAGCAGACAAACTAACTCCAAAAGATGGTCTAAGTATAAGATGAGAAATTTCAACCAGACATTCTTAAATTGTGGGGTATAATCCTCTTGGCTGACTGATAAGGTCTATGAACTCTTCTCAGAATAATGTTTTTAGAACAAAAATAAGATACAGAATTATAATATAAACCAATTATATTGGAAAAAAGTTGTGCAAAAATTTTTAAATACCAAATTTATGATATAATGTACATCCTTCCTTATTAATTCATTTAAAATATATCTAGAACTACTATCTATGAGAACATATGTGATTTCTATCTGTGACAAAGTCACAAGACTGTTAATATTACTATTTTTATGTCTTCACTTATAATTAAAAGAAATTTAGGTTAGAGGTTAGTAAAATCAAAGATGTGATTTCTATTTCATGGAAGCCATCCAGGTTAACAGATACCAACTCTTAAATCCTATCATCCCAATCTCCTGTTTAAGAGTCCCTGGCCTAAACAGCACCACTTACATCCTCCGGATCCTTTCCACAGTATTCTTTGCCCTGGACCAAAAGGAAAAAGAAATAATCCACACCATTTCTGTGATAAAAGCAGTGCTCTAGATTCATTTTCTGACTACATAAATGCATATGATTTTAGCTTTAATACTGGGTATATATAGTCAGATGATTTGATGTAAAACAACAGAGCCCAATTTTTTCTTTTTCTGTTAATAATACCAACATCCATGTTTCAAAACCAAGAAAAATGAAGAGTCCATGGTTGCTAAACTCAGGCAGTCCGTATAACACCATCACTATGTTAGGCCTCTGGATAAGGAATTTCACTAGCTTTTATCTTTTCTTCTTTTCCTCTCACTCTGTTAAACATTTATAACAATCTCAAAGGCAAATAGACATGTTTGAATGACTCTGCTTATCTTTATCAGAATAATCAAGGAAAAACATTAAAATTCACACATCTAAGGTAGACCAATAAATGAAAATAAAAAGGTTAGTGCTACATATCAGTAAATCAGCAAAAAAAAAAGCAAGTTATAAATCAGACATTGTATATGTCAATAATAAATTTCCTATAAATTATTTATCCTACCTAAAAAAACAGTACTCATAAAAAATAGGACCATATTGTGATTAGGGGGAAAAAATCAGGTAGACTAAGAAAATTTCACCATATGTCTCAGAGTAGCCTTTGCTATGCCATCTGAAAGCTTAATTTGTGAGAGAGATAGTATCAGCAACTACATTATAGATTAACACTATGCCTCTTTATATTTTTTCAAAAGAAGATAATTATTCTCTACAATGATAGCAGAAGTAAAATGATACTATTTTCACCACTTTCCTTTTACCTTTAACACATGGAGAGTTTTAACAATTTAACAAGAAAAGTCTTTGTTGAGCTAGAAAAAGACAATTCTATTGAACATAATGACATAGGTTCTACTAGGAACTACTATTCTAAGAAAGATAGGCTATCTTAAGTAAAAGGATACTGTTTCACAACCACTGCCATTAAGGGAGGAGAGGAAGAGAATAGTTTTCTTTAATCTTCCTGTTTCTACAATGAGTTAAAAAAAAAAAAAAGACAATAAATTCAGTTAGATTTCAACTCAGTCATAATGGAGTTACTAGTATTTGGACATCTGGACATGCCTTCTCATTATAAACAACTAGACAACTGTATAAAATATATTAAACTATTTCAGATAGGGGAAAATAGGCAGTATAGATCTATGATCCTGAGAGAAGGAAAACAAAGGAGGTAAGCCCCATAAACATGTTGGCTTTCTGCCTGGAGGCAGTGCCTGGCCTGTGACACAAGGAGGAGGAGCTCAAACAGAATAATGTGACCTTGCTACTCTGAGAAGGGGTCGGAGTTCAGGGAAACAGAGGCATCTAGAATCTGTAAGGCAGGGTACAATCAAAAAGGGATTTATGCAGAAAAATAACTCTAGAAAGTCTACCTGAGTTCCTTTAAGTCTCTGGCTGAATACTAAGCTATATATGCTTAAGGTGAAACTGCACAAGACTAGACAAAGAGAACTACTGGAGAAAACTTACTGGAAGGCTCAAAGCTTAACAATTCCCAGACTTTACATAGGGGATAGGAGTCAGTTGAGTTGCAGCCACCCAGACTGCTAAGGCCTCAAGGAATACTCATATTCAGTAGTGACCTGAAAAAGGTCACAACTCATAAGAGAGCTAAATTATCCCTATAATGATCAGACTGTTTATAAGAAAATTAACCACTACCAAAACAAAGTTCAACATTTGTTAAAAGGGAGAAAACAATATCCAGAAACTCATTAACATAGTATTTACAATGACCACCATCCAATACAAATTACTAGAGAAATTCACAGAAATAGGAAAAAGTGATTCATAACCAGGAAAAATATCAGTCGATAAAAACAAACCTAGAAGTGACAGAGATTATGAAATTAGGAGACAAGAACATTAAGCCACCTATTACAAAAGTGTTCGATCATGCAGAGGAAAATATAAACATAATAAGAAACAGATTTTAAAAAATAAGAAACAGAACTGCCAAGAACTGAAAAAGATACATCTGCAATAATAAATATAATGTATAGATTTAACATCAGATTACATGCTATAGAAGAATAGATAAGCAAACATGAAAATATGGCAATAAAAGCTCCCCCAAATAAAAGACTGACAAGACTGAAAAAATGATCATGGCTTCAATAGCCAGTGGGACAATGACAATAAGTTTAACACACAGGTAATTAGAAAATAGGAAGTGGTCAGGCACGTGGTTCACGCCTGTAATCCCAGCACTTTGGGAGGCTGAGGCGGGTGAATCATTTGAGGTCAGGGGTTTGAGATCAACCTGGCCAACATGGTGAAACCTTGTCTCTACTAAAAATTAAAAAAAAAAAAATTAGCTGGGCATGGTGGTGGGCACCTGTAATCCCAGCTACTGGAAGGCTGAGGCAAGAGAATCGCTTGAACCCAGGAAGCAGAGATTGCAGTGAGCTGAAATCGTGCCACTGCACTCCAGCCTGGGTGACTGAGTCAGAATCCATCTCAAAAAAAAAAAAAAAAAAAAAGAAAGAAAAAAGAATATAGGAAGTATGGTTGGAAAAGAGATGAAATATTTGAAGATATAAGGGTAGATCATTTTCCAGATTTGATAAAAACTATAAGGCCACAGATCCAAGAAGCTCAACAAGCAGAATAACCATGAAGAAAAGAACTCTAAGGCACAGTCATAAGCAAATTACTGAAAACCCGTGAATAAAAAAATAAAATCTTAAAAGCAGCCAGAGAAAAACAACACATTACACAGAGGGTAACAAAGATAAGAAATACGACTCCTCAATAGAAATAATACAAGCCAGAAGAAAATGAACGAACACTTTAAAAGTAATCCAAGAAAAAAAATCCCATTACCTGGAATTCTACATACATTGAAATTATCCTTCAGAAATGAAGCAAGATAAAGACCATTCCAGATAAACAAAAGCCAAGAAAATTAATTGCCAGCAGACTGGTATGACAAATATTACAGAAAGTCTTTAAGCTAAAGAAAATGATTCCAGATGGAAACCCAGATATAGAGAGAAGTAGAAATACAATGTTATAAGGCTCTCACATTATATGTGAAATGGCATCATTTTATATGAAGATAAACAGTGGTAAGTTAAAGATACATATTGTAAACCCCCTAGCAACCATCACTAAAGTAAAACAAAGAAGTATAGCTCATAAGCCGATTACAAATTATTATACAATATATTCAGTTAGATTTATTACTTTTAGCTAAAATCTTTCTGAGTAACATGATGAACTTCTACTGAAGGATGTAATATACACCAGCCCTTTGCCTATTTCTTTTCACACAAACATTAATTATACAGTTTTGCCATGTACAAAAACTAAAGCACCTCAGAATATTGACATTCCAAAAATTCAATACTTACCATTCTGCCAAAAAAAGCAGTAGATTGCTACTTAGGTATCAAATTTTTGACAAATCTAAATAATAGTTTTTAGCAGTCCGATCAGACAATATCAAAAGAATGATAATTCTAAAATTTAAATTAAGATTCAGAGGTATAAATCTCTTCTCAAAGTATGAGTTCAAAACAAAATATAAACTATTAATTTCTAATACATTTCAAGACATCTCAAAAACAGATTCTGTTCCAGAAAAGACCTAACAGGAACAAAAATTGTCTTTACTTCTAAAATCCATACAAGAACCAAAAACCTTTCCAGGGGTCTGTACGCAATTTTAGAAAGTAAACTCTGAAGGCCTATATATTAATGAACACATGCTAAGGAGATTACTTGTCAATAAAATAAAAGACTTATTAAACTGAATAAAATGTACCTGCCATTTAATATCATAGTATTTTGGCTCAATGAAGGCAAACAAATAAAAAATTTACCTTAAATATATAATAGGTAACTTCAGTGATCTCTGAAAGCTATTTTATTATATAAAATATTTTGCTTTGGAGAGCTTCACCAGCTGGTACCATTTGCCCAGAGAGACAGCTGTTTTTTCAGTTTCCCTATCTCAGCATGTTTCCAACTGTCAGTTCTAACTACATGCAATCCCATAGTGACAGAAGACTTTAAGAGAAATGGCTCATTAACTTGAATCTACGAAGTCCACTCTCGTCAGTGAATTCAAATTAAACCCACAGACAGGCTAGCTCATAACAGAATTCCCCACACATTTTTTTTGTTGTTCTTTTGCACTGTAGACTCAAAGTAAAATACTCACATCATCCACTATAAAATCTTTTGCTCAACCCCATAAATGCACTGACATAAAAGATGATGGTAGAGGTATATCTCCAAAAATGATAAATTATAGAGCTATTTTTATAAAATAAGAACTTATAAAAAAAGAATTTCCTTTGCGATGTAAATAAATGGCTTACAACTTTGCAGAAACTAGTTCAGATAATAAAGCTCAAATTTAAAATGTGCAATGGGCTGTTAGAAAATTTCCAGTAAGAACTCGGACACTGATCATGCAGACCCGTAATAATCACATGAGACACATGAGATAATACATATTAAATACTATATATTTATGTTTAAATAAATATTATTTAAAAGATTAAAAAACAAAATTGGTTTTTAAGTGTAAGGGTTTTTTCTTATCAATAAATCATCTTTTAAAAGTATTTGGAAATAATTATAACAAAATAAGCATGGGCCATCTGAGGCAGTCACATATCGCACATATCTATATCAAGGGCATATCACTAAATGATAATCACAGTGATTTGAGCAACTGGAACTGTTGTATACTGTTGGTGGGAATGAAAAATTAGTATGGCTGATATGAAAAACAGTACAGAGTTCCTCAAAAAATTAAAAACAGAATTACTTAAGTGATCCAGCAATCCCTTTTTTGGGTATATATCCAAAAGAACTGAAACCAGAATCTCAAGGAGAAATCTGCACTTCCATGCTCATTCCAGCATTATGTACAATAGCCAAGATGTGTAAATAACTTACATGTCCACTGATGGCTGAATAAGAAAAGAAAATGTGCTTTATATACACAATGAAATATCAGCCTTAAAAAGAAGGAAATCCTGCCATATTTGAAGACATATATGAACCTGGCGGATGTTATGCTAAGTGAAACAAGCCAGTCACAGAATGACAAATACTGTATGAGTCCACTTATATGAGGCATCTAAAATAGTCAAACTCTCAGAAACAGAGAGTAGAATGGTGGTTGCCAAGAGCTATGGGAAAGAAGAAATGGAAAGCTGGCGTTCAACAGGTATATATAGTTGACCCTTGAACAGCATGAGTTTAAACTGTGTAAGTTCACTTACACAGGATTGTTTTTTTCAATAAATACACTGGTAAATTTTTTGGAGACACAACAATTTGAAAAAACTTATAGACAAACCACATAGCCTAAGACATATATTAAAAAAAAAAATTAAGAAATCTAGCCAATATGGCGAAACCACTATCTCTACCAAAAAAC
The DNA here is from genome assembly GCA_036589455.1 of Ateles fusciceps. NCBI lineage: Eukaryota > Metazoa > Chordata > Mammalia > Primates > Atelidae > Ateles > Ateles fusciceps. The sequence goes on along the minus strand of JAZHEH010003005.1, from coordinate 4,867,246 downwards.
ACACAAAAAATTAGCTGGGTGTGGTGGTCCACGGCTATAGTCCCAGCTACTCAGGAGGCTGAGACAAGAGGACTGCTTGAACCTGGGAGACAGAGGTTGCAGTGAGCCGAGATTGCACCATGGCACTCCAACGTGGGCAACAAAGCAACAGCCTGTCTCAAAAAGGAAAAAAAAATAAGAAAAAGGTACATATAAATGCATAAAATTTATGTAGATTCTAGTTGATTTTTATCATTTACTACCATGAAATGCACAAAAAATTTATTATAGAAAGTTAAAATTATCGAAACTTACCACACAAACACAGAATGCACATGGCACCATTTAAAGTTGAGAGAAATGTAAAAGTCCAGTATTAAATCATAACTGCATAAAATTCAGTGTAGTACATACTGCAGTACTGTAATAATTTTGTAGCCACCTCCTGTTGCTATTGCAGTAAGCTCACGTGTTGTGAGTATTCACTTAAAATGCCATATAATGCTAATCATCTCCATGTGTGTGAGCAGATCATCTCTCCAGTAAACTTCATAACACAGTAAACAGTTATCTCTCAAGGTTCTCGTGTATTTTTCATCATGTTCAGTGCAATACTGTAAACCTTGAATAATACCACAGGAGCCATATAAAGTGCAATTCATGATGCTGAAAGTGTTCCCAAGAAGCAAAAAAGTCATAACATTACAAGAAAAAGTTTAATTGCTAAATATGTTACTATAGTTTCAGGTCTGCAGCTGTTGTTGACTGCCATCTCAGACAGGTGATTCATCTTGTAAAGAAATAACAAATAACTGTTTATTTTATTGGTAAGGCTCCCAATCAAGAGTAGGCTAATAGCTAAATTTTGGGGGGAATCAAGTTACAAGCAGATTTTCGACTATGCAAGAAGTCAGCACCCTAACTCCTGTGTTGTTCAGTGATCAACTGTAGTTTGTTAAAGAAGACGAGTAAGTTCTACACAACTGCCGTACAACATTGTGCCTATAGTTAACAACACTGTATTGTGAACTTACAAGTTTGACAAGAGGGTAGATCTCACATTATGTGTTCTTACCACAATAATATACCTATTATATTAAATTGCGTATACATAAATTTGTATATTTACGTATACATAATATACATACTATATGTGTATATATACATATTATGTATACATATACTCACATATATGTATATATAATGTATGTATGTGTATATATACACACGAGTATATATACATATATGTATATATGTATATATACACATATATAATATGTATATTTATGCATACAAAAATATACAAATTTATGTATAAATTTGTTGTTATAGTCTAGGAAATAATTATGATCTCTGAGTTACCTAATAACGTCCTGTTTAAAAGCAAGACAAAAACAATTCTTAACCTTCTACTGTAAGCCTTCTACTCTGATTACACCAATGACTATGCCATTTCTCAATGTGAAGTATAATTCTTGTTCTCTGACAGGTAGTTGCTTTAATCAACAAATATTATTGAGAAGCAGTTATGCGCTAGCCATTGATGCAGGAACTAGGGATAAAGAATAGAAAAGATAGGTATCTGCTCTTACTAGACAGGTAAAATTGAAAGTAAACAAATAAACTGAATGCCTGTTTATCTCAGAGACTACATGAATTCCTGACTAAAACTTTCACCTCTAGTTTCTGTATGCAAAGTGAATTTGCCAGCTGATTTTATTTCTCAGTTATCAATATGCTAGGATTTTCTTTAATATCTCCACCAAATCACCATCACCAAATATAAGTTGTTTATCTTGTCAGCCTCCAAAGAATATCTAGCTAAGCTAAACCAGGATTTAGTAAACACATATTTTATCTGTACACTGGCTATGTCCCTCAGTAGATTAAAACGTTAGCACAGCACTAAGACGATTGTTCCAAGAACTGGATGAGAAGTGTACAGATTAATACTGAATACTTCTTCCAAGCACCTCAGTATACCCTCAACTAGTTATTCTGTATTCAATAAACTACTTCAGGATACTAAGCAAAGCTAGAAAGTATACACAATCTTTGAGAATAACGTAGTCTACATACTTCTTAGCAATCAAAACCTACATTTAATCTTAGATTTCAAAACCCTAATGCCTATAAACATTTTCACAAACTGGTTTTCCTTCTTCGAAATACATCAGTTGTAACTCCTGGGAAAAGTTATGGTTGTATAAGGTGTTCAAATACCTTTGTATGACTCACTAATTTAAGATTTGATAACCTCATGTATCAATTATCCTCTGTCTCAGATTACTTCATCTGTAGAAATAAGCCAAACACAACTTTCTGCACTTTTAAAATCAACTTATAGTCCATGCCTTTTAGTAGTGTTTAAGGCATTCTATCCAAATTTGAATACTGCTATACTGACCCCCCAAATACTTATTCTGAATAAATTAACTTTCAGAATTCTGTCTAAATTCCTTACCACACAACAAAGTAATCAGAATCCCACTGTCCTAATCAAACAGTTCACAAATGCTCCCAAAAAGATTCCCATAGTATATGTGTCTGTCTACACACACACATGCATGCACACACACACACACACACACACACACACACACGAAATATGTGGATGCATCAAACATAGTATATGTGTCTGTCTACACACACACACACACACACAGAACTATGTGGATGCATGAGTGCATCCACAAAGGGAAAAGGTTGAAGGAACAACTTGTGCAGTCTCTCCTGTAAAAATCAGAAAGAAACTGACAAATTCATGAAGAGGAATAAAATAAAGAGTGTAATGAGAAGGCCCATCTGCACATGACATAATAGCCAAACAAGATTTTTAAAAATCTTTTCCCTTTAATTTAACAAAATGTTCATAAAACCTAGAGAGTATTGAGATGGGGATGTGGGGTAGAAGGAGTACCAATTAACACATACTTTGGAAATCAAATATAGTTTATCTCTATTCATAATAGAATTTAGCCTAATTTTCACTTCTATTATTTCCAAAAATCCTAATCAATTTTGATAAATGAAAGAAGGAAGTAAAAGGATGTACAAATTTAGAATATATCCATCCTTCTTCTGGCTCATGTCAGATATATTTGTAAAATATTTGTATGTAGAAACAAACTACATATATTGCAAACTACATTTCATGCAAATTATACTTTGCATTAAATATTTACCTGAATAAAGATTATTTTTTTCCTGGAGCACAGAAAGATGGTAAAGGTTTAGTATAAAAGGACATTGGCTCAGAACAACATACCAGATGAACATAAAAGGTTAATTTTAATAATCAAATTCATAATTCATCTAATCTAGGAAATGCCAAGAATAGTTTAAAGAGATATTCCATTCAACATGAACTAATGCACCAACTGTCAGTAACAGTGAGGATGACTAAATGATCCTGAAATACAATATGCGTGTGTTTAATGACATCAATAGACCTGCAGGAAATTCACAATAGATTATTTGCCCAGTTACTCTAAAGCTTATAAAACCATTACTAGGCTACAAATCTCATTCTACTTTTAGAACTGACCATGATCCAAGAAAAGAAAAAGAAATAGCATTAAACATATTATTCTTTTCTTAGACAGGTACATTTCAGTGCAAATACAATTTTAAGAATGTTATGCTTTGTTTCTGGCACAGAAAAACATCTCTAAGCATTATTCATATTATTTCTCTCCCCTAAAGTTAACATACTTTAATGCCATATGGGCACAAATTTACTTCTGTTCATTTAAACTTGTAATTAAACTTTATAACATAGAAAACTGCTAAAGTAAAATAATCTCATTCCACTGAAAGGCATTTTTTTTTTCTAAAATAACATGGGTGATGTGCCAAATGGCTGGGGTGGTAGCTCATTATACCTTCAGAGAGAATCCAAGTTTGAGGCTTATCTTGGGTTCTCACACGTAGCAGCAAAACCTTGGAGTATTATCAAGGGTTACAAAGGGCAGATCAAAAAAAGTCTGTATTCAGCGACTCCATTCAGAGAAGCAATAGTTGTTCAGTAATGTAATAAGCAATGCACTAGTTATCTACTGATGATGCAGTTTATTGTACTTTTATTAAATAACAGAACCCACATATCTAAAATATTCAAACCATTTCACAAGAAGCCCTTGTGCTGCCCAGAAAATGTTCCTTTTTTAATTTTTTTTTTTTTTTTTAGAGCAGTTTTACGTTCACAGCAAAATTGAGAGGAAGGTATAGAGATTTCCTATGTTCACCCTGACCCCATACATCAACAGCCTCCCTCATCATACCAACAGCCTCCTCCAGAGTGAGACACTGATTACAACTGGTGATAAGCCTATATTGAGACATCATAATCTCCCAAAGCCCATAGTTACCTTAGGGTTCAATCTTGGTGTTGCACATTCTATGAGTTTGGACAAATATATAAGGACATGTATCTATAATTACAGTATCATACAGAGTATTTTTGCTCCTTAAAATTCCTCTATGTTCTGCCTATTCATCCCTCTCTGCCCCTAACCCTGATTTTACTCTCATCATAGCTTTGCCTTTTCCAAAATACCATAGATTTGGAAGCATATAGCAGGTGGTCTTTTTATTTTGCCTTTTTTCACTTAGAAATATATGGTTAATAGTCTTCCATGTCTTTTCATGGCTTAGCTTGATAGCTCATTTCTTTTTAGCACTGAATAATAATATTCCATTGTCTGGATGAAGCACAATTTATTTATTCATTCAACTACTGAAGACCATCTTGGATGCTTCCAAGTTTTGGCAATTATGAATAAATCTACTATAAATATCCAAGTACAGGTTTTTATGTGGACATAAGTTTAAACTCCTTTGGTTAAATACCAAAAAGTGTGATCGCTGGATTGTATGGTGAGAGTATCTTTAGTTTTGTAAGAGCCGAATTATCTTCAAATGTGGCTGAAACATTCTGCATTCCTACTAGCAATAAATGAGAATTCCTATTGCTTCATATCCTGGCCAGCATTTGGTGTTGTCAGTGTTTTTGATTTTGGCCATTCTAATAGATATGTAGTGGTATCTCATTGTTGTTTTAATGTGCATTTCCCCGATGACATATGATATGGAGCATCTTTTCATATGTTTATTTTCCATCTGCATATCTTCTTTAGTGAGCTGTCTGTTGACATCTTTGGCTCATTTTTAAAATGGATTGTTATTGTTGAGTAGTTTTACAACATCTTTGTTATTTTCAATAATAGTTCTTTATCAGATGTATGCTTTGCATTTTTTTCTCTCAGTGTGTGACTTGTCTTCTAACTCTCTTAACACTGTCTTTTGTAAAAGTTTCAAATTTTAATAAGGTCCAGCATGTTTATTCTTTCTTTCATGGATTATACCTTTGGTGTTGTATCTAAAACCTCATCAACATACACCCAAGGTCATATGGGTTTTCTTCTATATTATCTTCTAGAAGTTTTATAGTTTTGCATTCTGCATGTAATTCTATGATCCATTTTGAGTTACTTTTTGTGAAAGGCATAAAGTCTGTGACTAGATTCACTTTTTTATACGTGGACATTGAGTTGTTCCAGCAAACTGATTTAAAAGATTACCATTGCTCTACTGTATTGCCATTGATTCTTTGTCAAAAATCAGTTGACCGTTTTTATGTGGATCTACCTCTGGGCTTTCTATTCTGTTCCATTTTTCTATCTGCCTATTACTTAGTCAACACCACATCACATTCATTACTATAGATTTATAGTAAGACTTTAAGCTGAGTATTATCAGTCCTCCAACTTGGTTTTTCTTCAATGTTGTGTTGGCTATTCTGCGTCATTTGCCTCCTCATATACACTTTAGAATCAGTTTGTTAATATCCACAAAATAACTTGCTGGAATTTTTATTGGAATTGCAATGAGTCTATAGATTAATTTGGGAAGAACTGACATCTTGACAATATTTAAGCTTCCTATCCATGAACATGGTGTATCTATTTATTTAGTTCTTTGGTTTCTTTGATAAGCATTTTGTAGTTTTCCTAAAATAGCTCTTGTAGAAATTTGGTTTCTGATAATAATTTGTGGAAATTTCCAGCCATTATTGCTTCAAATATTTCCAGTATTCCTTTCTCTCTCTTCCTTCTTCCTGTCCCACTAAGCATATTTATTCCATGTAGTTGTCCCATGGTCCTTAGAAATGCTGTTCTTTTATTTTTCAGAATTTGTTCTTTTTGCTTTTTAGTTTTAGACGTTTCAATCGTTATATCCATAAGCTCAGCATTCTTTCCTCAGTCATGTTCAGTCCACTAATACACTGATCAAAGGCATTCATTTCCACACAGAGCTTTTGATTTCTAACTATTTTTTTGCTCTTTCTTAGAATTTCCATCTCTTTGCTTACATTTCCAATCTGTTCTTGCATAATGTTCATTTTACCCATTAGAGCCCATAACATATTAATCACGGTTGTTTAAAATTCTCAGTCTGGTAATTCTAACTTCCCTGCCATATCTGGTTCTGATTCTTGCTACGTCTCTTAAAATTGTGTTTAGTGCCTTTAGTATAAGTTGTAACTTTCTGATAACTAAACATGATGTATGTGATAAAAGGAATTGCTATAATTAGGCCTTCAGTAACACAATTGTCAAGTGTGCTGGGAGAGGAATGGTTCTCTGATTAGGTCTCAGTTTTTTAGTGAACTTATGCCTCCACATTGTGAGCTTCATAAGTGTTCCCAGTTTTTTCTTCCCCTCTTAGGTGGAAGAGGATGGCTAGAGTGGGCTAGAGTTGAGTATTTCCCATCTTCTAGATGGAAGAATAGAGCTGATTGAATTTGGGTATTTCCCTTCTCACAGATTAGTTAGGCTCTGATAATACCCCAACAAGTTAGGCTCTGGTTAACTAGTTTCCCCTGAGGGCAGACCTTGTTAAGAAAAACAGAACGCTCTGGCATATTTCAAAAATGGCTCCTTTTCTCCTCCCCCTCCTAAACACACGAGTAAGATTTTTCTCATATTTATTATGAGAACCTGGCTGAGCTCTTGGAGGTAAAACTCACAAAAGTAGAGGGAGAAGCCTCTGGAGTCTTACACTTGTCTGCACTGAGTCTCTCACAAACTTATCAATTATAGTTCAGGTTTTCCTATTCCCACACTCATTCCCTTGATGATGTCTGCACATGATTTTCTGCTCCAGTAAGTTTGATTATCTGTATTCACCTGTTGATCTCTCCAATTATGGGGTTAGCAATTTGCCCTGTGACCTCACTTCTTTCACAAATCTAAGACTTGTTGCTTTTAAAAGTTTCTTCTGCTTTTTATTTTTAGGACAGAACAGTAACTCCCAAACTTCTCATATGCTGGACCAGAAGTCTCTTTCTTTTTTTAAAAAAAAATTAACTCTTTTAAAATAATAATATATCATTTTAAAAGATATATTTTAAATAATAATATATCATTTAAAGATCCTGATTTATAAGAAATCACAAAACTAATGTATTTTCAAAGAAGCAAGCAGCAGGATCTAGTCCAGCATCTCATACATCCTAAACACTAACACTCATAAAGTCGGTAGATAAGAAGATAAGGCATCCCAGTTATAGTAGGAAGGACAAAGGAAGATTTCTAAGGATTCTGGTCATAATATGGAAAAAAACAGGAGACATAAAGCAACATTCTCCATAGTATCTTTAGAATCAACAGTGCTAAATTTTTACTCCATATTTGGAGAGTTTGTATAATATTATTACAACATCTAAATTATTCAAAATTAATAACCATATGCGAATTCAAGCTACTGGCAACATGACAAGCCAAAATATAAACAACTTCAAAAGCAGAAAATAAATACTTCCTTTTTTGAAACCAAACGCAGTCATGTATTCAATTATATTAGTCAATTTGATAGAGTATCAACAAAAAATCTATAGCTAACATATTTAATGGCAAAAGACTAAATGTTTTCTTTTTAAAATTGGAAACAAAAAAGATTAGTACTTTTACCACTCCTATTCAACACAGTGCTAGAAGTTCTAATCAGTAAAATGAGACAAGGAAATAAAAAACATACAAATCAGAAACATAGAATTAAAACTCTCTTATTCACAGATGACCAGGTTGTGTACATAGGATATTCCAAAAAATCTACCAAAAAATAAAAAAAAAAACCCTAAAACAAATTAAGTACAGAAAGAAATGCAGGATACAAGATAAACTTATTATAAGAAAAATCAATTCTATTTCCATATACTAGCAATAAAAACACATTGCATTTTAAAATATAATATTTACAATCACTTAAAAAAATAAAATGCTTAGACATAAAATTAATGAAATGTATGAGGACTAGTACACCAAGAACTACAAAATGCTTAAAGACATACCGTGTTTGTGGATATAAAGCTCTAACATAATAAACATGCCAATTCTCTGTAAATTGATGTTAATGAAGCTCCTATTAAAATCTCAGCAAGATTTTTGGTAGATATAGATGATTATTTTAAAAATTAATATGAAAAGAAAAAGGCACTAGAATAAATCAATTATCGAAAAGTAAAAAAAGAAGTGAGAGAAATTAGTCAATCCAATTTCAAGAATTATAACTAGAGCCATCAAAACTATGTGGTACTGGTAGAATGACAGACATATAGATATATATGCCCAACTAATTGCTGACAAAGTTATAAGAGCAATTCAATAAAGGAAAGATAGCCTTTTCAATACACAGTGCTGGAGCAACTGGATAGCCACAAAGAAAAAAATGAACCTTAGCCTAAGTCTCTCATCATATGCAAAAATTAACTCAAAATAAATTTAAATGTGAAACAAACCATAAAACTTCTAGAAAAATATAAAAGAAAATCTTCAGAATCTAGGAATAGGCAAATTTGACACCAAAATAATGATCCATAAAAGAAAATTTTGATAAATTAGACTGTATTAGAATTCAAAACTTTTGTTGTGTGAAAGACCTGTTAAAAGAATGAAAAGATAAGTTATAGTCTGGGAGAATACACAATCAATTCTCATGGTAGTTATGCTCTATCAATTCCCCATAAATAGTGAATTAGCAAATACTGAAATACAAGTTCTTACAAGCCTCTAGTAACACTTTCATCAACAAATAAATATACAACTTGTTTTATTTGTGTTTCCATTTAAAGTTACCTTATTTAATATATATTATTGATTCTTTAACATTGAACTCATGGTCAACAGTACAATAACTTACGCCAAAACAAAGCTTATCTAATATACATATTTCCTTCTTGCTCTGGAAACAAGGCAAGGCCTATCACCACCTTCTTGTACTTAGGAGTACTAGCCAGCACCTCAACAGTACACTTAGGGGCCATTTTTAAGCAGTAAAATCACCAAAAAAAAAAAAAAAAAAGTGGCACAAAATCATCTCCAAAAGAGACATGTTCATGTTCATAGTATGAAAAACTAAAACAAACAGGCAGAGTATCATCTTGCTAGGCCTCAATTGGGAATGTGCAATTTGGAAGACTCAAATTTTTTGCCACTCTGTGCAATTTCTTGTTTTTTTTTTTTTTTTTTTTATAAAGAGTCTTCCTCCATTGCCCAGGCTGGAGTGCAGCAGTGTGATCTTGGCTTATTGCAACCTCTGCCTTTTGGGTTCAAGCAATTCTCCTGCCTCAGCCTCCTGAGTAGCTGGGAATACAGGAGCCTGCCACCAAGCCTGGCTAATTTTTTTTTTTTTTTTTTTTGTATTTCAGTAGAGATGGGGTTTCACCATGTTGCCCAGGGTGGTCTTGAAGTTCTGAGCTCAAGCAATCCATCCACCTTGGCCTCCCAAAGTGCTGGGATTACAGGCGTGCACCACTGTACCCGGCCCCTTCTGTGCATATCTACAAATGACTGCAAAAGCACTACAAGTATTGAATTTGGCACTTCAAATAAATTTTAGCAAGCAGTAAACTTGCAAAATTATGAGCATCCACTATATTTGCAAACCAACTTTCTTAAAAAGAACTAGTATTTATAATACAAAAAGAACTCTTAAATTTAATAGTAAAAAACCCAAACAACTCAATTAGAAAACAGCCAAAAGACAATAAAAGATCTCATTGAATAGGATATACAGGTGTTGAGTAAGCACATGAAAAGATGTCACCATAATTAACCATTAGTGAAATGCTAATTCAAACCATAATGAAATATCACTACACACTTGTCAAAATGGCTGAAAAAAAAAACTGTGACAACATCAAATGATGCTGAGGATGCAGCCAAGCTGGATCACCCGTACACTGCTGGTGGGAATGTAAAATGGTACAGACACTCTGGAAAACACTTTGGTACCTTCTTAAAAAACTAAACATGAAACTACCATACAACTAGCGGTTATACTTCTGGGCATTGATCCCGGAGAAATATACTCTTAGCTTGACATAATAACCTGTACATAAACATTTATAGCAGCTTTATTATAATAACTCCAAACTAAAAACAACTCAGATGTCCACCAAGCTGGTGAATGTTAGAACAAACTGTGATACATCCATACCATCTAATCATGCTCAGCAATATAAAAGAACAAACACTGGAACATGAAACATCCTGGATGAATCTTACGCTAAGTAAAAACAGCCAATCCCAAATGGTTACATACTCACTCCATAACTCCATTTATATAATACTATTGAAATAATAAAATTATAGTATTAGAGAAAAAAATTAATGGTTCCAGAGGTTTATGAGAGGGTTGGGACAGACAGAAGTGTTGTGGCTATAAAAGGGCAATATAAGAGATCCTTGTGATGATGAAGACCTTCTATATCTTGATTGTATCAATTTCAACATTCTGGATGTGATGTTATACTATTAGTTTGCAAGACGCTAGCACTGGGAAAAGAGGATAAAAATCCACAAGCTGTCTCTACATTATTTCTTACAAGTACACGTGTATGACAATCTCAAATTAGAAAGCTAAATGAAAACAATGAAATGCAGTCAGATTTTCAACTATATTTATCAGTAAATCATGACTTTTCTTATAGTGGAAATTTCTAAGTCATGGAACTAATATTCTTCATTTCATTCATACAAATCTAACACGGGTTAAAGAGGAGTATACGTTTTAAAAGGCTACTATGATACATTACAATGAAATAAAACATAAAATTGCTCATAAAATAAAAGTTTTGGCCAGATACAGTGGCTTGCGCCTGTAATCCCAGCACTTTGGGAAGGCGGGCAGATCATGAGATCAAGAGATCGAGACCATCCTGTCCAACATGGTGAGACCCTGAATCTACTAAAAATACAAAAAGTAGCCTAGCGTGGCGGCGCGTGCCTCTAGTCCCAGCTACTCGGGAGGCTGAGGCCAGAGAATCATTTGAACCGAGAGGTTGAGATTGCAGTGAGCCGTGATCGCACCACTGCACTCCAGCCTGGCAACATAGCAAGACTCTGTCTCAAAAAAAAAAAAAAAAAAAGTGTTTAAGCTTTCAGAGCAACAATAACAAAGTATTTTATCACTCTTTTTCAACAGAAAATGAAAAATGTAAGCTATTTCAAAATTACAACTAAAATCAAAGATCTTTGGTTTTGAGTGCTAGTATAGCATTAATTTAGTTCTAAAGAAGCTGACATCACAAATCTGATTCAATTACAGAAACAATTATTGTTCTATTTTCTTGCCACTGATTGCATCTCTAACAAATCATATGACAAATGCATACCCCATAAGACAAAGCGTCAGAAATTATTCCCAAATCTATTTCTCCTTCCAGAAAAAGGAATCAAGTAGAAAAGAATAAAACAATCTATATTTTTAGATTGGGATCACTATCTTTATTTCTAACATAACATAAGGAGCCATATATGTCATTAAGAAAAAGATTAACCCATCTCTTATTTCTAAATAGTATGACAACAATATATGTCAGCTGGTAAAGAGTAAAAGTACAAAAGGGAAAAAAAAGCAATAGTTGCAATAAAAAGTTTAACATTTGTGCCACAGAGAAATAAGAAACTTACACAATATCTTAGATTGATCCAGTTTAACCAACTCTCAAGAACTGTGAAAGGTCTGAGATTTTACTCTACTAGCAACCTAAGAATTTAACATACTATTGTTTCAAAGATGCTACCAAAAGATATAAGACTCGTATGTCTGAAACAAAGGACTTTATTAATTAATAATGACACAGCAAGCAACATGAGCATATTTGTGTCTGAGACCCCCTGGTAACTATGTTGTTCCATCGGAGCAATATGATGGCCCTAAATGATACCTACACATGCATAGTTATAGTACTGAAAAAATTAAGATATAAGTATTAAATAATTAAGTAATTATTACAAAATACAAAACAGATCTGTACTTTCTTTTTAAAAGAAAATACACAAAGACATTAAATATAAGCCCTACATTCACACCACACCAAAGATCCAATACTTACGTTCACTGTAAGCTAAGTCTTGCCAGAATCTACAGAGGCATTTCTCTACCACCTTTTATTCACAGGGGAAGCTGTAATTGCTATAAAGAACCTAACTTTAGAAGTCTAAGACTTTAGTTGAAGAAATGGTAGAAGTATATGAGAAACAGCAATAAAGAGGATTAACATTTCTAAGAATGTTATTAAAAGAAAGACAGGCAATATAGCTCCACACAAGCTCACTTTGCCAAAAGAAGTTATTTGATGCTTCTCACGTGTTAATATGCATATCAATCATCTGGAGATAGTATTAAACGTAGCTTCTCATTCAGTAGGTCTATGGTGAGGCCTGAGAGTGAACATTTCTAATAAGTTGCCAGGTATTGTGCATATTGCTTTGAGTACATACACTTTGAGTAGCAAGTGTTAGAAGACTTCGATGAGTGTCAAATCAGACAGACTATGCAAAGTCTGTGATGAATTATATCTAAATTTGTTCAGCAGATGAGATTTTAAAATGTTCTATCACAGAAAAAAAGTTACTTGTATATACTACCTTCCATTTGTGGCCAATAATAGTTAGAAATGTTACTTTCAAGTAACAACTCTAAATAAATCCATATGATTATATGTTCTATATATTATATTTGTATGCTCTTCTTCACACAAAAATATTTGGAGCATATTGGTCCTCAAGACTATCTTAATGTAGTTCTTAATTATCTTCTGGTATATGATCTATGTATAAAGGTAGTACTGATTCCAACTTCAATTAACCAATTTAGCTCACAATGTGCTCTTCCTGCTGCTAGTATTAAGAATAAACCTAAATATATAATTCACTTCTTGGCACTTTTTAAAAGGTCTTTTGATAACATTTTAGCAATATGTAGGTTTCTGTACAAGTTCAAAGAATAAACTCATTTTAACAGGGCTGTGAAAACTTACATTTTGAGAATAAACTAATTTTATTTCTGGAAAGAAATGTCAGGATCATGTATTAAGTATTATGTCTCAAAATTAGATTAGTTTTTATAAATCTTTAATCACAAGAAGTATGACTTTCAGAGAATAATGGCAAATGCATCTGCTCACATTCAAAAACTACATCAAGCCTCACGTTATTTAAAATAGTAATAAAGGATATTATTCAGAATCAAGCATTTACACACAAAAAATGTAATATTTACAAGTATAGTCCAGAACAGACATTCATTGTAAAATGAACAGCCCCAACCTGCTTTCTCTAAAAGTAAGAATAAATGGGCCGATCTACCAATAATTCACCCTCATCAGCATTATTTCTTTCTGTGAATTTGCTACTCAAAGTTCCCCAGTATAACAGAAGTCTGCATAAACAGACACTGAGAACTCATCAAATACAATAATCTCACCCTGATACCAACCTTCTAAAATAAAAATTAAGGACTAATCTTATTTTATATAGTATTAATATTAACATTTCCAAATAACACATTATTTTTTCTCATATTAAAACCACAGCCATTTTAAAGGAAGAACTAAAATTCACAGTAACGTAAGTGTAATTTCTCCAATGTGATCGTTGCAACTATTTTTTAGAATTCACCACTAAAGCCATTTGGGCCTAGAGCTTTCTTTTAGAAAAAAAAATTTAAGCATTTTAAAAATAAATATATAAGATTATTCAGGTTATCTATATTATTATTTGAGTGAGATTTTGTGGTGTGTGTTTTTCAAGTTGTTTGTCCATTATATCCAAGTTGTTAAATTTATTAGTATCAAGTTACTCATAAAATTCTGTTTCTATCATTTGACATCTATGAGATATGTAGTGATACCCCCTCTCTTGTATCTAAACCTTGTCAATTTGCAACTTTGGTCTTTATTTTTTTTTTTACCCCAATTAGTCTGGCTAGGGGTTTTATCAATTTTACTGGTAACACTGAAAAACCAGCTTTTGATGATTTTATTAATTTTTCTTTATTGCATTGCTCTCTTATTTTTTATTTTTTTGAGACAGAGTTTTGCTCTTGTTGTCCAGGCTAGAGTGCAGTGGTGCGATCTCAGCTCACTGCAACCTCCATCTCCCAAGTTCCAGCAATTCTCTTGCCTCAGCCTCCCAAGTAGCTGGGACTACAGGCATGCGCCACCACACCCTGCTAATTTTGTATTTTTAGTAGAGACAGGGTTTTTCCATGTTGTTAGGCTGGTCTTGAACTCCCGACCTCAGGTGATTTGCCTGTCCCAGCCTCCCAAAGTGCTGGGATTACAGGCGTGAGCCACTGCACCCAACCTGCTCTCTTTTGTTTAATGGAATTCTGCTGTTATCTTCAATATTTCTTTATTCAGCTTATTTTGGATTTACTTTGGTCTTCTTTATGTAGTTTCTTAAGGTGGAAAATTAGGTCACCAATCTTAAACCTTTCTACTTTTTTAATACAAAACTTTAATGCTATAAATTTTCCTATACGTATCGTTTTAGCTGCATATCATAAGATTTGGTACACTGCATTTTCATTTTCAGTAAGTTTTAAGTATTTTCTAATTTTCCTTGGAATTTCTTGACTAATGGATAATTTAGAATCATTTTGTTTAGCTTTAAACAATAAAATTGGAGATATGCCAGAAAGCTCTCTAACCAAGATAGCATACTGTGTACAGTCAAGAGAACATACATTGTCTGACTTGAATCCTCTTGAGAGTGGTATTACAGCACAGAATATGGTCTAAAGATAAAAGTGCTGAGAGCATTTGAAAAGTAGGTGTATTTCTATTTTGTTGAATAGAAGTTACTATAAATATCAGTTGAAAAATTTGTTGTGTTCAAATTTTCTATATCCTTACTAATTTTTCATCTACTTGTTGAATGAATTATTGAGGGGGGGGGGTGCTGAAATGTCTGACTCTAACTAGATTTATCCACTCCTTTTATTTCCATTAGTATTTGTTGTGTATTTGTTCCGTATTATGGAGATCTGTTATTAGGTGCATAAATGCTTAGAATTACATCTTCTTGATGAACAATCCCTTTTATCATAAGGAAATCTCCATCTTTAGCCCTAACAACATTCTTTGCCCTGGGATATACTTTCTCTAATAACATAATCAGAGAAACTATAATATAGATGTTCCAGGTTCCATTTGCTTAGTGTTATAACATGGTATATCTTTTTTCCATATTTTATTTTTATCCTCTGTGTCTTTATATTTAAAATGGGTTCTTGTAAATGACATATAGCTAACCCTTTCTTTTTCATCCAGGATGGCGACCTTGGCCTTTTAATTTGGCTTTGTAGATCATTTACATTTAAAATGATTGTCAATATTATTGAACTAAAATCTTTCTTCCTGCTATTTCTCTCATCTCTTCCTTGTTCCCTTTTTGCTGTTTTTCAGTTTTTATTTGTAATAGTTTTTTGGGTTTTTTTTTTTTGTAATTATTAAACTTTATTTTTACATGAGGATCCAGTTTACTATGGGTAATGGCTAATGAAATGACTCTTTTCTTCTTCTTCCTTTTTTTTTTTTTCTGAGACACAGTCTCACTGTCACCCAGGCTGGAGTGTAGCGGTGCAATCTCAGCTCACTGCAACCTCTGCCTCCCGAGTTTAAGCAATTCTTGTGTCTCAGACTCCCAAGTAGCTGGGATTACAGGCATGCACCACTGTGCCTGGCTAATTTTTGTATCTTTAGTAAAGACAGGGTTTCACCATGTTGGCCAGGTTGGTCTCAAACTCCTGACTTCAAGTGATCCACCTGCCTTGGCCTCCCAAAGTGCTAGGATTACAGGCATGAACTGCCATACCTGGTCTTTTTTGGGTACTTCATTTTATCTCCTTTAATAGTTTATTGGTCAAACCTTATTATTTTCTTTTTTTTTTTTTTTTTCTTAAAGAGCTTGGTCAAGACATTACTATATAGATCTTTAAATTATCAGAGTCTATCTTCAAACTATACCACTGCATATGCTGTAGAAAAATCTTATAACACAATGTTTCCACGTCTCCTTTCCCAACATTTGGTGCTACTGTTGTCATCCATTTACTCATATATATGCTTTAAATCCTACAATGGATTGTAATTGTTTTTGTTTAAAAGGTTAGCCAGGAGTTCAAGGCCACCTCGGTCAACATAGTAAGACCCCTGTATCTTTACAAAAATATATAGTTAATATCATTTTTCTGCTTCATTGAGATATAATTCTATACCATAAAATTCACCTTTTTAAACTGTGCAATTCAGTGGTTCTTAATACATTCAGTGAATTGTGAAACTATTATCACTACAATTTAGAACATTTTAATCATCCCCAAAAAGAAACATCTACCTATTAGCAGTAACTCCCAATCTGTCCTGGTATTTAGTGTCCCTCAATGATGATATGATTTGGCTTTGTGTCCCCACCCAAATCTCATGTCAAACTGTAATTTCCAATGTTGAGGAAGGAACCTGATGGGAGGTGATTGGATTATGGGGGCAGATTTTCCACTTGCTGTTCTCTTGACAGTCAGTGAGTTCTCACAAGACCTGGTTTAAAAGTGTATAGCACTTCCCCCTTCGCTCTCTCTAACCTGCCTTGCCATGAGAAGATATGCTAGCTTCTCCTTCGCCTTCCACCTTGGTTATAAGTTTCCTGCGGTCTGAGGAATTTCTTTATAGCACTGTTAGAACAGACTAACACAAATGACTAATCTACTTTCTATCTCTGCGTATTTGCCTTTTCTAGACATTTCATACATTGGAATCACATAATACAGTATGTGGTCTTCTGTGGTTGGCTTCTTTCACTTAGCATAATGTTCTCAAAGTTCTTCCACATTCTAGCAAATATCAATACTTAAATTTCCACTGCCAAATAATATTTAATTGTTTGGATATATACTACATTTTGTTTATCCAGCAGTAGATACACATTTGGTTTGTTTCTACTTTTTGGTTATTATGAAGACTGCTACGAACATTTGCATACAAGTTATATGGACATATGGTTTCAATTCTCTTAGACATGCATCTAGGATTGAAATTTCAGGGTCACAGTGTAATTCTATGGTCATATGGTTGAATATAATAAGGAACTGCCAGACAATTTTCCAATGTGGCTTCACCATTTTATATTCCCACCAATTAACAATCCATCAATTTATTTCAGGTGGAGGGATCCAATTCCTCAGCATCTTTGTCAATCCTTATTATTTTCTATTTTATTATAACCATGCTACCATGTGTGAAGTAGGATCCATTGTAGTTTAGATTTGCAATTCGCAGAGGCTATTGATGTTAGGCATCCTTTTTTATGCTGACTGGCCATTTGTATATCTTTTATTTGGAAATGTCTATTTATACCTTCTGTCCATTTTAGTTGACTTTATTTTATTTTCTGGTATTATTATTTTTTGAGATAGAGTCTTGCTGGGTCACCCAAGCTACAGTACAGGGGCATGATCTCGGATCACTGCAACTTTGCCTCATGGGGTTCAACCACTTCTCCTGCCTCAGCCTCCTGAGGAGCTGAGATTACAGGCACCTCTCACCATGCCCAGCTAATTTTTGTATTTTTAGTAGAGATGGGGTTTCACCATGTTGGCCAGGCTGGTCTTAAACCCCTGACCTCAAGTGATCTTCCCGCCTCAGCCTCCCAAAGTGCTGGGATTACAGGTGTGAACCACCGTGCCCGGCCTTTTGTTCATTTTAAAATTATTATTATTAAAGATAAATGAAACAGTTAATGCATGTACTGATCAGTACCCCAAAATAATACATTAATATGAAAATATAACTTTTATACTTATTCATATATTTAACATTTCTCACACTCATTCTTTTGTGGGGATCCAAATTTCCCCCGGCATCATTTTTCCTTCTGCCAGAAGGACTTCCTTTAACATTTCATGAAGTACTTCTCTGCTGTTAAGGAATTATTTCAGGTTTTAAATGCCTGAAAATTTGTTCATTTTGCCTTCGGTATCAAACAATATTTTTGCTGGGCACAGAATTCTCAATCAACCTTTTCTGTAAGTTTTATAGAACTTTAAAGTTGTAACTCCACTATGTTCCAGCTTGCATTACTTCTGATGAGAAGTCCGTCACTGTTACCTTTATTCTCCTAAATGTAAGGTGTCCTTTTTCCTCAGTTGGTTTGTAAGAATTTGTATCACCGGCTCTTAGCAATTTCATTATATTGTGCCCTCATATGGATTTCTTCATGTTTTCTCTTCTTGGGGTTTATCCATCTTCTTAGGTCTGTGGATTTACAATCTTATCAGATTTGGACAGGTTCTGGCCATTATTTCTTCAAATATTTCCTTCTGACATCCATTTCCTCTCCTTGTGGGACTCCAATTACAAACTTCTGAGACCTCTTGATACTGTCCCACAGCTCTGTTCATTTTTTTTTTAGTCTCTTCTTTTTTTGTTTCATCTAGATAGCTTCCATTATTATGTCTTAAGTTCTTTAATCTTTATTAGTACAATGTCAAAAATACTAATAACCCATTCACTGTATTTTTCAAATCAGACATTATTCTTTTCATCTCTAAAAGTTCAATTTGGAACTTTATTATAACTTCTATTTCCCTCCTCATCATGTCCGTGTATTTTTCTCTCATCTTGAACTATGGAGTATACTTAACACTGTTTAGAATTTCTTATCTATTAATACTAATTCTATCATATATATCATTTCTGGGTTTGCTTCTATTGATTCATTTTTCTCCCAGTTACAGGTCATATTTTCCTGCTTTTATGAATGATGATAATTTTTGATTGGGTTCTAGACATTATGAATCTTATGTTTGTTGCTGCATCTTATTATATTTTTAAAACACGCTGAGGCTTTTTTCTGAGATTCTGGAAGGTAGTTACGTTACCTAGACAAAGTTTGACTCTTGTAAGGATGCTGTTAAGCTTTATTCGAGAGATTCCTAAATAGTATTGAATCTAGCATTAATTTAATTCCAATACTAGAGCAATATCCTTCTGAGCAATACCCAATGTCCCAAGTGTTAGGTGATCATTTTACTCTGGCTGGTGAAAACACAACTACTCCTGGCCTGAGACAAGCTTCAGAGGTTATTCTACCTGATCCTTTGTAGTATTTTATTCCCTGGCCTTAGTAGAAACTCATAGGCATGCACTGATCAGTTGTCAATCTCAAATTCAAGGTAAACCCACTACAGATCTCCAGAGCATTCTCTCATTTTCCCGCTGTGCAGCTCTCCCCTTCTCCAGTATACTGACCAACAAATATGAGCAGATGCTAGCCACCTTGACCTCCGCAAACTCTGAATTCTGCCTTATCAACTCAGTGACATTTACAGGCTATGTTGGGGCTTCCTCCCCATGCTGTAGCCTAGTGCCCCTCCACAGGTTAGTGGCCTATATATGAAAACTGTTACTTGATATATTTTCTCTGTTTTTTTATTTGAGGTAAAAGACAAATTCACCCCCTATTAGTTTATTTTGGGCTGGAAGCAAAGGTGCTATATACATTTGGGAATTTAAACATTCATTCACTTACTAATCTCCTGTCACAGAACCAAGGCTTTTTCTTTATTATTCTACTACCTGAAAATCTGGAATGCTCACCTTTCTTACATATGTCATACCAAATACACATAAACTATAATTTCTAGTTTGTTTTCTTTAAAGTGGATTGAGCACGCTTAAAAGATTTAAAAAATACTTGCAAAGAAACACTCAGAAATCCGAGTGAAAAGTCCTTTAGATTTTACAATTTCCTATACACACATATGCATGTGCATACACACACACTCACATGCACATATATAATCTTTATTACATTGATACCTAATTCAACAGCAATTCCTTTTAGCATTTCCCTTAAAATAGATTGAGCACATTTAAAAGATTTAAGAAATACTTGCAAAGAAACACTCAGAAATCCAAGTGAAAATTCCTTTAGATTTTACAACTTCCTATACACACACATGCATGTGCATATACACACATTCACATACACATATACAATCTCTTATTACATTCATAACTAATTCAACAGCAATTCCTTTCAGCACTTATCTTTCCAAATTACTCAACTTCATTTTCATAGAAATAACTATTTCTCTTTTCTTTCAGGGTTCATTGGTTTAACGGATTATGATTAAAAGCATAACTGGAACAAACAAGTTTGAGCAAATTCAACTGGAAGGAAAGAAACACAGACTACTATAGAATACCCTATGCTGACAGTGACATTCAGTTCAGTCATTCAATAAATTAGTAAGAAACCAGGTAGAAGTTGGTTAATAGAGCTTCTACTATATCATAAAGTTTTCTTTGATAATTTTATGTCTAAGGACTACATGCTTTTATCAAACACTTCCATCAAAAAATTGGTGCCCAAAGAAAATATATCTCATATAAAAATGGCAGTTACTTCAAAGAACCTCTAATCAAAGAAGGAAATTATGCCAAGAAATCTCACTACTTTTCTTCAATAAAGATAATCATTTGAAAATTAAAAATACAGGTTCTCACAGGATTTTAAAGAAGATAAAGGGTACAGTTTGTATGACAAGAGGAGTAGCAGACCAGGTGAAAGGGCTGGCACAATGCCTAGGACAACAACAAGCAATGGTCACAGTACAGCAAACATCTAAACATAACAGAGAGTGTGTTAGTATAGCAATTTGTGCCAATGAATTAGTTATTTCCAAATAAGATACTGTGGTTTATTATCTACATACCATAAGAATGGTAAATCACTTAGGTTTTCTTGGAGAACTAAAAAATCAGCATCTTAGACTGTAAATACTACAGAGCATAAATTATCCTTTAATAAAATATAGAACTAATGTACTAAAATTTACTTTGAAGAGGAAAAAAAAGTGATGATCTTTCTAAATGCTCAACTTATTGCAATAGAAAGAGTTTACAATGTTAGAAAACTGATTTGTAGCATTATAAAGAATGGTTTGGCTTTAATACCTTTAAAAATAAAATTTAACTTCAGTAAAATAAAAATTATATATTACCATAATGTCAGGTCTAAGATAATAAGAAATTCTTCATAAGCATACTTGTAGATCAAAGTTTCTAATGCACCATACTAGAAAGCAGTGTGTTTGAGAACTATGACTATGGTATCTAATAAAACTCACTGAATATTCTTAGGCAAGTCATTTTACCCTTCTGTTGCTCTATTTATTCATATGTGTAATCTGTAGAGAAACCTTTAAAAGCCATGCTGAAACAATAAGTAACAAATATTTATATAAAGAAAATGAAGTATAATCAGTTCTTCAGAATATCACAAGAGAAAACAGTATTTCCCTAAGGCTACAGGCAACAGCTAACTCTTTCTTGAATAAGGTACTATCTTTTGTTTTTTTGTTTGTTTTCTGAGATAGAGTTTCACTCTCTTGCCCAGGCTGAAGTGCAATGGCACAGTCTTGGCTCACTGCAACCTCTGCCTCCCAGGTTCAAGCAATTCTCCTGTCTCAGCCTCCTGAGTAGCTGGGATTACAGGCGCCCATTACCTCGCCCAGCTGACTTTTGTATTTTTAGTAGAGACGGGGTTGCACCATGTTGGCCAGGCTGGTCTCGAACTCCTGACCTCAGGTGATCCGCCCACCTCAACCTCCCAAAGTGGTGGGATTACAGGCATGAGCCACCGTGCCCAGCCTGAATATGTTACTTTCAAAACCACTGCTCTAAGTGCTTAAAAGGGTGTTTCATTGTCCAACAGTTCACTCATTGTAAAAGTGGAGAACTTTTCTTTCTGAATCTTCAGCTTAAACTCTTCTTTCCTTAGCTTCAAGCAATTGCTGCTTTTCCAAGATCTTCAGAAAATAATAATTTCCTTTTATCAGTTATAGTGTTACCTTGAAAGGGTATCTAAACTATGATCAAGTTCCCTGGAGCCTTCTCAATCACAGTCTATATAAATCTAAGAATACATTTTACCTTAACTTCAATCTTTCTTTGGATTGTCGGGCGTTGTTTTTTTATTTCCTGTTATATTATTATACAAAATATAGAACCACCAAAAGTATACTTATTATTATTTTAATGGTAAGCTTTTCTATTTCACATAAAAACATACACACCTGCAGGCACAAAAAGAAAATAAAAACAACTAAAAAAGTTCATAATGAGTTGAGTACAGAGTGTATCAGAAGAAAATTATGCTACACAGGTCAACTGGGACCTGTTGAGCCATATTAAGGAACCTAAGTCATTGAGAAATATAAGATAACAAAACCTGTCATTCTGAAACCTCATTTTGGCTTCAGAGTACAACTGGCAAAAAGCACAACTTGAGCGAGAGAGATGAGTCAGGAGAACTCCAACAGAGTACCTTTACCCATCTCCATGTGACTAGATCTAAAGACATCATTACTCCTTCCTTTGTTGGATATTCTTCACATAGCTTTCAAGACTCAGCAGTCTCATGGTTCTTCTCCTGTCTGAATGGACTGTTCTTTTTGGTCTCCATTGCTGAGTTCTCATCACCTCTTCTTAATGATGACAAGTGCTCCTGGGCCCAGTGCTTGGATGTTTTTTCTCTACATACTCTCATTCCTTTATTAAACTTATCCTCACCAATGGCTTTTTTTTTCCAAATTACCAACTAATCATGATGTCTTTTACTTTTTTATTTTGTTCACCATCTGTCTTCCCTTTCTCACAAGAATGTAACCTCTGTGAGGGAAGGGATGTTTGTATGTTTTGTTAATTATGTGCTGTCAGTACGTAGAATACTGCTTGGTACTGACTAGGCAGCCAACAAATACTTGTTAATAACTAAATAAATGAATGAACAAAGGAAAGAAGCCTGGACTAAAGTGGATGCAACATGGGAAAAAAAAATAAAGGAATAACCAATATGTAGAAAGACTGGCTAGCTCTACAGATTGAGGGAAGGAAGGAAGTCAAGCTTAACTCCTTTGTAGCTGCTGTGGGTGGAGTAGAAAAATGATAAATTCGGTTTTGCACATGCAGAGTGTGAGGCACTGAATAAAACACTCAAGTGAAGATGTCTAGTCCAGAGCAGAAAAAGACAGATGAAGACAGAGATTTCTAATACCGTGTCCATGGTATTAGAAATTATGAGCATATTCATTTACCAAAGGAGACTAGACAGAGTGACCCAAAAAAAAAAAAAACTCCTAGGAATGAGTCCTGACAAATTCAAGGGGAGACAAAAGTTAAAAAAAAAAAACAAGGAAGGCTGGGCACGGTGACTCATGCCTGTAATCCCAACACTCTGGGAGGCCGAGGTGGGCAGATCATGAGGTCAGGAGTTCAAGACCAGCCTGACCAACATGGTAAAATCCCAGCTCTACTAAAAATACAAATATTAGCCAGGCATGGTGGTGCATGCCTGTGATTCCAGCTACTCAGGAGGCTGAGGCAGAAGAATCGCTTGAACCCAGGAGGTACAGGTTGCAGTGAGCTGAGATTGCACCACTGCACTCCAGCCTGGGCGACAGAGTGAGACTCCATCACACACACACACAAAAAAGACAAAGCAAAGGACATGGAAAATGAGTGTTCAAATAGGTAAAAGGAAAACCAGAGACTAATGTGACATGACAGCATAGTTAAGGTAACATTCTGAGAAGAAAAAAGTCATAATGTTAAACATTGCTAAGTGAGGAAAATAATCTTAAAAACATTAAGATGGGAAGATAACATTAGCAATTATGACAGGAGCATTTTGTGTTTCCTCTTACTCTTGCGCCTCTGCCTCTGCCATGAAAACATGCCCAGGCTAAGTTATTGGAGGATGCGACAATTGGAACAGAGCTGAACTGCCCCCACCGTGCCGGCCAAGGCTATGCTAAATCAGCTGAACCTCAGTCAACTGCCAGGTATATCAGGGAGTGAGTCAAGATCAGAACTGTCCAGCCAAAGCCAGTCTAACCTGCTAACCCACAGACTTGTAGGCAAAATAAATGCTTAATGTTTTTTTGTTGTTGTTGTTGTTTAAAATGAAAAGACTGTTATCAAGCAAAATTCTGCCTCATGTGGTAGGAGCCAATACTATAACACTGAGCTTTTGAGAAAATAAAAGCTTTATATGGCAAATCTCCTCACAAGACAGGAGCATCAAGCTCAAATCTGTCTCCTTGTGCTTTAAGGCAGTAATTTTATTAGAAAAGGGTTATGGGGTAGACATTGGCATTAGCAGTGATTGGTAGAAAGAAAGGGGAGGTGAGGAAAGTCTTCAGCCATGTGCAGTTATCTCTTCATGACTCCTCCTTGGTCCCATGTGCAAATTCTGGGGTAGTTAGTTAGAATGAAACATGTGATGGAAATTCAGTCTCTGACATGAGCAAGCTCGTTTTGCCGAAAGTCTAGTTGGTCATATTGGTTCCAACTGATTTCAACCAGTTTTTAAATCTCATAAACAGAAGGAGTTCTAATGTTTCAGTAAGTTGTTTCTTTATCTGCCATCCTGTAAACTCAAGAATTTCTGTTAGTTATTCGTTTCTTTAACTCTTTGGGGCATGATTTCACTTGTGCATATTTAAATGCTGACTGGAAAAAGCCAGTAGAGAAATAAAATGAAAGATGAAGGGAGCAGATAATTTACAGAAGATGGGTCACAGCATAACAGTACATGCCAAGTAGGAAAAAAGGGAAAAGAGACACTAGGTGTCCAGTTCCAAGATGGTGGAATATAAAGAAACTAGTGTCACTCTCCCCCTACAGAAAAACAAAAACAAATACACAGCACTGAGATTATCACCAGCAATATCCCAGAACTCAAACATGAAAATGAGACAGTTCCCAGGGTCACAGAGATGTAAGAGGCAGACAGTAAGAGAGCTGGACTTCTATTTCTGTGATGCCTCTCCCCACATACTTCCCTGCACCTAGTATATGGGAAATTTCCCCTCCAGCTCACAGTTTCCACACTAGAAGAAGTGAGACTGAAGTGTACAACCAGATTCCCCACCATCGTAGGGTGCCTGGCAAAAATCCTATCCCTGCCTTAAGCCACAAGAAGCATCATGAGTGTCAAAAGACAGAAATATCCCTGAGGAAGGGCAGAGACAAAGTGAGGAGGTGGAACTATCATCCACAGCCCTGGAAACTGTGCTCTGTGGCTTAGCAAAATGAGACACCAAATCAGAGTGGTAGTTCATCAGTATCACCCTGTAGGAGGTGCATTCTACAGGTTACCTGGGCAAAAACTACCAGCCAGCCTTCCAACACACTGAGATAGCCTCTTTGGAGCTTCCCCTATTTGGGATGAACAGCATGCCAATCTTTACTGGAACTGAGAGGAACATGGTAGGCACCACCTAGAGCCAAAAACAAGGCAGCAGCCTTGCAGTAAAGAATCTCTAAGCCAATATATCAAAAAAAAAATGGGAACACATGGACACAGGGAGGGGGAGTATCACACACTGGGGTCTGTTGGGGGGAAAAAGGGGAGGGATAGTGGGAGGTGGGGAGTTGGGGAGGGATAGCATGGGGAGAAATGCCAGATATAGGTGATGGGGGAGGAAGGCAGCAAATCACACTGCCATGTGTGTACCTATGCAACAATCTTCCATGTTCTTCACATGTACCCCCAAACCTAAAATGCAATAAAAAAAAAAAAAAGAAGCCAAACAGAGAAGACTGGAATAACTAATCCTTCAATGCAAGGACACAGACCTCAGGCATTTACTATTAGTTTCCATCTGTATTAGTTCATTTTTACACCACTGATAAAGACATACCTGAAACTGGGAACAGAAAGAGGTTTAATTGGACTTAGAGTTTCATATGGCTGAGGAGGCCTCAGAATCATGATGGGAGGTTGAAGGCATTTCTTACATGGTGGTGGCAAGAGAAAATTGAGGAAGCAGCAAAAGCAGAAACTCCTGATAAACTCATCAGATTTCATGAGACTTATTTACGATGGTAAGACTGGCCCCTATGATTCAATTACCTCATTCTGGGTCCCTCCCACAGTATGTGGGAATTCTGGGAGATACACTTCAAGTTGAGATTTGTATGGGGACACAGCCAAACCATATCACCATGAGTGATCCACTTACAGGCCACACAGGACTAGTCCTATAATAGTGGGACTATTGCCCGGCCAATGTGACTCACACCTGTAATCCCAGCACTTTGGGAGGCTGAGGCGGGCGGATCATGAGGTCAGCAGATCGAGACTACTCCTGGCCAACATGGTGAAACCCTATCTCTACTAAAAATACAAAAAATTAGCTGGGCATGGTGGCGCACGCCTGTAATCCCAGCTACTCAGGAGGCTGAGGCATGAGAATTGCTTGAATCTGGGAGTCAGAGGTTGCAGTGAGCTGAGATCGCACCACTGCACTCCAGCCTGGCGGCAGAGTGAGACTCTGTCTCAAAAAACAAAAATGGACAATTATATGGTGAATTTGTTATATCAGCACTGTAGCTTCTAATATGTCACTGATTTAACCTGCAATCTCTTTATCTGTCAGGTATTCTCTATTGTTTCAGAGTAACAACTTGTATCGTCTAGGGTCTATTTAGCATACACTCTTTTGCTTATGTTAAACTTATGTGTCTCCTGTTTTACAGTACTATGTATGGGAAGCATTCTCCATCATATACCGTATCCATTCCAATAATAAATTTAGGTAAAGGATACTTCACATAATCTCTGTTCATACATTATAATTCTCATGCAAACTTTTATCTTAATTCCATCAACCATAACATTCCCATATCTTTCCAAACTGAGTTTTATGAAAATGTTTGGAAACATAGCACACTGGGCTCCTGTATTAAGGAGTCTCAGACATTTTCTTCTTTACCCTGGGTGCTTTTACCCTTACATGTGCATATTGCTTTTAATAGCCAGCCAAGATTAGAGAAATTTACTCTGGCCATTCTGTAAGTCTTTGTCCTGGTTAATCTGTCCTACCATCACCTCCAGTGAAGTGAGAACATACTCTTCAGTATTATCTTGCCCTCTGGCTTCTTATATTCTTCCAAAGTCGGGTAAATAGATTAGGTTTGTTTAAGGTTCTTTGGTACTAGGGAACTGGCAGAAACTCTCACTGGTCTACCACCCTTCAATAATGCTGCATTAAAATTTTATGTTAACTCCATCAAGTCCTCTATCCCTCTCTTTTCTTAGTAACCATTAAAAAACTTCAGCCCTACTCAGATGAGTCCTTTTGCCATCCCCTTTCCCCCAGCTCCCAATCCCCACCTGACTGGTGAATTATTCTAATTTTCCTAGCATTTGTAAAACCGATAAAGGAAGCTGAGATGGCATATCTGATATGGCTTCTGGAACCATTTCTTGATTTTGTAATAGTAAGATTATTTTAAGGAGGGAGGACATGTAAAAAGAGCTTCCTTTATTGCATTTCTCATCATCTGGGTAAATGACTTGTTGTAAACATTTTGGGTATTATAAAGCCTATCCAGCATGGCTGGCTTATACCACACAACTTATCATCTGCTTCATGTGGGCTATTCCACTTAGCATACAAAGGAGAGGGAAGACAAGAATAAAAAAACTTTATGATAGCCTTTAACAAGTCTATCAGACTAACCACCCATCACAATGAGGTTACTGCATGTTTACATTATTTATATCCATTTGTGACTGTTCATTGGTAAATTGTGGTTCCTAAATTAACCCAAACATGTTTCTCCATTCTGTGGTATTCAAACCCAAAGATACAGCTCCTAAGTTAGCCACTTTCATAATGCTTTATTAAGGAAGCCAGTGACACTAGTCCACAAAAAGATATACTTCCTTAACACTATAGCCCGTGTGTGTGTGTGTGTGTGTGTGTGTGTGTGTGTGTGTGTGTGTGTAGCCAAGGCAATCCTAAGCAGGCATCACACTATCTGACTTCAAACTACACTACAAGGCTACAGTAACCAAAACAGCATGATACTGTTACCAAAACAGATATATAGAAGAATGGAACAGAACAGAGGCCTCAAAAATAGCACCACACATCTACAACCATCTGATCCTTGACATACTTGACAAAAACAAGCAATGGAGAAAGGATTCCCCTATTTAATCAATGGTGTTGGGAAACCTGGCTAGCTACATGCAGAAAACTGAAACTGGACTCCTTCCTTACACCTTACACAAAAATTAACTCACGATGGATTGAAGATTTAAATGTAAGACCTAAAACCATAAAAGCCCTAGAAGAAAACCTAGGCAATACCATTCAGGACACAGGCATGGGCAAAGAAAGCAATGGTAACAAAAGCCAAAATTGACAAATGGGGTCTAATTAAACTAAAGCGCTTCTACACAGCAAAAGAAACTATCATCAGAGTGAACAAGCAACCTACAGAATGGGAGAACATTTTTGCAATCTATCCATCTGTCAAAGGGCTAATATCCAGAATCTACAAGGAACTTAAGCAAATTTACAAGAAAAAAAAAATCAAAAAGTGGGCAAAGGATATGAACAGATACTTCTCAAAAGAAGACATTTATGTGGCCAATGAACATATGGAAAAAAGCTTATCATCGCTGGTCATTAGAAAAATGCAAATCAAAACCACAATGAGATACCATCTCACACCAGTTAGAATGGTGATCATTAAAAAGTCAGAAAACAACAGATGCTGGAGAGGATATGGAGAAATAGGAAAGTTTTTACACTGTTGGTGGGAGTGTAAATTAGTTCAACCATTGTGGAAGGTAGAAGACAGTGTGATGATTCCTCGAGGATCTAGAACCAGAAATGCCATTTGACCCAGCAATCTCATTATTGGATATATACCCAAAGGATTATAAATGATTCCACTATAAAGACACATGTACACATATGTTTACTGCAGCACTATTCAAAATAGCAAAGACATGGAACCAACCCAAATGTCAGTGACAGATAGGAATAGGAAAATGTGGCACATACGTACCATAGAATACTATGCAGCCATAAAAAAGGATGAGTTCATGTCCTTTGCAGGGACATGGATGAAGCTGGAAACCATCATTCTCAGCAAACTAACATAGGAACCAAAAATCAAACACCACACGTTCTCACTCATAAGTGGGAATGGAATAATGATAACACATGGACGCAGGGAGGAAAACATCACACACTGGGGCCTATCAGGGGGATGGGGTCATAGACCATAGTGTGCTGAAATACATACCAACCTTGTTTGTGGGTAAACAGCTATCAGACAAGATAGAAAGAAACAGTGGGTTTCTGGTGGGAATAAAGCAGTAGGTATTAACTGGTGGGCTTGAATCCCCCACAGGAAATGACTTTATCTAGAGGCTGAGAAAGATTATGTGAAGCCTTATGGTATACTCAGACTAAATTCATCTAGATGTGATCATCATCTGTGATGATAAATTTTATCTGTCAATTTAGCTGGACATTGTACAGATATTTGGTCAAACACCATTTTGGATGTTTCTGTGAGGATGTTTTTGGATGAAAGTCACATTTAAATTGGTGTTTTTTTTGAGTCAAGCAGATTGGGTGGGCCTCATTTAATCAGTTGAAGGCCTTAACAAAATAAAGGCTGACTTCCCCTAAGCAAGAGGGAATTCTGCCAGCAGACTGCCTTTGGACTCAAACTGCAACTCATTCCCAAGTCTCCAGCCTGCCAGCCTCCCCCGTCAGATTTTGGATTCACTGGCCTCCATAATCACATGAGTCAATTCCTTAAAATAAATGTCTTTATGTATGTGTGTATATGTGTTTATATAAACATACATACACATTACATTCATCCTGCTGGTTCTGTTTCTCTGAAGAACCCCAACTATCCATCTAACCTTAGTATGATGAACTCCCTCCCCACCCTGCCACCTCACTACCACAAACCTAGTAAAGGCAGAATGATACATTAAACACTAAGGGAAATAATATATTATGCACGCTACAAAAGAACAAAATAATTATTTTAAAAGCATGTATGAGACACAAAGGAGAGAGAGGTCATCCTAGCCTATGTGGATAAGAGAAAGTTTTCTTAGAGGTTGATCCAAGCTTGAAAGATACATAAATATTCTGCAAGCAGATGGGAGGGGGTGGTTAAACAGTAACTTTGGCACCAAATGCTCTCTGCATGAGTAGAGGCCCAGAGATATAAAACACAACGATAAACTAAAAACCGCAAGTACGTTTATATAGCTCATGCATAGGCTGAATGGGGACTGGGACAAGAGGGAGGCAAGTGATGAAGTTAGAGAAATATAAAAGGGTCAACTTATGAAAGGTCCAATATGACAAGGCAAGGAGTTTGAATTTCACTTTGCAGAGAAACACATAAAGGCTCTAAAAACATACCAACCTGATCAAAAATGCAACTTTAAAACATACTTCTGACAGCAGTGTTAACAAAAGGTTCAAAAACATAAAAACAGTGGGAGCGAAGCAGGCATGAATGGACTACATTGGGGGTACGTGTCTTAGTCCGCTTCATCTGCCATAACAAAATACCAGGTATACAGGGTAGCTTAAACAACAGACATTTATTTGTCACAGTTCTGGAGGCTCAGAAGTCCAAGATCAAGGTGCTGGCCAATTTGGTTCCTGATGAAGGCTTTCTTCATGACTTATAAGTGGCTGCCTTCTCACTATGTCCTTACATGAGATTTCTTCAGTGTGTGCACACATATAGACAACTCTCTCTTCTTCTTGTAAAGTCACCAATCCAATCATATTAGTACCCCAACCTTTTAACTTCATTTAACCTTTAGCTCTCAAAAGCCCTACCTCAAAATATAATTGCATTGGAGGTTAGGGCTTCAACATATGAATGTAATATAGCGGGGTGTGAGGGGGATACCCAGTCCAATAACAGTGAGGAATTACAGTAATCTAGTTAAGAGACAAGATAAAAACCTAAGCTAAACCAACAGCAGTGAAGCTGGAGAAGAGATGTGATGCTAAGAGAGTAAAATGGCAAGAACTGGTCACCAGTTAAACATAAAGAGTGAAAAAAGTGTAAAGTTTCTGATTTAAATAACAGAATGAAGGCTAGTATTGTCCATTTAAACAAGGAAAGCAGTTTAATAATGATAAGGGATTTTTCTCGGTCACTTTGCCAGCCAGAGACCTCTGGCCAGCAACGCCCCTGCCCAGGCCTTGCTTAGGCCTGGGTTCACCACAGAAGATGCTCTGTCTAATTGGTCCACAGGGCCACACCCAGTCTGCACTCTGGCACAGATCCTGCAGCCACTGCATCTACAAGCTCAGCCCCCAGTGGACCTTCGCTGTGTGAACAAGGGAGTGCAGCGTCCAGCTGGCTGTTCCAGGCAAGTGCCAGCAAAGAAGCGGGCTCTATGTGGGCCTTGCAGCTGGACCAGATATATTGTAAGCTACTCCCACAATGGATTCCTGCAGTGTCCAGACAAGGGCAATGCAGTGGTGCCCAGGCAGGGGTGACCATAATGCTGAAGGCCCAGAGAGGATGTTACAGCATGCTAATTAGCTTTTTTAGTCCTACTGTCTGTAGCCTGATGGACAGCGGTAAATTAACAGCTCCGCCCCCTAGCCTCATTCCAGCCTGCAGCTCCACGGCTGGCCTGGCCCTGCTGCTGCTTCCCATTGCATGGGGTGGCTGCCCTCTGCTGGCATAGGGCAGTGGGCCACAGCTGTTACAGCCTTTGGTATACCCACATTCGGTAAGTCCTGAGTTCTTGTCCTGTGTCCAAGAAGAATGAGATCACACTGACAATTGAAGGGCGAGAGGGGGCAAAGAAGAATTTTATTGAGTAATGAAACAATTCTCAGCAAAGAAATGACATGAGGATGATTTTTTTCCCAGTGTGGCTGAGTCCAGGGCTTGTATGGGCTCAGAATGGGGGGAATGCATGCTGATTGGTTTGTGAGTATACAAAAAGGGTTAAAACAAAGGAACCAAAGTTGGGCACAACAGTGTAAAGAACCAATCAGGGAAGGGTAGGTATATGTAAAATACGTGAAGGGTGGGGATCAATCAGAGGAAAGCTGTCAAACGGGAAGAGAGGTTCTCAATCTGGTCCACGGCTTTGACTTGTAGCTTAGCTTTCAGGTTTTAAACTGTCTTTGGCCTAAAGGTTGGGTTTCACCAGGGACCCGCACCGATCTGCCTAGGATTCATTTGCCTCCCGTTGTTATCACTAGCCCAGCAGAACCCTAGAAGCTTCAGACTCTGAAAATCCAAGTCTAGTGAAGAGCAGAAGTGAAAAGTCAGACAAACAGGATTCCTGAAGATCTATCTACTGAAGACTCAATCATCACTAAAGGGTTTGAGATTTTTACTCTACTTATAAGCTAATTAGCTAGTCTGTTACTGTTTCATGGATGCTGGCAGCAGACATAAGCCTCCTGGGTCAAAGGACTTTATTCATCACAGCACAGCATCAGCTTATTTGCACTGGTTCCTTGGAATCCAACATCCCTGGGGGTAATAAGATATAAGCCTACTTAGATGCTGTGCAGTGGTAGAGGTCGAAGTTGAAGAACACCAAGCTTGGAAGCTGCGATACTGTGAACTATATACTTGGTCTTCAACCATGGCATATAACTCCTAAAGTCCTTAGATACTCCTACCTGATGTCTTTTTGTATGCTAATGAGATGACTGATGGCAAGAAGCTCTTTGGTAGATTCAGGATGGGGGCTGGTCACCAGAAAAGCAAAGGCATGACTAGAAGGTTGGGACTTTCACCCCTACCCTTACCTCCAGGGAGGGGAGAGGGGCTGAAAGATAAGTTGATCATCAATGAACAATGGTTTAATCAGTCAAGCCTAGGTAATAAGGCTTCCATAAAACCTCAAAAGGACTGGGTTTGGAGAGAGCTTCTAAACAGTTAAACACATGGAGGCTGACAAGAAGGTGAACAAGAATTCATTCATGTACCCAGACAGGAGGGTGGTGCACAGGGACAGAAGCTCCAGTGCTTAGGAAGCTAGGACCCTTCTAGAATTTTCCCTATGTATTTCTTAATCTGGCTGTTTATTTTTATCCTTTAAAATATCCTTTGTAATAAAAAGGCAAATATGTTTCCTTGAATTCTGTGAGCCACTCTAGCAAATTAAACCCAAAGAGGGAGTTCATGGGAGCCAAAACTTGGGGTTGGTCAGATGTCCCGGAGCCTGGACTTGGACTAGTGGCAAAGAGACAGTGATCTTGTAGGACTGAGCCCTCAATCTGTGGTTTCAGAGGCTATCTCCCTGTAGACAGCATCAGAAGTTAATTGAATTAGAGGACCCCCAGCTGGTGTCCATTTGGAAAACTGATTGCTTGCTTGGTGTACAGAAAGAAACACCCACGGCATGTGGTCACAGAAGTCTTCTGTGTCAATTGTTGTTGTGTTGTAAAAGCAAAGAAAAAACAGTTTGAGTTTTTTACACTCACAAGAGCCTCTTATTTTATAGCAAGCTGTAAGCAAGCCTGTTCTTTGTCCCAGAGAGACATTATCTCATCTCTCAAGATTGCTCTCTACAAACACAATCCTGAGAAATGGCCCAGGTAAAAAGCAGTCAGGGCCTTTCATTCTTGGCAAATCCAGTAAGACATGTAGGAGCATGAGAGACTCATAGAGGACTGTCTCTCACAACACTCACCCACCTATTTCATTCCCTCCATGATCCCAAATACAGTACAGCCAGCAGCCCTGGTATGTATGTTCAAGGCAAAATATTAACTGACGTATCTCTTTTAAAAATGGAACAAACTAATTAGAGACAACTCAAGTGCTAGAATGGATGTTGTTACCCCAGAAAAAAAGTATTCCCAAGTCTAGTATTGGAAGGGACCAAAATAAAACAGAATTACTCAAGAACACTAAAATGAAGCCTGCCAGTAAACTACCCCACTTACATACAAGAATCTCCTTCAAGCTTCCTAAAACTTTCTTCTCCTTTTCTCTTAATATTTAATTTTGAAAATGTTCAAACAGAAAAATTGAAAAAGAGTACAAAAACCACCTTTACACCAACCACTTTGAATGAACAACTGCTAAAGTTTTTGCCATAAATGCTTCTTTTTATCTCTGTGGGTTTTTTTCTCTCTCTTTTTAAAGAAGCATTTAGAAATAACTTTCAGGCATCATGACTTTCTCCCTAAGTAGTTTACATGTATCTCCTAAGAATAAGAACATTTTTCTACATAACCATAATACTCTTATCTCCCTTAAGAACCTTAACAATTCTTTCCCAATTGCCCCTAAAAATTACAAGTATTTTTATTAGTTTTTAAACCAAAATCAATGCAGCAAGGTTCACACACTGCATTTGTGTGTGTGGACGTGTGTGTGTGTGTGTATGTGTGTGTTTGTGTGTGTTGTTTTTTTTGAGATAGAGTCTTGCTCTGTCACCCAGGCTGGAGTGCAGTGGAGCAATATCAACCTCCCAGGATCAAGTGATTCTCCTACCTCTGTCCACCAAGTAGCTGGGATTACAGGTACATGACACTGTGCCCAGCTCATTTTTTTATTTTTAGTAGAGACGAGGTTTTGTCATGCTGGCCAAGCTGGTTCAAACTCCTGACCTCAAGTGATTCACTCGCCTCAGCCTCCCAAGGTGCTTGGGTTATAGGTGTGAGCCACTGTACCTGGCCTGCATTTGGTCTTTATATCTCCATAATCATTTTCATGTATAATGGTCTCCCTGATTTCCAACACAATCATCTTAACATTTTTAATGACATTTATGTTTTGATGAGACCAGGCCAATTAACTTTTCATATGTCTTGTGTTCTAGATTTATCCAATTGTGTCCTTGTGGTGTTATTTAACTTTTCATCTATCCCTTGTATTTCATTAAAATTGGAAGATACAGTTAAAGGTCTGATTAGAGTCAGATTCAACTTATAAAATAATATTCACAGTTAATGCTATGTGCTTCAAGCTGCATCACATCAGAAAACACACAATGTCAGGTTGTTCTATTATTAGTGATCCTAACTTTGTTCACTTAGGTAAAGTGGTAACAGCTAAATCTCTGTTGTAAGGTACATTCTTTCCTATACAACTCCAAAAAATCTGTGAGGTGATACTTTGGTGCTGTGCAAATATTCTGTTCTATCACATCCTTTCACCTAAAGGAATTAGTGTCCATTAGTGATCCTAATCTGAATCAATTATTTCAGTGTACGGCTGTATAATGGTGTATTAATCTGTCCTCATGCTTAAAGAAATACCTGAGACTGGATAATTTATAAAGGAATATATCATATAAATATATATGATATAATATATATCATATAATAATATATACCCACTGATGCATTTGTAAGGGAGGTTTAGTTTGGGTGTTTTTGTTTGTTTGTTTGTTTCTGTTTTTGTTGTGTTCTTTTCTCAACTTTTAAAAGGCAAGTAGTGTTTGGAATCTTCCTTGCTATTCGATAAGACAAAATATTCCCATTTCATTTCATGGCACTCATTTCTTTCCCCTGTCAGGAATCAGATATTTCTCCAAAGAATTCAGGTTCTTTATTAGAATCCAGGTTCTATGATTAGGTGGGTATTTCAAGACTATAATCAGTGCTACTGGGTTGGCAGGTTTTATTTCATTTTTTGCATTTACATCTCTGATTCCTTTAGAGTTCATTCTGGTGTACACAGTGATGAAGAGTCAATTGCTAAAAGTTCCTATTCCTTCACTGATTTATGATTGCACCTTAACATAAAATAAGTTTTCATGTGTAGTTGGGCTTTCTATGTATTTTCTGCACTTTGCATTCTGTTCAATTGGTCTGTGTCTGTTCATATGTCAATACCATATTTTTTAAGAGGCTTATAGTTTTTCTCAACCACAAAACATGGAAAATTATGTCAGCAACTTTTTTTTTTCTATTCTAAGACACCTACTTAGTAATACTATCCTATATGTGGTACTCCACTTACAGGAATGGATATTAGAGAGAGAGATGGAAGTAAAAGGAGTCTGCTAACAAATTCTGGGCCAATGGTCATTTCTTCATCTCTCCTATAGAAAGATAAGCTTGATGTCTGTAATAATAAGTAGACAGAGTGAAAAGAGAAAATCAGCAAACTAAACCTTTATAATATCAATATATTAGAAATCTTCTTAATAGCTTAGTCAATGCATTTTCTTTCAATCCTAATATTTGCATAGCACATTAAAAATATAAAATAATATCATATCTACCCATCCTATTCTTCACAACAGTATAAATAATTTTATTCTCATTTTATAACAGAGGCTTGCAAATACCACTTTTCTAAAGTTATACAGATGTGACTGAGCCAGAACTATAACCCAGATCTCCTGATGGCCAGTACAATATAAGATGCATGAATTTCACATTACATAAAGGTATCAATTATACACAGAAAATCACATTATATTCAAATATTTGAGTGTTAAAATAATGAAGTTCATAGTTTCAAATATGTGAATACAGCCACTGAAAAAATCATATAAGATGTTTAATCTCATTTTTTAAATGTAATATTTTTCAGTAATTTTCCATTATTTTAGAAAACATATTACTAATTTAGGTCCAGAGAATAAAATTATACTCTTAGTTGTTTTTATAAGTCTGATCCTATCCATCAATAAAAACACAAGTTTATAAGGTTACCTAATTGCTGCTACTCTCTTCTTAAACACATTGACAATTTATTAATTCTTAAAGAAGTTTTCCAGATTTATATAAAAGAAAACACAAAGACCAAAATTGGGCAAGAAAACTGAATCTTTCATAGCACTTTCTATAATTTCTGCTGAATTATAAATTCTCCATTTAATGTTATAATAATTCAGCATTGACATGAAAGAGAAAAACGATAAAATTTCAAAGGTTATATGCTGGTTTCTACCATCCTATTTACTACTTAATATGATAGTCTTTCCAGTCTTTCTCTGAGTTTAACAGAAACATTATTTCTTGACATTCAACTCCAATATATATTACATATACACTAAAGTACTAAAATGGTACTTTAAGAGTTACCATTTCATACCACTCTCCCACCTCCTTAAGCTGACAATATTTTTCTAATTTTGGAGAAAAATTATCCAAACTTATTAAGGGCTATGTATTTTATTCAAGCTTTATATGGATAGTATAGAGATATATATACATATTAGCAAAAGCATTTGTTTGACTATAAAAACATAACTGTGAATGTAAAGAATATTCTTTTGTGTATTATGGCACTGCATTCTAAAAAACAAACTGACATCTCAGTTTATTTTACTTACACAACAAGTTTAATTTACATAGAAATGATAGTGCATTCAGGAGTAAGACTTAAAAACAATTCCTACTGAATGACTGCTATAATAATCTCCTTAAGAAAGAAATAAACATAAACTAAAACAACAGTTGTGAAACATATATAGTAGTGCTCAGCTAAAGACGAAACTCGATATTCAGTAGAAAAATGCCAAAAAAAAAAAAAAACGGGGTTTTTGTTTAGATTTCTGGTTGAAATCAAAGTCTGTTTCCTTAAGACTTCAATCTTAAGCATATCCAAAGCTATTTATTAAGGTAGGCTCTCAAGCAGTAAACTCAAATTTGCACTATCAACTGTATACTCCCCTGTGATGATCAATCAGAAGACAAGATGGTTTTTAGTGCTTCTATGTCCAGAACTTGATGAAATCCTTTCTACAGCTTCTCATTTAGTGAAACTAACATTAAATACTAAATTATTTCCAGAATTTAAATACAAAGGTTTATCTGCTTTTTAGGATCTGTGGAAAGTTACATAAGAACTTACATTTTCTAAATTATAATGATAAACATCTGAAGTTTGAATTTAACTGTCAGATGTTTGAACTAGAGCAATTCCATTTTGAATAGGAGCTGGGTAAAATGAGGCTGAGACCTACTGGGCTGCATTCCTAGACATTTAAGACATTCTAAGTCACAGGATGAGACAGGAGGTGGGCACTAGATGCAGGTCATAAACACCTTGATGATAAAACAGGTTGAAGTAAAAAAGCCGGCCAAAAGCCAATAAAACTAAGACGGCCATGAGAGTGACCTCTGGTCCTCACTGCTACACTCTCACCAACACCATGACAGTTTACCAAATGCCATGGCAACATCAGGAAGTTACCCCATATGGTCTAAAAAGGGGAGGCAGGAATAACGTACCCCTTGTTTAGCATATCATCAAGAAATAACCATAAAAATGGGCAACCAGCAGCCCTCAGGGCTGCTCTGTCTATGGGGTAACCATTGTTTTATTCTTCTACTCTCTTAATAAACTTGTTTTCACTTTACTCTATGGACTTGTCCTGAATTCTTTGTTGTGCAAGATACAAGAACCCTCTCCTGGGGTCTGGATCAGGACCTCTTTCCTGTAACATCTTTCTGCAACCACAGAAGGGACTATAGTGTGGAAAGTTCAAACCCAAAGGCTAACTTTGGTAAGTGGTGGCGTTAACATCTTTCTGGCAAACTCAGAGAAGATGATACTGAAGAAACCCCCCTCCAACCCCCACCCCTTATCAAAAGGAAAAAGACTGCAGCACTGACTGGCTGACTTTGGGTATGTGATGGGGTACCAGGGTATAGGGTGGGACTGGGTTAGAGGTCCAACTTAGGGGAGTTAGCATCTCTCCTAAGACAGAGTGGGTTAGAGGCCTCTTAATAAAAGACAAGGACAAACCTGCGTTAGAGGCCCACTGCGGAGGGTTACAGCCCCTTCTAAGATTTAGGCGTTAGAGGCCCCTCTCAGTAGAGTCCCTTTAGGCTAAGAGTGGCTTTGGCACCACGGGACGTTAAATGTTTTTCTCTTTGAATTAATCTGCCTTGTACTTTTTGCTAATGGCTATGAGTGACAGGATTAGGCATGTACGGGATTGTGGGACATGGGGAGCTTTTTCCTCCCTAAAGAAGAAACTTAAGAGCTAATGGGACTGCTGGAAAAGATCCCTTCTTGACTGACAAGTAGCCGCCCGAACTTCTGATTCAGCGTTGCCGCAATGAGTGGGTCTTTCTCTGGCCTCTCTGAACTTTTCACTTTCTTTACTGTGCCATAGGCAATGCTTTTCTCTCTTTCTGTTCCCTTTCTTATCTTTTCTGTTACTCAGGAAAACCATCTTGCCCAGAGATCACAAGTTGAAACCCTGTTCGAAGGTTAGATTAATGATGACCAGGCCCAACAGGGGGCAAGTTTGAGCCTTGCCAGTTTGATATTGGGTGCTAAGCAGAGGGGCTAATGTCTATGTTTTGTTACATATATTTTACTCTGGCCAGACGGAAAAAGATAACTCTCCTTTGTGTTGTAACTTGGCCCCCAGGGCTGTGGTGCAACCAGCCATGTTACTAGGGCCGCTCAGGAAAGTGAACCCAGAAGTCTGGCATGCCAGCAAAAGGGCAAGAATTTCTTACTAGTCAGACTTCTGCCCTTTCTGTCTCTCTCAGTCTCTCTCTCTGTGCAAACTGGTTGAATAAATGGTAAAAATCACTATCTCCTGCAATGTTTTCATTAATGCGAAAAAGGATTTGTGAGGCTAGTCTTAAGCTCCAGTGAATCTGGTGTGCTTTGTGTGTCCTTCTGTATTGTTCTGTCATAATGAGGGGCACCTTAGGATGGAACATGAGCTTCCTAACACCTGTGAGCCCAGTTTTCAAGAGGGCCCAGCAAACTGGTCTGCCATGTCCTTGGGAGCTTGACCTTGTAACCATGTGGCCATGCTTTCACTTTTCCACAATGATGGCCTAGGTTTAGGGTCCAATTCCTGGCTTAGGGAATTATTCCTTTATCTTCTGCCTCTCTGTGTATTTACATGTGTTGTGTGTGTGATGTTCATATATTCAAGATCTTTAATTAATTGGTTTAATAATAAGAGCTTAAATCAAACATATTTTCAGAAAAGTAAAAAGTGTAATGTCTTTTATTTAGTTCATGTGACTTAAGTAATCTTTGGGAAGTAAAGACAGTTTTAAAGATTATTGGTAAAATAAAATATCTTCAAAATGTAAACATTTGGTCTAAATTACGTAGGTCAGATATTAAGTTCCCTAAATGCTTTAAGATCATAAACTGCTTCTTTGACTATTAAAAATTATTCAATTTACCTGTTTGGAGCATTAGATCCTAGATAAGGCCTGGGATATGTGGAATTAGCCACATCCCCTAGCTATGCTGGAAGGAGTCAGCTCTTATATGCACTTTGCTTGGTGTGTCCTAGGCTAGTCTCCATACCTATTACATAATTAAAAGCCTGAACTTACCAAGGTTTTTCACCAAAAATAAAAGTTACTTAGAGTTAACAGTGTAACATGTAATTGAAACTATGGAAGAAACAGTTCTACACACAAGGCATGTAAAGAGAGTGAAATGTGTTTTTGATAAAAAATTATAAGAAGGCATGGGAATGTGAATTTCCTGACTAGATTAAAGATACAATGGACTGTTTTAAGTTAGATGGAACAGAATTGAAGGTTTAAGCAAGTTGTGGAACCTTTGTAAAAAATTAATCTAATAAAAAAAAATCTGTGTGTGAACATATTGGCTAAAGTAAAAGGGGTTATTATTCAGTTTTTCTATAAACTGCACATTGGAATAAAAGCACAACAGGCTTTTCTTAGAGCACTGATCTCTTTAACAAAAGATCTGCTTTTAAAAAATTTTGTAAAAGGTTATAAAAAGTTTATGAGAATCTTACTTATGGTCAAACATTAAAATTGGGTAGATATGTCTATAAGGCTTTCTTAAGAATTGGATATAACATTAATAGTACACTAATTCAACGGTAAAATTTGGCTTATTTGGTACAAAAGTCATACAGGAAGTATTATCAAATGTGAAGCGGTATTTAACTTTTTCTTTGGGTTATATTTTATAAACTTGTTATTAGTATGTATCACAAAACTGTGTTAAGATTTCTGTAATTCTCATATGCCTCAGTATAGGTCATCGGTAATAATTATAATTGTTATGTAAAATCACTGTATGCCACAGAGGAAAAAATCTTTCAGGACTTTCAGGGAGACCTGAAGTGTTCCTGAATATCAAGCAGAACATGAGTTACCTGAATAGATGGAACCAATAGAAAACTAAAGTAATCTTTAACTTTGCTTGAAACAGTGCTGATCCTTTGTTTTGTTTTCCAGTCAAGAACACTTTTCTTTTGAGCTATTTACAGCTTTTAGCAATTGAGTAAAGTATACTCCTGTGAGCAAAATTTGGAGCACAGTTGTTTCTCTACCTGATTTCTCCAAAATTTGGAAACTAGTTGTGAGTATTCTTAACTTATAGCAATATAGTTATTTCCATAAGTGCAGTAAAAATCTGTTTTCTTTTGGCCAGGACACAATTTGAAGAACTGGTTATTTTACCAAGTCTTTGACTGGAACAGCATGCTTTCCTTTAAGAAATCAAATTTAACTTGTAGAGCCAATAAACACCCCTTGCAGAACTGGCCTCCTTTCTTGCCTACACAGTCACTGTACAGGGTTCTGACCTGTGGCAAATAAACAATGTCACTTCCTAACAGGTTCAGGAGACCCAAGTTATCTCAGGACCTCAAAAGGAGAGTAATTTACCCAACTCATAGGTATTTGAGGGTACAAATCCATGGCTGGGCTTGGCTTTAAAAAAGTCTTATCTGAGATCCCCTATGGAACAGAGTTCCATCAAAGCCAACTTTTAAAGCCTAAGTGAAAAACAATTGTTCTTGCTGTACTTTATACAAATAATCAGGCCAAGTATACTAAAGCAAATTGGTCTCACCATAATTTGTCTTTAGTAAAAATGTTAAACTGGAGAGAGAAACTATATTTCAAGAACTATGGTACACTTGTTACTAATTTCTAGTCTTATCAGTTGTTTTAAAGTTTGCTTCTGCAATTTTGGCTAACCCTACTTATTCCTGTGAATGAACCAGTCATCTCTGACTACTACTCAGAAGAAACAAGAAGGTTGAGTGGTGTAAAAATCTGGATCAGTATTCTAATTCTGGGCATATATGGGAATTGACTAGCAATCCCCCTCTCAGCTTGGTTCCAACAGTTGCCCAGTTCATGTAACACCTTCTAATTTAGTTACTTGGGATAATTTTACTTATTTTGCTTTATTGTTGTGGAATATACTGATGTTGTACTCTTTGTGTAGGAATACAAAATAAGCTTACTCAACATTTTCCTAAATTGAACACTTATTAATCTTCCAAATATCACCTCAAGAGTCATGAATGACCCATACCAATGCTTTCTCACAGTTTTTCTCTATTCCGAATACTCTCTACACTGAATACAAGAGACCCTCGTAGTTAGGCAGTAATATCATCGCCCCTATTCAGCCTGAAGAAAGTTATAGAAGATGGATCTTCGTCCCTCTGCAACCCTTAGGATTAAGGGATCTCTAAAAGGGAGGGTGGAAATGTCAGAGGTGTTTGAACCAAAACAACTCCATCTTGAATAGGAGCTGGGTAAAATGAGGCTGAGGCCTACTGGGATACATTCCTAGACAATTAAGGCATTCCAAGTGACAGGATAAGATAGGAGGTCGGCACAAGATACAGGTCATAAAGACCTTGCTGATAAAACAGGTTGCAGTAAAGAAGCCGGCCAAAACCCACCAAAACTAAGATGGCCATGAGAGTGACCTATGGTTGCCCTCACGGCTACACTCCCCACAAGCACCATAACAGTTTACCAATGCTATGGCAATGTTGGAAAGTTACCCTATATGTGGGAGGCCAAGGCAGGTGGATCACCTGAGGTCAGGAGTTGGAGACCAGCCTGGCCAACATGGGGAAATCATGTCTCTACTGGAAAATACAAAAATTAGCTGG
The DNA here is from genome assembly GCA_036589455.1 of Ateles fusciceps. Classification (NCBI taxonomy): domain Eukaryota; kingdom Metazoa; phylum Chordata; class Mammalia; order Primates; family Atelidae; genus Ateles; species Ateles fusciceps. The sequence continues at coordinate 4,824,230 of JAZHEH010003005.1, read as the reverse complement.
GCATGGTTGCATTCATCTGTAATCCCAGCTACTTGGGAGGCTGAGGCAAAAGAATTGCTTGAACCCAGGAGGCGGAGGTTGCAGTGAGCTAAGATCATGCCACTGCACTCCAGCCTGGGCAACAGACCAAGACTCCATGTCAAAAAAAAAAAGGAAGTTACCCTATATGGTTGTATAGTTAAAAAGAGAGGCACGAATAATTCACCCCTTGTTTAGCATATCATCAAGAAATAAACATAAAAATGGGCAACCAGCAGCCCTTGGGACTGCTCTATCTATGGAGTAGCTATTCTTTTATTCCTTTACTTTCTTAATAAACTTGCTTGTACTTTATGAACTTGCCCTTAATTCTTTCTTATGTGAGATCCAAGAACCCTTTCTTGGGGTCTGAAACAAGACCCCTGTCCTGTAACATAACTATTAATATCTTCCAATAAATTACACCATGTATAGTCTATTTTTATCAAATACTTTTAAATCGCAAAAGCCTTAATCATGGTACATTTATCAAAAGTCTTCTAAAGGGACTCCTAGCAATCTTTTGCTGTTAGTGGGGAACGGAGGGGTATTATCTTTTATCCTGGACAGCAAACAAATCTGCCCACTACCTTGGAGGGTGACACACCTCTGTTTTTGAAGCCTGTTTCCTATACAGTTGTCCTTAAAAAGATGATCCAGAGCAAAAGCTGTCAAAGCCTTTGCTCCGAGACATACAGAAATACAGAGATCCAAGAACTGTCTCCCAGAAAATGATATATTCTTCATGCTATTATACTTATGTTACCATATATTCTTTACGTGATAATTTAACCAAGTAATTCATTTTTAGCACTCAAAACAAAAAGAATACAGAAATTTCAGTTTTTCCTTACAAAACTAATGTAACTAGTTATTACACTAAACTTATGTATCCATCTACATTTTTATTAAAAAATGGCACTTAATATGACATAGAATGAGTAAAACTTTTCACTTTACCAAACTATTCATCTAAATGGCAAATGACATTTTCAAAGTTTCCTACAAGCAGTACCATGTGAAGTACCTAATGTTCACAGGCCTACTCCTTTATCCAGTCAAATATAAGTAGGTTAAATTCAACTTATTAGCCAAATGTCAATATTCTTCACACAAATAAACACCTTAAAGAACACTTATTCATTCTGGCATAGTAGGGAATTCAACCTCTTAAAAACATTTTTAGGCTCCTCGGGGTAGCTCACGCTGGTAATCCCAGCACTTTGGGAGGGATCACTTGAGGTCAGGAGTTCAAGACCAGCCTGGCCAACATGGTGAAACCCCGTCTCTTGTAAAAATACAGAAAAAAATTAGGTGGGTGTGGTGAAGCATGCCTGTAGTCCCAGCTACTCAGAGATTGAAGCACAGGAATCACTTGAACCTGGGAGGCAGTAAGATGAGATCATGCCACTGCACTCTAGCCTGAGTGACAGAGTAAGACCCTGTCTCAAAAACTAAACAAAATTTTAAAAATCAAATTAGAATTTTGCATAAATTTGTTTTCTCATGTAATGACTCAATACAAAATATTAGTCATGGGAAGTACATGTTTGTGTAAAAAAAGAAGCTTTTTCTTTTTGGGGACAGGGTCTAGCTCTGTCAGCAAGGCTGGAGTGCAGTGGTGTGATTACAGCTCCCTGCAGCCTTGACTCCCTGGGCTCAAGTGATCCTCCCACCTCAGCCTCCCAAGTAACTAGGACTATAGGCACACATCACTACTTCTGGCTAATTTTTTTTATTTTTTGTAGAGATATGATCTCACTATGATATCCAGACTGGTGTCACTCCATCTTCAACTCCTGGCCTCAAGTGATTCTCCCACCTTGACTTTCCAAAGTGTTGGGGTTATAGGTGTGAGCCACCACAGCTGGCCTAAAAACAGAAACTTTTAAATGGAGAATATGCTTCCAACATAACCACTAAAAATAAACAACAAAAAAAGCAAAAACCTTTTTTGAATCACATTTTGTAGAAAGAATGCATAAACTGCTACATCTTCAAAACTTTTACTCTGAATATTTGAAATTTGGAAAAACAAATTAAAGTAGTGTATGTGACATACCTCTCCTAGAGCCTCGTATCTTTTCTGGTTCCATCTGTGCAAATCTTCCCGGTAGTTAAAAACAAATGGTTCCCCCAGTTTTTATGTGTCTTAACTGTCCCTCTGAGAAGATAAACAAACAACACTGCTATACTTCAAAGTATATTTACAATAATATAGACAGTATAACAAAGAACGTCTGATAAAAAATTAAAATAACTTTCACATAACAGTTCATCTTTTTCATTAGATTTTTTTCTTCAGATGTCAATATGATGCAAACATACAGATTAAGAATGGTCCCCCAAGTACTCAAAAGTCATTCTTCTTGACTTTCATCTCTCTAATCTAAAGCAAACAAACAATATTTTAAGGCCTAATATGTATCAAGACTTCTGCTAGCTATTGCTATGAACATGGCCCCCATCCTCAAAAAGTTTAGAGGTTACCTGAGGAGTAAAGGCATAAATATTAAGAAGTTAAACAACTTTTCAGGAAGCTAAACAAACAAGATTGAAATTCGTCAACAGTCATTCATATAGACAATGAAGTCTAGAATTATTTTGGAAAAATAAAAACTCTCTGTGGACTAGAAGAGGTTCAGAAGGTTTCAGTGAGATTTCTCAAGTAGGTCTTCAAATATGGGTAAGATGTCAAATGAAAACTGGAGACAAGCAGTGAGCTAACACAGGCTCAGACTATCAAATCAGACTCACACAAAGTGAAGATCTTTACCGATAATGACTAAGCTTTACTAATAATTTCAAGGGTAGAAGGAATCAAGCAGCATAGGCAAGGCAGGGAGAGGTCTGCAGCATCCGGTCATTTCCCCAGGTCCTTTCCTCTCACTGTATACCACTCTCTGGCTCAAAGTAGATGAGGTCTCTATGTGATGCATACAGGTAACCTCACACCCTGGTGAGCATTTGGGTTATAAAATATTTCCATTTTATGTGCATAAGAGTTGTCTTGCTTATGTGATATTCTTCAGAGAAACATTTCTCATATCTAAAACCAGTCATCCTGCTCAAAGTATTCTATAGAAAAATTATCCTCACAGCAAATATTAGTCTACGTTTATTTTTATTTTTATTTAGATGGAGTCTTGCTCTGTCACCCAGGCTGGAGTGCAGTGAGTGACCCAATCTCAGCTCACTGCAGCCTCTGCCTCCCAGGTTCAAGTGATTATCAAGCCTCAGACTCCCGAGTAGCTGGGACCACAGGTACATGCCACTATGCCCAGCTAAATTTTTTAATTTTTTAGTACAGACGAGGTTTCACTATGTTGTTTAGGCTGGTCTTGAATTCCTGACCTCAAGTGATCTACCCACCTCTGCCTCCCAAAGTGCTGGGATTGCAGACATGAGCCACCGTGTCCGGACAGTCTAATTTATTAAGTGAGTTAATTATCAGCATGTTTATAAGGAGAAAAGACCAAGCCACTCAACCCCTGGACAGGATTTTTTCCCCAGGGGTAATCCCAGGATAATCAGGAGAAAAACACACTACAGGCCAATTGCTTAAACTACTCTTCCCCTCCAAGCAACAAATATTACTACTTCTGTTGGCATAAAATAACTTTTACTAAAAACTATAAAAATTAATATCGGAGAAAAGATCAAAGTTTCTAGTCTCTTATTTTAAACTAAACATCTTAGTACACAGTGACTGTCACCATAAGTCTTAGTATCTGTAACTAATATTGGAAAGGAATATCCACTAATACAATGATAACAAAGCATCAATTTAGTTAATGCAGAACAACCAACAGAAAACTACAACTCAAATGCACCTCCCCCTATTAACATTATCCTTCAAGTGTAACAGTGTATTATTAATCCAATGAATCATGATTCTCTGTTCCAGAAATATCCTTGCAATCTATAGTATGTTCCTCCACATCCCAAGTGTAAAAATTATTTTATTCAGAACTGAATTAATAAATTTTAAAACAAGGATGTTGCCTGAAAAATCACGGAAAACTACTTTAAAACATTGTTACAGATAATTATTGCCAGGTATTTTATTTTAAGTAACATGTGAAACAGTAGCATCTTTCTCTATAATTTAATTAGGAGTTCAAATTGCTCTTATCCTTATGCATGTCAATCAGGGAGTTGAACACTCAAGGCTGAAATGCACAAACTGAATCAAATTAATGACCATTAGTTTACATAACCTGACACTACAGGAAATTGTTACTTGGTTCTTTCACTTGAGTGAAGAATTTCACCATGCAAGGATAAGTCTTTACTTCTCAAAAGAATACAGAAAACATTCTACTTGGCCTTTAGACACAGCAAATAATATCTGTCTTATTATTCTATGAGCATTGTCATATAAATTTTTCATATACTATATGTAGATATACCACTTACTTTCATTAAAAGCATATTCAAATCCTTCCAGGGTATCAGGAAAATCAAGAGGCGGTTCATCTTTTTTCATTAGTTCATCCAAATCTATCCTTGATAATAAATCTGGAAAAGAAATAATATGAAATTTACTCACATACGTTTTCATAGTTTGTAACAAAGATTATATTTTAATTTAAAGTATTCTTTTGTTCTATTAATTTTTATGTGTTGCTTTAACTGATAAAGCTACTAAACTGAATTCCCAAAATACTATATTATAATCAAGCACAATATTAACATAAGCACTTTCAAAATCATAATTCTAAAAACAACCACAACTCAGATTCTATATATCATTATATTAAACTATTAACTTCTTCCCTTCAAAACAGACAGCTATTAATTTGTACCTTAGTAATCTCATTTAAAAGTTTCAGACATTAATATGACTTTTAAAAAGTCATCAAATTTATATATAACTGAAGCAACTGTTTATGAATGAAGAAACATATAGTATGAATATAACATAGTATCAATATAATATATATAACATATTCTCAGGGGGAAAATTGTTAAAATAAAACATGCTAACTAGCAAAAATTAGTTTACATAGTTTCTATTCTTCACATCATTTGATTCCATGCAACCAACAAAACTCTGTCAAGGAGTTTTTTTTTTTTTTTTTTTTGAGATGAAGTCTCACTCCATCACCTAGGCTGGAGTGCAGTGGTACAATCTTGGCTCTGCCTCCCAGGTTCAAATGATTCTCCCACCTCAGCCTTCTGAGTAGCTGGGACTACAGGTGGGTGCCCCCATGCCGGGTTATATTTTGTATTTTTCATAAAGACAGGGTTTCACCATGTTGCCCAGGCTGGTCTCAAACTCCTGGACTCAAGTGACCTGCCCACCTCAGCCTCCCAAAGTGCTGGGATTATAGTCATGACCCACCACCCGTGGTCGAGTGTTGCAGTAATTTTAGATTGACGGAAAAGTTGAAAGACAGTGCGAAGAGTGTGTTATACCCTTTACTCACTTTCCCCTATTAGTAATATTGTATAACATCATGGTAAACTTACCAAAATGAAGAAACCAATACTTGTATATTACTACTAACTAGTATATTACTACTAATTAAAGCCCAAGCATTATTCATATTTCACCAGTTTTTCCGTTAATGTTCATTTTCTCTTCCAGGATTCCATTCAGGACACCACATTACATGTAATTATTATCTCTCCCCAGTCTCTGTGGTCTGTGACAATTCTCAGTCTTCCCTTCTTTTCCATGATCTTGACAGTTTTGAGGACTATGTGGCAAGTATTTTATAGAATGACCCTCAATTTGGGTTCATCTAATCTTTCTCCTTATGATTAGATCAGGGTTATGATTTCTGGAAAGAATATCACTGAGATCAACTGCCATTCTCAACAGATCATGGCAAGGGAAACATGATATCAACAGGACATCACCAATGATGCTAACCTTCATTACTTGATTAAGGTACTATATTCCATGCCTCTCCACTATAAAGCTACTGTTTTTCCCTCTCCATAATCTATTCTTTGGAGGTGACTATGTTTGGCCTGCCCCTCAAGGAAAGAGGAGGAATTATGCTCTACCTCCTATAGCAAAGAACATCTACATATATTATTGTAATTATTCTGTATGGTAGATTGATCTTTATCCATTTACACAATTATTGAATAACATTTACATCAGCATGGACTTGTGGACACTTACTGTATATTTCAGGTTATAATCCAATACTACATCATTTATTTTGCTCCTCAAATTGTTCCAGCCGTGACTATGGTAAGCTCTTTCAGATACCTCCTGTGTCCTTTTGACATGCTCTTATCCTTTTGCTTTTTGTGTACTTCCTTACTTTCTACTACTAAAAGATGCTTCATCCTCATCTTGTATCTTTCCTGTACCAGCCCTAGAATCAGTCTGTCAACAAGCATTTAATATCTTTTAGGTTCATATTGTAGGATGAGGCAAAAGTTCTCACTATTTGTCATTAAAGAGTCATTTCTAAAATCACACAAAAAACTTAAAACTTCAAATTTACTCATTTCCAAACAGATGTGAAATCATTTTTGTCTAATCAAGAAATAAAGGTTAGGTTTTTAGCTTCTTCATTCTAACTCAAGTTCTTGAAGACAAAAGCTCTTACAATATGTTTTGAAGCAAACCAGTCCCTTTCCTACAAAAGAAGTATCGCAGAAATAACACTTTATTTCTGTCTCTCACAGAAATATAACAAATCCTTCTGTATAGAACATCATCAAAATATGCTAGAGAAAAAAGTATTTTGTCTACCTCCAGTCACTAACCTCTCTCTGCAGAACACAAAAACAAGCCATCAAAAGCTTCATTAAAAGAATCACTGTTTGGCACTCTTTAAAGACTCTTATATCAAATTCAACTCACACAAAAATACACTATCCTCAATATAAAAAATGTTTGTAAACTCTAGTAAGACGAAAATGTCACATATACTGGCCTTAAAAAGGGACATATGCTGACAATTCTTCTCATTAGTAAAGTTCTTACCATCTTATAAATCTTTTCAAAATAAAGATAGAAGGGTTTTAATATCAAAAATTGACTTGCAGTGGCTAGAATATCCTCACTTTACTTCTTCCAATGAAATGAGGTTCTGGGGCAAAATGAGATTTTCTTTACTTCACAGTCATCTACAATTCAAAACTTACAAACGTTTTTAATCAGACATAGAAACTGTCCATACACGAGCACATGTTGCTTCTAATAGCTCTTTTCTGTACCTATCAGCTTAGTCCATAAAATGCAGCCTTACATCTATATATCACTTTAAAGATTTCAGGGCATTTCATATACATTACTTCATTTGATTATCACAATCCTATGAAATAGTAACAAGTATTATCATCTTCACTGACTTTCAAACAAGAAAATGAACTCAGGTAAAATGGCTTGTCTAAAATCATAGCTTAGTAGTAGATGGGATTAATAAAATAAACATAACTCTCAAAACAGAACTCAGTGCTCTTTCAAAATCACCATACCGATTCTATATGCTATAATATTCTAGCTCCCCTTTTCTCCCATTATACAGAATAAACAGTTATGAATACAAAAATGTGCTTTGGCTTTGCTCAAAACATTCCTTTGAATGATAAAATGAACAACTAAGTAAAAGACGTTTCTCAATTTTTCCTGTCAACTAGAGAACCTGATATAGATTTTTTTATTTCCTTAGCATTGATAAGACTTATAGAAAAGAACTGTCAGAAATTATTTTTCTGCTTTGTAAAAGAAAAGCAATACTGTAAAGTCGCGTTTTACCCTGAGACTGGATTCCAAAGGCAGATTATGCAAAAATCAAATATAATGAAAGATTTCCACTGAAAATCTCTTTGATCACCTATAAAATATAATAGATTTGAATCCATATAACCTAAATATGCATCAGATGTGACATGACTGTTTTTTTTAAAGCATGGCTCTAGTGATTAAAGTGATCCAGTAACTAGAATTCTAAACCTGAATTAAGCATGTAAAACAACTATATAAAAATACCATTTCATGCCCAAAAGGAAGTAGGGACTCAAACAGATATACTTGTACATTAATGTTCATAGGAGCATTATTCACAATAGCCAAAAGGTGGAAGTATCCCAAGTGTACATAAATGGGTTAATGGTATGATGGCTAATTTTATGTGAGAATGAGAAATAAAGTAACCAGATATTTGATTAAATATTATTCTGGGTGTGACTGTAAGGATGTTTCCGGATGGGATTAACATTTGAATGGGTAGACTTAGTAAAGCAGATCCTTCCCCAATTTGTGTGGGCCTCATCCAACCGGATGAAAGTATATACAGAGCAACAACATTGAGTAAAGGAGAAGTCACTCTCTCTGCCTGTATCTTCAAGCTGGGAAATCAATCTTCTGCCTTCAGATTTAGACTGAAACTCACACCATCAGTTCTCCTGACTTGAACTTTACTATGAGCTCTCCTGGGTCTCCAGCTTGCTGATTACAGAACTTGAGTCTTCTCAGACTCCATAATTGTGTGAGTCAATTCTTTGTAATAAATCTTTCCTTAAAGAAGAAAGACATTCTTACACAAAACTGATGTACCTTGAAGATATTATGCAAAGTGAAATAAGATGACACAGAAGGACAAATATTATATGATTGCACATTTATGAGATTGCTAAAGTCATCAAACTTAATAGAGACAGAAAGTAGAATGGTGGTTGCTAAGGGCTGGGCAGAGAGGGGAATAAGGAGTTATTGTTTAATGGGTATACAGTTTCAGTTTTGCAAGGTGCAAAGAGTTCAGGAGATGGATGGTGGTAATGGCTGTACGACAATGTGAATGCTTTATGCTACTGAATTATATATTTACCAACAGTTAAAATGATAAGTTTTACATTATGTCTATTTCACCACCATAAAGAAAATACCATTTGGCATCTTTTTTTTTTTCTTTTCTTTTATTTTTATTTTTATTTTTATTTTTTTTATTTTATTATTTTTTTTTTTATTGCATTTTAGGTTTGGGGGTACATGTGAAGAACATGGAAGATTGTTGCATAGGTACACACATGGCAGTGTGATTTGCTGCCTTCCTCCCCCATCACCTATATCTGGCATTTCTCCCCCATGCTATCCCTCCCCAACTCCCCACCCCCCCCCACCATCCCCTCCCCTTTCCCCAACAGACCCCAGTGTGTGATACTCCCCTCCCTGTGTCCATGTGTTCCCATTGTTCAACACCCGCCTATGAGTGAGAACATGCGGTGTTTGATTATTTTTAAAAACTGTATTAGCTAAATGAGTATTTGAAACATTACTGGAATTCTACTTCTCACTAAAATAGAATAAGAGGAACCAAATTATTTTCACTTTCCTTTAACAACTGGAAAGCAGGAAGACACATGTAAAAGAACAGTTTTCAGAGGTTGGACAACAGGCAGCCAGAACTGAGAGAAAAAGAAACAAATGACATAAACCCCTCGATGCCCTAGCTTACTGCGTGGAGACAGTTTAAGGCCCAGCAGGAAGGAAGAACCCAAACAAAGAATGAAGATCCTGCTGAGGTGATGAGACGGAGATCAGAATTTGAATAATCCAAGGTGGTTGGATTTGGAAGCAGAGAAGGACAGCAGAGGAAACTGTTTAGAAAGAGACTACTGGGCAGAATTTCAGACGGATTCACTCATGTCTTTGACTATTTATCCATGCATACAGGAGGAAAAAAAATTACCCAAGGACAGGGAAAGCAGGAGGCTGAACAATTCCTGAAGTACACACAAGGCTGCAAATATGTATGCCCATCAGTCAGAACAGAAAGACCTTATAAATGAACCACCAGACGGTTCTCAGTAGGATATTACCTTAGTAGAAGGCTGAATTAGTCCTAGAGAAAGGAGATTCTAAAACTGCCAATATCAAAGACTAAAAAACAAGCCTCAAAGAAAAAAAAAAGATACAAATAATACAAATACCTGTCAGAACAAAGCCCAACATTCTTTAAAAGAAAAACAAAAAACAGCCAGGTGCGGTCGCTCATCCCTGTAATCCCAGCACTTTGGGAGGCCGAGGCGGGCAGACTGCCTGAGCTCAGGAGTTCGCGACCAGCCTGGGCAACACGGTGAAACCTCGTCTCTACCAAAGTATAAAAATTAGCCAGGCATGGCAGCATGCGCCTGAAGTCCCAGCTACTTGGGAGACTGAGGCAGGAGACTTGCTTGAAGCCAGGAGGTGGATGTTGCAGTGAGGCGAGATCATGCCACTGCATTCCAGCCTAGGCAACAGAGCGAGACTTCATCACAAAAAGAAAGAATACCAAAAAGCAAAGCAAAACAAAAATTAAGCACCAACATATTCTCTAAAGGAACAGAACAAAATCCAGCACCCAATAATGTATAATTTATAATATCTGGCATCTATGAAAAATTATAAGGCATGTAAAAAAGGTGAAAATTATGATCCACAAGCATGAAGAAAATCAATCAATAAACCAAGAAATGATACAGGAATTAGCAGAAAAGACATCTATTTCAATGTGATCTATATGTAAAAAAAAAAAAAAAAAAAGTTTAATCATTAATATATCAAAGCGAGAATTGGAAGAACTTTAAGTTTCTATATATAAAAAAAATTCTATCTAAAATTAAAAATAGACTGTTAAAAATTCACAGCAAATATAATTATAGAAGATGAGATCAATGAACTTTGAAATCTAACAGCAGAATTATCCAAAATGAAGCAGAGAAAAATAATAGTTTAAAAATCAAGAAAATCATTGACCAGTGTAACAATGTCAAGTTGTCTAATGTATTTTAAGTAGGTTCTAAGATGAAATCAATGTTGGGAAGTAACATAGTTCGGATGTTTGTCCCCTCCAAATCTCGTGTTGAAATGTGACCTCCAATGTTGGAGGTAGCCCTAGTGGGAGGTGTTTGGGTCATGGGGCAGATCCATCATAAATAGCCTGTAATTCCAGCTACTCAGGAGGCTGAGGCAGGAGAATCACTCGAACCCAGGAGGCAGAGGTTGCAGTGAGCTGAGATCGCATCACTGCACTCCAGCCTGGGTGACAGAGTGAGGCCCCGTCTCAAAAATAAAATAAATAAATAAAAGATAAAATCTTAGAAGCAGACAGAGAAAAAAGAAACAAAGATAACAGAAGACTTTTTAGGAGCTATGCAAACAAGAAAACAATGGTGCAACATATTTCAACTAAACAAAAAAAAGTTCATCAACCTGAAATTCTATGCCAACCAAAAGCATCTCAAATAGAAGAAATAAAGATTTTTTTTTCAGACACAGAAAAGCTGAAAGAATTTATTGCCAACAAGCCTGCACAACACAAAATGGTAAGAAAGTTCTTTGGGCTGAGGCAAATTATACTAGACAGAAATATGTATCCACATAAAGAAATAATATGTACTTCAAAAGAAAATTATATGACTAAATAAAATCATTTATTTCTCATTGTTAAATCTCTTTAACAGGTAACAGTAAAACACAGGATATCACTACAGACCCTGCAGCCATTAAAAGAACAAGAAGGGAATATGAGCAACAACCCTATACACATAAATTATATAAATTAGATGAAATGGTATGAGACCTTAAAAACCACAAACTACTAAAATTCACCCTATATAAAATAAACAATATAAATAGTCTTATGACTATTAAAGAAAATAAATTTGTAATTAAAATCTCCCAAACAAATTTTTCAGGACAAGAAAGTTTCACTGGATAAAATATTTAAAAATATATTAGTACCAATTCTACACAATATATTCCAGTAAATAAAACAGAAGTGAGTATTTCCTAAATCATGTTAGATCAGTATTACCCTGATAACAATTCTAGACAAAGACAGTACAAAAAAGAACACCACAGTTCAATATCTCTAATGAACCTGTATACAAAAATCTTTAACAAAATATTAACAATTCAAAACCAGCAATATATAAAAACAAATATACATCAGAACTAAACAGGGCTTATGACAGAATGGTTTACTATTCAAACACTCGACATGTAATCCACTATTTCAACAGCCTACAGAAGAAAAAAAAATACATGATCCTATCAATTGATGCCCCCCCCCCAAAAAAAAGCATTTGACAAAATTCAACACTCACTCATGATTAAAACCTCCCAGCAAGCATTGAATAAAAGGGACTTCTTTAACTTAATAAAGAAGCATTTACCAAAAAACTTACAACTAACATAATACTTAATAGAGAAAGACAATCTTTTTCCCCCAAGGTTGAAAACAAGAAAGAATATCCCATCCTCACTATCCTTGTCAACATAGTACTGAAAGTCCTAGTCAACGCAGGCCACAAAGAGAAATAAAAGGCACATAGATTGGATAGAAACATTATTCAATCTGCAAATGGCATGACTGTCTACAAAGAAGATTTTATCTTTTATTATTTCTAGGAATCCACGAAAAACCTAGAACAAACAAACAAGTTCAGGAAGATCACAGTATATAACATCAACATATAAAACTTAATTGTATTTTCATAAACCATCAATAAACACATGAAACTGAAATGATATAACACCATTTATAATCATCCCAAAAAATTAAAATACTTATATGTAAATCAAACAACACACATATAGGACTTACATGCTGAAAATTACAAAGTGCTAATGAAAGAAATCAAGGAAGATTTAAATAGATATATCAGGCACATGGATTAGAAGACTCAATACGGTAGATATCAATTCTCCCCAAATTTATCTAAAAGTTTAAATACAATTCCTATCAAAAATATAGTAAAATTTTTGCAGATACAGACAAGCATATTCTTAAATGTATATATAAAGGCAAATGACCTAGAATACTAAACAATTTTCTAAAAGAATAAAGGAGGAGGAATCACTCTGTTCCATATTAACTTACTATACAGTTACTGTAATTAAGAGAGTGTGATATTAGTAAACACATAGATCTGGGAAACAAAATAAAGAACTCAAAAAACTGCGCAAATATGCCCAATTCATGGTTGACACGTGTGAAAAAACAATTCAAAGAGGAAAGACAGTCTTCTTCACAAATGTTGCTAAGAGGACATCAAAATGATAAAAATGAATCTCAACCTGTATCTCACACCTTACATGACATTTAATTCAAAATGAGGGGGAGGTGCTTTAACATGGCTGCCTGGAGGTATTTGGTACTCATCTCATGTACAAAGAGGAGCCAAAATGCAAGTAGATAATCACATTTCAAACAGATCAGCGAAGAGAGAATACTCTAATTTAATAGAAAAGTGACAGGAAACACCCAAAGCAAGGAAGAAAAGGGAAAGGAGGCAGCCTGCTTAGCTGAGACCAGCTGGGAGCCTGGAGAGGCTCCCCCACTGTGGGAAAAGAGTAAGTGAAAGACCAGCTGAAAGACCAGCAGACTAAATTACCACCACAGACTCCTCCAATCCTAGCCATGCAGGAGTTCCTCAAACCCCATGGGCCCTGAGAATAAACTAGGAAGATGACTGAATACTGTGCAATGCCATGGTTCTAGAGAAGGAGCTATGCTGAGCCACACACAACTCCTGAGTCCCAAGCAGCTACAGTAATGTGCCATTTTGAGAGCCGAGCTCCTACAGAACTGCCTTCTGTCCCCAGGGGCCAACAGCCTCCACATCTCCACATCACTAGACCCCCAATGACGTCACCTGCCTACAGCAACTGCTGCATCTGGCTAATGCCACCTGGGCAAAAATGCAAGCCATTAGCAGCAACCCCATTGCCCCAAGCAGCAAAGCCACGGCACATTTTCACACATCCTGAGGATACATTCCCCTACCCATGGCAGCCCCACAGCAGGCTGCTGCCACTGAGGCCAAAGCACGAGCGAAGCATGCAATCCCAGTCATTTATCTATGGCTAGAGCCAATAAAAGCAACTTCACCCTCTCTAGTATAGGGCTGTCATGCAGCCACTGCCGCCCCCATTTGAACATTACACTGCAGAACCTAAAAATAACCCACCCCTGCCACCAGAGCCAAGGTCTACATGTACCACAGGTGGGAGAAGAGGACAGGTCCACCTGGCCTGGCACACCCCTTAGCAAAAGCCTAAGCATGCCATCCAGGAGCCAGGGGATTTCCGAGCACAAGTCCACCACCGCTGTCACCTAAGCACTCCTCTTGGAAGCCTCAGAATGGGCCCATCCAACTGCTGCTACACACAGTGGTAAACCTCACACATGTCACCTATAGGCCTGGGTACTGCCCTGCCTAACCTGTCATAGCTACCACCAACACAATCATGAACTACTTGAAACTCAAAGGTTAGTCTTATCACTGCTACTAACACAGCCCATACCATACCCACTGTTCAGAGACCCGAGAATCCATCCACTGGCCTGACCCACTGGTGCCACTCACTATAGGCACACAAATAAGCCACCTAGACTACCCAACACCAATGCCAGTATACATCTCCCTGGAACCTAAAGATAGACACACTGTGCCTGTGCTACCAACATTAGAGCCCAAGGAATAGCCTACCTGGTATCCCTGTCCCCAGCCTCCACTAACAACTGCACTCTAAGCCACTAATACCACTAATGTGGTTTACAGCTGAAGAAATCATACAGAGATAACATGACTACACACATTCAGAATCAAAGCCAAAGTACCCTAATCAACCAACACCACAGATACATTTTAAGAAAAAAATCATCCATTATGACAGCAAATTCAAAAAATTGAAACAACTGATTGTCACACAAGATACCCAGATATCAGTGTAAAGATATATAAGAAACATTAAAAAAATGACATTTCCAAAGGCACACAATAACTCTCCAGCAACAGAATCCAATCAAAGAGAAATTTAGAAATTCCCAGAAAAAGAATTTAAAGTATTGATTTTAAAGAAGCTCAGTACATACGAGGAAATACAAAAAAGTAATAAAAAAGAAATCAGAAAAACAATTCAGGATATGAATGAGAAATTTACCAAAAAGATATAAAAACAGAACCAATCAGAAATCTTGAAACTGAAGATGTCACTGAATGAAAGACACAATGCATTCAAAAGCTTCAATAATAAGCAAGATAGAGCAGAACAATGAATTTCAGAACACAAAGACAGGTCTTTTGAAATAGCCCAATCAGACAAAAATAAAGAAAAACAATGAACAAGGGCTATGTGACATATGGAACACCATAAAGCTATAAAATACTTGAATTTGTGGTGTCTGAGAAGGCAAAGAGATAACAAAAGGGTTAGAAACCCTATTTAATGAATTAATAACACGTTCAACATCTAGAAAGAGATTTAGTCATCCAGATAAAAGCAGCACAGAAATCCCCAAATAAAATGTAAAAATATCTTCTCCATCACATATCAGAGTCAAACTGTCAGAAGTCAAAGAAAGAACTCTAAAACATCTCAAGGACAGAATCCAGTCACTTAGAAGGTAACTTCTATCAGACTAATAGCACATTTCTCAACAGAATTTTATAAGCCAAGGCAAAATGGGATAATATATTCTAAGTGCTGAAAGAGAAAAACTGCCAACGAAGGATGCTATACCCAGAAAAGTTTTCCTTCATAAGTGAAGAAGAAATGAAGTCTTTCCCAGACAAGCAAAAACAGAGAATTAATTATCACTAGACCAGATGTAAGAGAACTGCTTAAGGGAGTCCTAAACCTGGAAGCAAAGGGAAGATATCTAACATCACGTAAAAGCACAAAAGTATAAAACTCACTGTTAGAGGAAACACACAAATTAGGAAAAGAAAGAACTCAAATGTTACCACTATAGAAAACAACCAAAACACAATGATAAATAATAAGAGAAAAAGAAAAAAATAACAAAGGCTATTAATGCAGTAAGAACCAATAAATAAAATAATAGAAATAAGCCCTCATATATCAATAATAACCTTAAATACAAATGAATTAAACTTTCAATAAAAGACATAGACTTGGCCAGGCGTGGTGGCTCATGCCTGTAATCCCAGCACTTTGGGAAGCCAAAGCGGACAGATCACGAGGTCAGGAGTTCGAGACCATCCTGACCAACATGGTGAAACCTCATCTCTATTAAAAATACAAAAAAAATAGCTGGGTGTGGCAGCGCAAACCTGTAGTCCCAGATACTTGGGAGGCTGAGGCAGGAGAATTGCTTGAACCCAGGAGGCGGAGATTGCAGTGAGCCAAGATGGCACCACTGCACTACAGCCTGGGCGACCATGGGAGAAAAAAAAAAAAAGACATAGACTTGCTGAATAGATCTTAAAACATGGCCCAACTATTTCCTGACTACAAAACACAACTTACCTGTGAAGATACATATAAACTGAAAGTAAAGGGATGGAGAAAGACATTCTGGCTGGGCACAGTGGCTCACACCTGTAATCTCAGCACTCTGCAGGCCTGAGGCAGGCAGATCATTTGAGCTCAGGAGTTTGTGACCAGGCTGGCCAACATGGTGAAACCCCATCTCTACAAAAAATACACAAATTAGTCGGGCATGGTGGCATGAGCCTGCTCAGGAGGCTGAGGTGGGAGGATCGCTTGAGCCCAGGAGATAGATTTTGCAGTGAGCTATGATTGTGCCACTGCACTCCAGCCTGAGTGATACGGTGAGACCCTGTCTCCGAAGAAAGAAAAAAAGAAAGACATTCCATGCAAACGAAAACTAAAAGTAAGCAGGAGTACCTATACTTATATCAGCTAAAGCAGAATTTAAGTCAAAAACAGTTAAAAAAAAAAAAGACAAAGACGGTCATTATATAATGATAAAAGAATCAATTCAGCAAGCGAATATAACAATTCTAAACAAATATGCACTCAACACTGGAGTGTCCAGACATATAAAGCAAAAATTAGATCTAAAGGGAAATATAGATTCCAATAAAATATTAGCTGGGGACTTTAACACTCCACTCTCAGCATTAGACAGATCATCTAGCCAGAATATTACCAAAGGAAGATTTAAACTATACATTAGATCAAATGGACCAAACAGACATTTATAGAACATTTCATCTAAGAGCTGCAGAGTACACATTTTCTTCTTATCAGCACATGCAACATTCTCCAGTACAGACCATATGTTAGGTCACAAGACAAGACTCAACAAATTTTGACAAAAAAAAAAAAAAGTTGTATCATGTATGAAATCAATAAAGAGAAGAACTCGAGAAAATGTACAAATACGTGGAAACTAAACACGCTTCTGAATGAGCACTGAGTCGAGGTAGAAACTATGAAAAAATGAAGAACTATCCCTATGCAAAACAGAAAAAGCAAGGCTAAAAGGAAATGATACAGTGATAAATGACTACATCAAAAAAGTAGAATGATTTCAAATATTCTAAGGATGCATTTCAATGAACAAGAGAAGAACAAACCAAACTCCAAATTAGAAGGAATAAAAAGATAAGAGCAGAATTATGTGAAATACAGGTTAAAAAAAAATCACAAAATAAAAGGTAACTTTTTTGAAAAGATAAGCAAATTGATGAACAGCTGGCCAGACTAAGCACACACACACACACACACACACACACACACACACACCCCAGAAGATGGAGATAAAATCAGTAATGATGGCTGGGCGCGGTGGCTCACGCCTATAATCCCAACACTTTGGGAGAGAAAGACGGGTGGATCACTGCAGAGGTTGCAATGAGACAAGACTGCATCATTGCACTCCGGCCTGGACAACAGAGTGAGACTCCATCTCAATATATATATATATGTATATATACACACACACACACACACACACACACATATATATATATACACACACATATATATATGTGTATATTAGTAATGATAAAGGAATCATTAAAACTACCACAGTAATACAAAAGGTCATTACAGACTATCATGAACCACTGTACAAGCTAGAAAACTTAGAGAAAGTAAATAAATTCCTGGACAAATAAAATCTACCAAGATTGAATCAGAAAGAAATAAAAAAAACTGAATAGACCAGTTGTGAGTAATGACAACAAATAGTAATAAAAAGTCTCCCAAAAAAGAAAAGTCCAGGACCATATGGCTTTACTACTGAATTCTACCAAATGTTCAAAGAAAAACTAACACAATTTATCCTCAAACTATTCCAAAAAAAATGAAGAGGAGGGAATTCTCCCTAACTCATTTTACAAGGCTAGAATTATCTTGATATCAAAATCAGACAAGATTGCAACAAAAAAAGAAACTTAGGACCAATATTCCTGACAAACATAGATGCAAAATTCCTCAACAAAACATGCAACAGCATCAAAAAGATAATACATCATAATCAAGTAGGACTTACCTAGAAATGCAAGGATAGTTCAACACATGCAAATCAATCAGTGTGATACAGCACATCAATGGAATGAAAAACAAAAACCATATTATCATCTCAGTAGATGCAGTAAAAGCATTTGCTAAAATTCAACAACCCTGCCTGATAAAACACTCAAGGCATTGAAAAAACATACCTCAACATGATAAAGGTTATATGTGACAAACTCACAACAAACATCACAGTGAACAGAGAAAAGTTGAAAGCTTTTCCTCTAAAAACTGGAAAAAGACAAGTACATCCACTTTCATCACTCCTATTCAGCATAGTACAGAATGTCCTTTTCAGAAAAATCAGTCAAGAGAACAAAATAAAAACACATTCAAACTGGAAAAGAAGTCAAATTGTCCCTTTGCAGATGATGTAATCTTGTATCTAGAAAAACCTAAAGACTCCACCAAAAAACTTGTAGATCTTATAAATTCAATAGAGTTACAGTAACTAAAATCAACAAAGAAAAATCAGTAGTTTCTATATTCCAATAATAAATGAGCTGAGAAAGTAATCAAAAAGGCAAACTCATTTACAACAGCTATAAGAAAAATACCTAGGCATAAATTAAACCAAAGAGGTGAAAGACCTCTACAGGGAAAACTATAAAGCATTAATAAAACAAACTGAAGAAGACAGAAACAAATGGAAAGACATTCCATGCTCATAGATTGGAAGAATGAAATGACCACACTGCCCAAAGCAAATCTACAGATTCGATGCAATCCCTATTAAAATACCAATGACATTCCTCACAAAAACAGAAAGAAAAAAAAAGAAAAAAAAAAACACTAAATTCATGTGGAATCAAAAAAGAGCTCAAATAGCCAAAGCAATGTGAGCAAAAGGAACAAGCTGGAGGTATCATGCTAAAAATAAAAGATATGTAAGGCCAGGTGTGGTAGCTCATGCCTGTAATCCCAGCACTTTGGGAGGCCAAGGTGGGGGATCATTTGAGGTCAGGAGTTGAAGACCAACCAGCGTGGACAACATGGTGAAATCCCATCTCTACTAAAAATGCAAAAAATATATAAAAATTAGCTGGGTGTAGTGGTCGGCGCCTGTAATCTCAGCTACTCGGGAGGCTGAGGCTGGAGAGTCGCTTGAACCCAGGAGGCAGAGGTTGCAGTGAGCTGAGATTGAGTCATTGCACTCCAGCATGGGCAACAATAGTGAAACTCCATCTCAAAATAAATAAATGAATAAATGAATGAATGAATGAATGAATTACATGTAGACTAATGGAACAGAATAGAGAATAGAGAACCCAGAAATAAATCCACATATTTACAGTCAACTGATTTTCAACAAAGGCACCAAGAATATATATTGGGGAAAGAACACCCTCTTCAATAAATGATTCTGGAAAAACTAAGTATCTATACACAGGAGAATGAAACTGGAGCCCTAATACTCATCATCTACCAAAAACAACTCAAGATGGATTGAAGACTTAAATGTAAGACCTGAAATGACAAAGCTACTACAATCAAACATAGGGGAAACACTTTAGGACACTGGTCTAGGCAAAGTTTTTTATGGTTAAAGCCTTCTGAGAAAAGAAAAACAAAAAAGAGACAAATGGGACTACATTAAACAGCTCTTGCACAGCAAAGAAAACAGTCAACACAATGAAGAGACAAACTATTTAATGCGAGAAAATATTTATAAACTATTCATCCAACAAAGTACTAATAATCCAGAATACACAAGGAAATCAAACAATTCAATGGTAAAAAACAAAAAATAAGCCCATTAAAAAGTGGGCAAAAGACATAAACATTTCTAAAAAGAAGGCATACAAATGGCCAATAGGTATGTTAAAAAATGCTCAATTTCACTAATCTTCAGGGAAATGCAAAGTAAAACCACAATTAGATATCCTCTCACTTGGGTTAGAATGGCTATTAGTAAAAAGACAAAAAAATAACAGAAGCTGATGAGGCTGTAGAGAAAACGGAATTCTTACACACTGTTGTTAAGAATGCAAATGTGTGCAACCTTCATGGAAAACAGTATGGACATTTCTCAAAATACTACAAATGGAACTACCATACAAGACAGTATCTGTATTACTGGGAATTTATTCACAGAAAAGGAATCAGTATATCTAAAGAATAATTGCACTGCATGTTTATTGCAGCATTATCCATAACAGCAAAGCTAAGGAATCGACCTAAGTGTCTATTAGTGAATGAATGGATAAAGAAAATGTAATATAATATACACAATGAAATATTCTTTGACCGTAAGAAAATGTGATATATATACAAAAAGGAATATCATGCATACATAAGGAAGAATAAAATGATGTCATTTGTAGAAACATGGATGGAACTGGAAGTTATTGTGTTAAGTGAAAAAAGTTAGGTACAGAAAGACACACAGTGCATGTTCTCACTCATGTGAGAGCTAAAAAAGTTATCTCATGGAGGCAGAGAGTAGAATGCTAGCTATCAGAGAATTGTGTGGGATGATGGTGCACAGGAGGAAACAATAAAGAGAATTTGTTTAATGGCTAGAAACATACAGTTAGATAGAAGGTATAAGTTCTAATGCTCAATAGTATGTAGGGTGATTAGGGTTAACAACAAAGTATTATATATTTCAAGACAGCTAAAAGAGAGGAGTTAAAAAGTTCCCAACACATAGAAATCACGAACACTTGGGGAAATGGATAATGAAAGTATCCTAACTTGATCATTACACATTCTATGCATACAACATAATATCACACATATCCCATAAATATGTACAAATATATATCAATAAAACAAAAAGAGAATGAAAATACAATCCAAAGACTGGGAATGTTTACTAATCTCATATCTTAAAAAGAAGTTGTATCCAGAATATATGAAGAGCTTTTAAAACTCAACAATAAGAACACACAAAAAAAGGGCAAAATTTAGACTTTACCAAGAAAGATGTATATATGGCATATAATTCACCACTGGGAAAATGCAAATTAAAGCCACACAGAAACAGAAACCTGTGACAATGAAAAAAAATCTTAATAAACCTGTCAATATTAATTGTTGATATAGATGCCAAACTAAGAGAACTCTCATACATTGGTGGTAATGAAAAATAATACAGGTACTTTGAAAAGTGGTTTTCTAGTTCTTACGAAGTTAGTGTAGACATGCCATATTATCCAGCAGTCCTGGTATCAACCCAGGACAAATGAAAATAAATATCCACATAAAAACCTGTTGATGAATGTTTTTAAAGACTATTCATAATCAGCCAACTCTGGAAACAACACAAATGTCTAACATTTGGCAAATGTTAGAAAAAAGTTGATGAACAGGACTTAGTCAGAATTAAAAACATTTGCCCTAAGAAAAATCTGTTAGGATGAAAGACAAACTATAGACTGGGAGAAAATACACACAAAGAATATATCCAATACAGACTTGTATCTAAAAAATATAAAGAACTATCAAAGCTCAATAATTTTAAAAAATCCATTTAGAAAATGGACAAAAGATAAGAATAGGTATTTTACCAGAGGCAAGGTACAGATGGCAAATAAGCACATGTAAAGATGTATGGTCAACATCACTAGTGAGATACATTTTGTATCTAATAAAATGGCTAAAACTAAAACAGTAATAACATCAAATGCTGAGGAAGACGTAGAGAAACTGGTTCTTTCATACATGGCTGGTGGGAATGTAAAATGGTACAGCCACACTGGAAAATAGTTTAGTATTAGCTTATAAAGTTAGAAATGCACTTACCATATGACCCAGCAATCACATTTTTGGGCAGTTAACCTACAGATATGAAAACTTATGTTTGCATAAAAAACATACATGAATATGCACATTAAATTTATTTCTAATAATCAAAAGCTGGAATCAATCCAGATGTCCTACAACAGGGTCAATGGTTAAACAAAATGGCGTATCTAGACAATGGAATATCAGCAATAAACATAAATGAACTAACTATTGATATTTACAAAAACTTGGATGGATCTCAAAGGCATTATGCTTATTGAAGAAAGCCAATCTCAAAAAATTACACACCTTATTATCCCATTTCTATAACATCGACAAAACGACAAAACTAAAGGGATGGAGAACAGATTTGTGATTGCCAGGAGACAGAGAAGAAGCTGGCGGCTAGGGACATGCCTACAAATGGGTAGCAAAAGGGACTTGCTAGTGGTAGAACACTTCTATATCTTGATTGTTTGTGGTCGTGATTGCACAAGACAATACATAGGATCAAATTGTACAGAACTCTAAACACACACACACACATACACTCACACACACACTACTGCATATAAAACCTAATAAAAACTGAATAATGACTGTGTTTTAGTTAATAGAACTGTACTAATATTAATATCTTGGTTTTGATGTACTATTAGCCATATAAGATATTACCATTAAGTTATCACAAATAATGATCATAATAACTCAACATAAATGTCCAGAATAATTTTTAATAAAGGCACTATGGCAAAATGCAGCCATTTTTGAACGGGCCTGGGGTTAGAGGGCAGTGGTAAATAAAAACTAATCCATATAAACTAAGAGAACTAGATACAGAACATATTTTCAGAAATCCAGGTAAAAAGGGTGAACAAATCAGTAAAAGGCGGTAGATAAACTAAAACCCTATAGAACTGGCAAAGGGAAAAGGTAATATTTTTAAAAATGCAAGAATTCAGGCTGGGCACGGTGGCTCACACCTGTAATCCCAGAACTTTGGGAGGCTGAGGCAGGCAGATCACAAGGTCAAGTTTGAGAACAGCCTGGCCAATATGGTGAAACCCCATCTCTTTAAAAAAAAAAAAAATTAAAAAGAAATGCAGAAGAATTCTTTATAAGCGTATCTTCATTGCCATCTCCAAAAGAGATGACATAACTGTCTCGTGCATAGTATGCCTTCCTTTAATGATAACAGTCATCACCATCTTCCTTACCATCTTCATTATCACCATTATTACAGCAAACTAATTCAAACTACTTTCTTCCACAAGGCATTGCTTTAACCCTGACCATCTTGAGTTGTACCTGACATTTTTCTCACCACTAATATACTTTTATGAGATTTTTCTACCATTTATGCCTTATCTGAAGCACTTTTCAATTAGTGAAAAGTTAAATTACCTCCACAGTGCATCCTGCCATGTAAATCTGAAATCCTCTAATGAATAGGTGAGAGTGATCATTATTAGTTCACTGTATTACATCTCATAGCCCAGTTTTGAATCAACTCAAGAATAAAACTGTCTTCCCGTTAAAGGAATAAGGTTTAGAACAAATCAGTTTGCTAAGTTGTTCTAAAATATACTTTATTATGCATTTGCCATTTTATTTTCTAATATTTTCAGTTTACTCCTCCATTAACACTTACAATACCATTTGTATCCAGCATTATTATTCCTGTAGTATAGATGAAGAGAAAGATTCAGAGAAGTTAAACAACTTGCCCATGGTAAGAAGGAAAACCTTGAGTTTGAATCCACATAGTTAAAAGATTCAGAGAAGTTAAGCAACTTACTCATGGTAAGAAGGAAAACCTTGAATTTGAATCCAGACAGTTCTATCTCTAGAACCTATCTACTCTTTTAACATCACTGTGCTAACACTAAAATTCAGAAAGTCAGTCTGAACTCATATACTGCTTGCAGGAGTATAAACTTGGGAGATCAAATTTTCACATTAAGCCTGAACATGCACAAAATCTATCCAGGTGGAAACCCAGCACGTGTATTTAGATGGAAACTGTGACATATATTCCTTGCCCTCACTACTAAATCATCCATTATTCTGAGTGTGCTGGATCATTCCCAGCAGTACACAAACATGCGGTAAAACCTTCTGTAGGGTTGTTAACTGCTGTCTCCAATGCCTCTTTCCATTCTCTACTGAAAGTTCTCCAATCAGGTTTTCATTTCTATTTATTTAAACAGCTCTTTGTGAAGGTCACCAATGACTTCCACATCATCAAATGCAAAAGTAAATTCTCAGTTCTCATCTAATCTGACCCATCACTAGCATATGACTTTAACTAATTACTGCCATTTAATTTTTTCATTTGGCGTTCAGAATCTCTTGTTCTTGATTCTCAACCTATTTTACTAAAAATTACTTTTCAGCCTCCTTTGCTACTTTCTCCTCAGCTTCCTGACCCTAAAGGTCTCAGTGCCCAGGGCTCAATCTTCAGATCTCTTTCTAGCAACATTGACACCTCAAGTGATTTCAATTAGGACTAAATATTATCTTTATGTAAATGAATCTGCAAATTTTATCTCTAGCCCAAACTCTCTCCCAAACTCAACATCTTCACTCTGATGTTTAAGTAGCACTTCAATTTAATATATTTAAAACCTAATTTTTGCTTTCCACCACCACTGAACATTTCCGGCACTTTCTAAATCTAATTAATGTCACCCATCTTGGGTCTCTTTCAGCCAAAAACCTTCAGAGTTACCCCGAGTTTTTCCTCAAACATCCCATGTCCAATAAATCAGCAAAGCATGTCATCCCCTCCTTAAAAACATATCCAGAATTTGTCACAGAATGTGTCAATTCTTCATCATCCCCTTGCTATCAACCTAATCTAAGCCATCACTATCTCACATTTATAAGAAGACTTGGTCTAGAAAACCTAAAGAAAGCAATCCCCTTAGTCATTTTCCGTTTTTGTAGGTTAGGGTTAGTTATACCATTCTCTTAATAGATTATTACCTCTAAAAGCAGGGACAAGGTGACACAAATCAAGCAAAGTGGTTGCTTTATCCTGTATCTGCTTCAGGCTTTCATGATAAAATAAAAAAGAAGTTCATATAAGGGATTTTTGAGGCATCTTTATTATCCAGCCCAGCCTGAAACATCAGAGTAGGACAGCCAGGGATTCAGAAGAGCAGGCATAGTCATGACTGTATGGTACATATTCTGCTAGGGCATCTGTTACAAAGCAGGTCTGGAAACCCTTGAAGGCCAGACAGATTCCACAACGAAACAAGTCAATGGCAACTTTATTATCTGGTATAGTTACTGCCATGATTGGCATATTTGTCCTCTCTAAAATATATTTTGAAATTTAGGTACCTCCATAACAGTGCTGAGAGGTGAGGACCTTCAAGAGATGATTAGGCCATGGGCTTTGGTCTCTTAGGTGAGAGTACTGCAATTATAAAGGGCAAGTTTGGCCCCTTTTGTTTCTTGGCCCATACTCCGTAGCATGACACAACAAGCAGGCGTTCGCCAGATGCTAGCACCTTGATTCCTGGCCTCCAGAACTGTAATTTCTATTCATTTAAAATTACACAGTCTGTGGTATTCCTACAGCAGCACAAAATGGACTAAGACAGTTGGTATCTCAACATTTAGAAAACCTATAAGAGGTTTTTCCACCATTAAAATAACTGTGAAAACTTGCACAAGTTACTTAGATAATCTGATTTTGCGCAAGCCACTAGACAGATTGAAATATATGATAATGAAGAAAACCTGGGCAGGGTGTGGTGGCTCACAACTATAATCCCAGCATTTGGGAAGCCAAGGCGGGCAGATCACTTGAGCCTAGCAGTTCAAGATCAGCCGGTGAAACATAGGAAGACCCCATCTTTACAAAAATTAGCTGGGCGTGGTGGCACGCACCTGTAATCCCAACGACTTGGGAGGCTTGAGAGGACCGCTTGAGCCCCAGAGGTCGAGGCTGCAGTGAGCCAAGATCACACTACTGCACTCCAGCCCGGGCAACAGAGTAAGACTGTCAAAAAAGAAAAGAAAGAGGGAGGGAGGGAAAGAAAGAGAAAGAGAGAGACAGAGAGAGAGACAGAGAGAGACAGAGAGAAAAGAGAGCAAGCAAGCTAGCTCACAATTCAACAACAGATACTTCTTTTAGAAGTCAAATTACTTTAGATAGCAGATTTCTTTTTAAATTCTAGGATTCAAAATTCCCCAACAATGTCTAAGGCAGATTCCTTCTAAAATGTTAAATGGAAGGCCTCTCATTTAAATATCAGTAATGCCAATGCCACAAAGACAGAATACAGTAACAGACAGATCATTACCCTAATCCAGTATGATATTTCAACCAGCAAGCATAAGGTAAGGGCACTAGCCTTGATTCAAAAAATGTATTAGTTTTATTATTAAACATATGACATTGACGAAGAAAAACATTAAGAATTCTCACAGAACCAAAATTACATAATTCCATGATTTATTTACTGAGTACATACATCTCAGATGCAGTAATAGTTGCTGTAAGGAATATAAATAATTGCAAATATTTTAGGTACTTATATTCTTATTTTAGATTTGAAATGAATGGAAGGTCACCTAAATATTCCTACACCTTTATTAGGCACAGTGAAAATTTCCTGAAAAAGCAAATTAAGTATATACCTTTCAGTGCTGTAGTCTTTTCTTTTCATCTGGACCTCCCTGCTGGATTTGTGCCATGTTTATCCAAATTGGCAACAAAATTAAAGAGCTCAAGGAAATAGACATCAATCTTCAGAAGACAGTCTAGAATGAATGAAAGCAATAAATTAAGTTCTACTCAAAACCTACCTACTCCATGAGAACTTCCTTGATCCTCCTAGTCAGGATTAATCTCTCTATCTTAATTTCCCACTGCACTTTGTTGATGCCTACACTATAGTACTTATTATTGTCTGCTTTGCATTATACTTATTTATGAATTTATCTGAGTCAGCTAATGGCATACAAGCCTCAGGAACAGAGATATCAAGTTTTCGTCATCTTTCTCTCATGTCACCAAACACAATACCTTATACATTACAGTTACCTAATGTTTGCTGAATTGAATTTAGCCAAACTTACTATTTAGTTTTAGTTACCTCTCACCTAATGTTTTTTAAAAATATCGTTGGGTAGTTCCAAAAACTTAAAATTTCTTTTAAAATAAATTGTAAGCATGTGCCATTTACAAGGTCAGAATGTCTTCCTTCTGGAACAAGCAGATAGGAAGGTGCAAATACATAAATCTATAAAGTATCTACAAATTTCCTATAGTGTAATTAAAAATGCAACTTCAAGGGAAAAATTAGCTCTTTTTAAAATGAAACGAAGTCATCAATGTCTGCAAGCCATACTCTATAAATGGCACTCCAGTAAACAATCATATTATCAAATCATGACTTATTAAAATCTAATTCTGCTCTACTCTGGCCAAAGGAAAGGCATTAAAACTAAAAATAGATGGCTTTTCCCAGGGTGCCCATGAACAGTAAAGGAAATCACTTCTCCTATAGTTTAAAAGGAAAAAAAGTACATCATCTACAATATAAAAATTTAAATTTAGTCAATTAATCCAAAACTATTAATGAAATTATATAAAAACTACATTCATGGCAATATAACAAGATTGAATATTCCTCTGAGGAACCCAATTTGATCTGCTATCCATAAGGTAAACCGCAGTTTCCATTCAGAGGTACATTTTATAATTATCTTTAGAAACAGATCAATTTCCATAGTCAGCAAAATGTAACAGAAAATACTTTTTAAAAAACTAGTACTGAAAATAAATATTTTAAAACTATGAATGTTCCAAATGGCCATAACCAATGTTGCCCTTGTGTCAAGTCTAACCGTAGGTGATGGGCTGTAAGAGAAAGGACCCTCTGGCTCCACTAAGAAGTAGCCATGAGCCCTTGACAAGTTATTTTACTTCTCTGGGCCTCATTTTCCACATTTGTAAAATGGAAATGATAATCATGTTTCCCTCATAGTGTTACCGTGAGGTTAAATGTAAAACATTTAATATAGTGTCTAATTCATAATTATGTGTACAACATACATGTTAGCTTATTTTTTTAATCGTTGTGAACGAATCACAGCTACATCCCTAATAACACCTCCGTGGCAAGTCATATCAAAACTCTAATTTTTTTCATTTACAAAATGTTGCTTCAGAATTAAATAGTACATAAGGTATATACAGCCAATCATTCCTATAACTAGCCATTTTACTATTACCCAATGGTGCGAGATATTCTAAAAGGAATACCTAGAATATGAGACTATTTTTCACTGGGAAAGCACTTTCACTTAGCACAGAAGTAGCTCTTATTTTTCGTCTGTGTATAGGTAACTCAAAACTCTATAAATTCTACGTAAATAAAATGTGTCTATATCCCTCCAAGAAATGTATCCTAGTATTTAACGTAGGCAATATGCAAGACTCTGGGAATACAATGGTGAGTAAAACAAGTACGGTCACTGCCCTCCTATGGGCTTACTTTGTAGCTGCCAAATCAAACAGCCAAGCAGCAACAAAGAAAATATAACAGACTTACACTGATAATTACAATACTGTTAAAACAAATAAATATTTGCAAGGGCTATGTATTTCCATTAGGGATTAGTCAAGTCCCATATGATGGTGCACAAATTTCACCAGCAACTTTTTATTACACATCATCTTGTAACAGAAATTAAAGAAGGCAGGGCACGGTGGCTCACGCCCATAATCCCAGCACTTTGGGAGGCCGAGGCAGGTGAATCACGAGGTCAAGAGATCGAGACCATCATGGTCAACATGGTGAAACCCTGTCTCTACTAAAAATACAAAAATTAGCTGGGCATGGTGGCGCACACCTGTAGTCTCAGCTACTCGGGAGGCTGAGGCAGGAGAATTGCTTGAACCCAGGAGGTGGAGGTTGCAGTGAGCCGAGATCGCGCCATTGCACTCCAGCCTGGGTAACAAGAGCGAAACTCCGTCTCAAAAAAAAAAAAAAAAAGAGAGAGAAATGTTCATAATGAGGAATTCCACACAGCACCCTTTGTTAAATATTTCACAACTAAGTTAACTACCTACAGGAGACTTCTTGCATTTTTTACTCTATCCCTTTGCTAACTCACTATTTCTTCCAAATATAAACTATTAGATTATTCTTCATTGGCCCTAAATTGTCTGATTCCTGAACAGAACAATATATGTAATTATTTCATTGTGACTGGTTTACCAAAGGTAAAATTGTAAATATGTTTTCAGTGCTAGGGTCATTATCAAAATTTGTATTTCAATGAATCACTTTCAAGATTTCAAAGATTAAATAAAAATTAGTAATAATTATTCTAATTTTATATGAGACAACCTAAAAACTCACAAAGCAATTTGCTGGAGTAATATTATGTAAGTTCAAAGACTAATGGCTGGGCACGGTGGCTCACACCTGTAATCCCAGCACTTTCCGAGGCCAAGCGGGCGGATCACGAGGGCAGGAGATCGAGACCAGCTTGGCTAACACGGTGAAACCCTGTCTCTACCAAAAAATACAAAACATTAGCCGGGCGTGGTGGCATGCACCTGTAGTCCCAGCTACTCAGGGGGCCGAGGCAGGAGAATTGTTTGAACCTGGGAGGCAGAGGTTGCAGTGAGCTAAGATCGTGCCACTGCACTCCAGCCTGGGGGGAGAGAGTGAGACTCTGTCTCAAAAAAAGAAAACTAATTATTACATGTGACCCTAAACCTTATAGTAGCAGATGCAAAGCAGGTAAGCATGAAGCAAAAGCAATCTGTCTGTTGCTCTCTTAACAAGTGCTAGATTTTTACCCTCTTATTTTTCCTGGCTGTGGCACAGCTGGTGACGCTAAATCAAGAACATTATAAATTCTCAATTTAGTTTTCCTAATAAAAATTCAGAGTTATAACCTGCATGACCACAGATAAACACTACTAAAAATGCAGTCAGCAAGCTGTTTGGTACATTTGATATGTATTAATATGTGCACTCGACATAGTTTATTTGGCATTATCTGATGGAGGTTAGGTTACAGAGAATAAAGTGGTGGACGGTTTTTACTGATGTGAATTGGGACACAGTTGACATGTTGTATACTTCATGATAACCATTGCTGTTTAAATATGGTTTCCTAGAAATGGTTACAGTACAAACTAGATTCAAAACATCTCAGTTTGCCATTTCATTCTGTGAACTACACAAAGCAATTATCATATCTTTTTCCTTTCTATGATTTCAACAGAGAATCTATATATAAAGCTATAAATAACTTGTCAGGTGTAATCTTTATCCAGTCAGCATTTGAAAATATGAAATAGTAGAATATTTCTTATTTGCCCTGTTTGCTCAAAATGTGGCATATGCACTTACAAAATGTACAGAAAGATAAATAGAAGGCTTATTTTTCTGCGTTTGTTTGGTTTTAGGCAGGTATTAAATACGAACTAGGTGATTTTGCAACAGAAGCCCTTTTTTTCACATTCTGAATGTATTGATAAAAGTACAAAATATATCACAGAACAAGTAAAATTGAGTTAATTTTCTGAGGTTCCCAGGACTGGTTTAGTTCCAGTTTGGCCCTAAAGATTCTATGCTCACTAAGTGAGACTCTAGAAATCAAGTTCAAAATAGCCTACTGGCAACTGAAATTATAGTAAATAGAACTGGTACAAGGGATTTATAAGGAAGCAAAAGACCCACCCAAATTATAGTTAAAATAGTCACGAGTTGCTCATCAGCAAAGACTAGTTCATAATAATGCTGTCCAGAATTATTCTGAGGCTACAGTAAAAAAATGTTGGTGTGTGGGCACCGGAAAAGAAGCTGAAGAATGAAGAAATCAGGCTGAACAGACACAGGACCAAAGTCCAGGGTAATACGGGCCTCTGGTGTGTAGGAAATGGTGGCTTTTATAACAAACGCAAAATCATGTTTGGATCAAGGTTTTGGAGCCAAACCTCTTAGATTCCTGAGACTAAGAATACCCAGTTCCAGTCCAACTCTACCTAAAATAATTCCTTATTTTTTTCCCCAAGCAACACGATATAGTAGGTTTGGAATGAGAAATCGAGGTTTTAATTTCAGTTCCTCCACCTAGCAGCTAAGTAACGTTCAGGAAGTTACAAATTCTCTAACCTAAGTAATGGAAAGAATCATGAAAATAAGAGCAGTTACCTTTGCAGGACTATTATGAAGATTACATGAAAAAATGCATATGAAAGCATTTTACAAACTATAAATCCCTTTTAAAATATTAGTTATCCACATAAAATCTGAAATAACTAGATTCCAATTAATTTGTCCTCAAACCCCCAGAAGAATACCAAAATCAATCCAATTCACAGAAATAAGAACCTTTTAATATGCACCACTTAGATATACTCTATGCACAAATAATAAAGTCTCACAATAAATATCTGTTGAGTTAACTTGGGTTTCCAAGATTATATTGAAAATAATGATACCAGAACGTAATTTTTTGACATAATTAAATACATTTTATCTATCCATTTGATTATATTTATATTCCTTACATTCCTTTCAAAACTTACTAAAATGTGTGCCTGAACAAAGAATGTGGGTTCCACCTTTATTTGCCAAGGAAGAACACTCTTCCAACTATCTCATAAATTTATACATTGGTCAGAAGATGACCAGTTCTATTCATATTCATTATCTTATTAGGTTATTACCACAACTGGCAGGGGTAGGTAGACTTGACATACCTGCATTTTATGGAGATAAGGCATTCTGGGCTTTGAAAAGCTAAGTAAGCCTTGTTAAGGCAACCCAGATGTTAAGCAGTAGCTGAGATTCTAACTCAGGTCTCCTGACTCCTAATTATGAATGAGTTTCTTCTATTCTACCATGTTGATACAGTCAAACAACACAACCTCACTAGAAAAATAATTCCAGTTTCTTCATTCTGCAGAAGATTCATACCTACTCTTATGTACTAATTTCTATTAGGAAGTATTACAATTTGGAGTCTGGGCAAATTGGATATAGATATCTGTAGACTAAAGCTGCCAATGAAAACTGTCTTAGTATATTTCATTTGCTATTTAGAATCAAGACTGATCAACATTACTTATTATCATCTCTCCCAATACTTTGGTAAATCAAGCATCTGAAAAAAGGGACAAAAGTTAAGAGATATCAAATAAGAGTATTTTAAAAGAAATAGTATTGCACTACTATGTCTTTTTAATAGGTCCCAAAATTGGTAATCATCTGGCTAGCTATCCCATTGTTTTTTGGCTTGCAAAAAGATAGAAACTCAACAACGCAAGAATAGAAAACCTTAGAATATCTGTGACAATGTTAAAACTTAAGAAATTAAAGATTAAGATGATTCTCAATTCTAAAACAAATTTCAAAAGAAAAAATTTAAATAGTCTTTTATGAAGCTTTCGTAATATGTAGCAGAAATGGCAGAGCTACGGCCAAAGACAAAATAATTCTCAAGAAGAATACATCACACTCAAAACTTTAGAAACACAGATTGCGTCAAACAAACATAAAAAATTGCTTTTATATGAGGCAATTATGAACATCATATACACTACTTAAGAGACTATAATTCTATAGTAAACATAAATAATAAAACATAAACAATATTATAAATGTACATAATTCCAGGCCAAACTATCTTCAGAAGATTTCAAAACAATCTATACCATGAAATAGCAGTAATAACATATTTGCAAAATCAATATCAAATATTCTCATCCCATAAACATGCTCCCAGAATCTCTGCTAAACTTTGTGAACTCAAGGTTCAACCTACATTTTAAAAGATAATATGCATGTGAACCACCCAGATGCCCCTTCAAGGGGAATGTGCTGTTCAGATAGAGTGCAAACAGATTCCAGCTGTTTATCACTTCAGAGCCAGCCTCAGCTGAAAAGTGCTGCTTCATCCTAGGTCTTGCCTTTCCACTGCTGACCCTCATTCAGTGACTAAGCCAAGTGATAATATGAAGGCCCAGCCATTTCAGCCTGATGCAGGACAACCCTGATAGGCCGTATTTGCTCCAGAGCTTGCTGCCAGGTTGGCTGAACTTTTGCCAAGCCTTCACGTAAATTCAACATCTCCCTCTGACCAATCCTGTTCTCCTCCTTCCTTTCACAAGTGCTGATCTCTAAAGATATTTTATACCCAAATTCTGTCTCAGCATCTGCTTCCAAAAATCCTAATCTACAACAATGCCCTTTTCTAATGGTTTTCTGAATTCAGCAAAAAAAAAAAAAAAAAACAATTCTGATGTTAGGAGACCAGATGTATCCAAAATATATAACAAACTCTTGCCACTCTTGCAACTCATTTGCCTACTTTTTAATTAAAAAAAAGAACAATTAAGTAGGCAAATGATATAAGTACACATTTCTTCAAATATACAAATGGCCAAAAAGCACATGAAAACATGCTCGATATCATTCGTCATTATAAAAATGCAAATCAAAACCATGTAAGCTACCTAATACACAATAACTAGCATGGCTATAATCAAAAAGAAATACAAATCAAGGTTTGTGACAATGTGAAGAAACTGGATACCTGATATATTGCTAGTGTGACAACAATTGCTAGTGTGATGCAGCCACTTTAGAAAACAGTTGAGCAGTTCCTCAAATTATCACACACAGAGTTACCATATGACCCAGTAATTCTACTTCTTGGTCTATACCCAAGATAAAAGAAAATACATGTCCTCACCAAAAGTTATGCACAAATGTTCACAGAAGCATTACTCGTAACTGCCAACAAGTTGAAACAACCTGACTGTCAATTGATGAATGGATAAACAAAATATGGTGTATCTATATAATAGGATATTATTGTTTAATAGAAAGGAAGCACTGATGCATGCTATGACATAAATGAAAATATTATGTGCTAATTACAATTACAAAATGAGGCCAGTGACATGAAACCAATTACAAAAAAAAAAAAAAAAACACACATACACATATTGTACAATTTCATTCATATGGAATGTCCAGAACAGGTAAATCCATAGAAATAGAAAGTAGATTAATAGTTTTCAGGGGTTGGGAGAAGAGAAAAATGGGGTGTGACTGTTAATAGGTATGAGGTTTCTTTTTAAGGCGATTATTCCAATACTTCAAAGAGATGCACTTGCATTGGGGTAGTGTCTGTCACTGAGCATTAAATGGGTCTCTCTCCAACTCTTTTCTACAGCTCTAATGCCAAAAGTCAAGGCAATCTCAAAATGGAAATCTTGACCGTCTCACTAACCACTCAACCTTTCCTTTTACCTTCTATAAAACAGAAGCAAGAAGTAGACTTCAGGCAGTCTTATTTAAAGAACTTCTTTCTCTCTTTTAATATCCCAATCATCCCTCTCTCCACAGTCACGCTAGCAATTGTCTAGGCATACTCTAGCCAGATAGATATTAAGAACAAACATATTATTTTCTAGGTATAAAAAATGAGCATTAAATAAAGTTTTTGCAAATCACAGTGCTCTAGTCTAGCTTGTTCCAGTTCTCTGCACTGGCAGTTCTGTCAATGGTAATCTGCCTCCCTTGCCCATCAGTATCCCTTTCATACATATTCCAGTGAAAACCTGGTCACAAGCACTAATTCACTTTGGTCATGATTCAGGAAATCCCCAAACACATACTACCTAAAAGCACTCCAATCCCACCCAATTTCTAACAAGGATTAAAATTTGGTATAACTTTTCTGTTATTATTTTGATCATTATCATAACTGATCCCACACATTGTAGTAAATTACTTCAAAGTTAGAAATGTACCATTTGCTATAGAAAAGAAAAATGAAGGCAAACTTAAGTATATAATCAAGCAGTTGATTAAGCCTAGTAAGCCATACGAATAACACCAACAATAAAGTGTAATGGCACATTTAAGTTTTGTGCAGATCATAATTGTATTGCAAACAAGGCATTTAAGTACCACTCAAATCCAGTATCTACTGACAATGCACGCATTATTTATTCAAGGGGAAAATTTCAGTGAAGTCTGATTTTACCTAAATGTGTTAACAAGTAGGAATGTAATTTAAGTACCTTCAGAATAGATAATTTTTTTGCTTCTAGAATTTCCCAACTCTTTATGGAGTGATAATATTTTATAGCATTTCATGTTTGTATATTTAAATAACGTTCACATGCTGAGACCAACAGGGGAATAAACTCAGAAAAATTTTGAGAGGCTCCATATTGCTGTGATACTACAAATATCTCATCTTAAAAAAAGATAATATGAATTTGAAACTTCAAGTCACATTTTTAAACTACCATATAAGTTACAGTGGTTATTTACTTTATTAAAAAAACTAAATACATAATACATACCTAGCCTAAATTAACAAAGGACTTGAGCAGGAAAATTCTCCTATTCCAAAACCAATCAAAGAGCTCCAAATCCTTCTGCCTTCTACAAAATATTTTTTTGCCCCCACAAAAGACAACCATCACTTAGCCATACTGTTAGTTACAGGAAATAAACTGTGTGACACTGAAGTTGCCAATACAAGGACACTTTGCAGAATGTTAGCCATTTATGTTAGTAGACCTATGCTTAAACACAGTATGCCAAATGGCTCTCATTACTATTTTCTACATAAGCACAAACTGATGAAGTCCCTTCCAATGATCATGAGAGTCAGGAATGTTACAAGTAGACTTCTCCTTCCAACATTACAGCCAAGTCCCCCAAGGAATCCTCCTGCGTAGTAAACCCTAGGAAGCACAATATAAAACATTAGAATATCTATAAATTCCACTCACCAATATAAAGAAAGCCATAATAACTTCAATATCTGCAGAAAAAGCATTTGATAAAATTCAAAACCAATTTTTGGAAAAAAGTCACAGAAAACTAGGAATAAAAGGAAATGTCTGTAAGCTGACAAAAGGTTAAAAAAACAAGCAAATGCCTGCAGTGTGGATTTACCCAGTGGCTTAACACCGAGGAGGAACGAGCATTTGGGGAAGTCTGGACCACTGAATTTGGCAGTCTTACTGCTGTTTCATAGAAGCCGGAATTTTGCTGGAAATACCTTTCGTAGATTCTCAACAGAATGGATGTTTAAACTGCGGATACACACATCAGTTTAACTCGGCCGTCTCAATGCCAGTTCGTATAAGCCGGGATTTTGCTGAAATATCTGTTTTGAAATTCTCCACAGAAAGGATTTTCAACTGCTGCATACACACATCAGCTTAACTCTACACAAAGCGTGGCCCTTTGAAAGATGTCTTTTCTGAGGATCGAAGATGGCCGATTAGGAGCAGCTGAGGATTGCAGCTCCCAGTGAAAGCGCGGACGGTGAGTGGACGCCGCATTGCCAGACAGATTTTTATTGCCCACAGACCAGGAGATTCCCACGGGGAGGAGCCTCACGGGTCGCCAGCGTGGCTGGTTTGGCCGGCGCAGCTGTTTTTGCCGGCACGACTGTCTTCGCCGGCGCTGCTGTTTTGGGCGGCGTCCCGGCGCAGCGGTTCCCCATACAAAATACGTGGGTCCGGGTGCCATTTAGCTGGCAATTGGAGCTCCGGGAAGGCAAAGCCGCCCATTCATCTGATTAAAAAAGGGGACTGAAACAGGCAGCCAGGCCAGGAGATTTCCCGGGCAAAAACGCCACGAATCTCCACGCCCGCGGTTTCAGCCAGCGCAGTGGGTCGCAGCACCGGAAATCACACAGATCCCGGCGCCTTTTTAACAGGCGGCTGGAACACCTGGGAGACTCTGAGGCAGGGAGCCAGGTGATCAGGCTCGGCTGGTCCCACCCCCACAAAAAAACACCCCATCGGAAACGCTCTGGATCGAGAGTTTCACAGAAAGCACAGCTGAGCCCGGGACGGCCCAGCTCTGTAGGGGAGGGGCGTCCGCCATTACTGAGGCAGTCTGCCGCTACAGAGGTAGTTTGCCATTGCCCAGGCAGTTCTCACTACACCGGTATAAACAGGACTACAGGGAAGTTCACACGGCAGCTGGGTGGAGCCCACAGCAGCTCAGCAAAGCCTCTGTAGGCAGACAGTGACTAGGCTGCCTCATCGCTGGGCAAGGCAGCCCTGAGAAAAAGGCAGCAGCACCAGGGAAACTCATAAATAAAGCCCTAACTCCCCCGGGACAGAGCACCTGGGGGGAAAAAGGGGTTTATGAGTTCTGCCGCAGCAGACTTAAATGTACCTGCCCAGCAACTCTGAATGAACAACGGAGCTCAGAGCTCAGCACTTGAGCTCCTATAAAGGACACTCTGTCTCCTCAAGCAGCTCCCTGATCCCCGTATATCCAACGAGTCACCTCACAAAGGAGTGCTCAGACGGACATCTGGTGGGTATGCTTCTGGGACAAAGATAGCAGAAGAAGAGACTGGCAGCAACCCTTACTGTTCTGCAGCTGCTGCAGGTGATCCCCAGGCAAGCAGGGCCGGGAGTGGACCCCAGCAGTCCTACAGCAGAGGGGCCAGACTGTTAGAAGGAAAACTAAGAAACAGAAATAAATAGCTTCATCATCAACAAACGGGACGTCCACTGAGAGACCCCATCTGAAAATCACCAACCACAAAGACCACACATAGATAAATCCACAAAGATGGGAAGAAACCAGCACAAAAAGGAAGCCAACACCCAAAACCAGAACGCCTCGCCCTCCTACAAGGGATCACAACTCCTCACCAGCAAGGGGAACAAGGCTGGATGGACAATGAGTGTGATGAAATGACTGAATCAGGCTTCAGAAGGTGGGTAATAAGAAATTTCTGTGAGCTAAAAGAACATGTTCTAACCCAATGCAAAGAAACTAAGAACCTTGAAAAAGATTTGACGAAATGCTAATGAGAATAACCAACTTAGAGAGGAATGTAAGTGAATTGATGGAGCTGAAAAACACAACACAAGAACTTTGCGAAGCATACACAAGTTTCAACAGCCGAATCGATCAAGCAGAAGAAAGGATATCAAGAGGTCGAAGATCAACTCAATGAAATAAAACGAGAAGGAAAGAGTAGAGAAAAAAGGGTAAAAAGGAATGAACAAAGTCTCCAAGAAATATGGGACTATGTGAAAAGACCTAATCTACGTTTGATAGGTGTACGTGAATGTGACAGAGAGAATGAATCCAAACTGGAAAATACTCTTCAGGATATTATCCAGGAAAACTTCCCCAGCCTAGCAAGGCAGGCCAATATTAAAGTCCAGGAAATACAGAGAACACCACAAAGATATTCCTCAAGAAGAGCAACCCCAAGGCACATAATCGTCAGATTCACCAGGGTTGAAATGAAGGAGAAAATGCTAAGGGGGGCAGCCAGAGAGAAAGGTCGGGTTACCCACAAAGGGAAGCCCATCAGACTCACAGCAGATCTCTCACCAGAAACCCTACAAGCCAGAAGAGAGTGGGGGCCAATATCCAGCATCCTTAAAGAAAAGAACTTTCAACCCAGAATTTCATATCCAGCCAAACTGAGCTTCATAAGTGAAGGAAAAATAAAACCCTTTGTGAACAAGCAAGTACTCAGAGATTTCATCACCACCAGGCCTGCTTTACAAGAGCTCCTGAAAGAGGCACTAAACATAGAAAGGAACAACCAGTACCAGCCACTCCAAAAACATACCAAACAGTAAAGACCATCAACACAATGAAGAAACTGCATCAACTAACGGGCAAAACAGCCACCTAGCATCAAAATGGCAGGATCAAATTCACACATAACAATATTAACCCTAAATGTAAATGGGCTAAATGCCCCAATTAAAAGACATAGACTGGCAAACTGGATAAAAAGCCAAAACCCGTCGGTGTGCTGTATCCAGGAAACCCATCTCCCATGCAGAGATACACAAAGGCTCAAAATAAAGGGATGGAGGAAGATTTACCAAGCAAATGGAGAGCAAAAAAAAGCAGGAGTTGCAATTCTCATCTCTGATAAAATAGACTTTAAACCAACAAAGATCAAGAGAGACAAAGAAGGACATTACATAATGGTAAAAGGATCAATGCAACAAGAAGAGTTAACGATCCTAAATATATACGCACCCAATACAGGAGCACCCAGATACATAAGGCAAGTTCTTAATGACTTACAAAGAGACTTAGACTCCCACACAATAATAGTGGGAGACTTGAACACCCCATTGTCAATGTTAGACAGATCAACAACACAGAAAATTAACAAGGATATCCAGGACTTGAACTCAGACCTGGATCAAGCAAACCTAATAGACATTTACAGAACTCTCCACCCCAAATCCACAGAATATACATTCTTCTCAGCACCACATCACACCTACTCTAAAATTGACCACATAATTGGAAGTAGATCACTCCTCAGCAAATGCAAAAGAACAGAAATCATAACAAACAGTCTCTCAGACCACAGTGCAATCAAGTTAGAACTTAGAATTCAGAAACTAACTCAGAACCACACAGCTTCATGGAAACTGAACAACTGGCTCTTGAATGTTGACTGGATAAACAATGAAATGAAGGCAGAAATAAAGATGTTCTTTGAAACCAACGAGAACGAAGACACAACATCCCAGAATCTCTGGGACACATTTAAAGCAGTCTCTAGAGGAAAGTATATAGCAATAAATGCCCACATGAGAAGCAAGGAGAGATCTAAAATTGACACCCTATCATCAAAATTGAAAGAGCTAGAGGAGCAAGATCAAAAAAACTCAAAACCTAGCAGAAGACAAGAAATAACTAAGATCAGAGCAGAACTGAAGGAGATAGAGACACGAAAAACTCTTCAAAAAATCAATAAATCCAGGAGCTGGTTTTTTGAAAAGGTCAACACAATAGACAGACCACTAGCCAGATTAATAAAAAAGAAAAGAGAAAATAATCAAATAAATGCAATAAAAAACGATAAAGGGGACATCACCACAGATTCCACAGAAATTCAAACCATCATCAGAGATTATTACAAACAATTCTATGCACATAAACTAGTAAACCTGGAAGAAATGGATAAATTCCTGGACACATGCATCCTCCCAAGCCTAAACCAGGAAGAAGTCGAAACCCTGAATAGACCAATAACAAGGTCTGAAGTTGAGGCAGCAATTAAGAGACTAACACCCAAAAAAAGCCCAGGTCCAGATGGGTTCACAGCTGAATTCTACCAGACATACAAAGAGGAGCTGGTACCATTCCTTCTGAAACTATTCCAAACAATCCAAAGAGAGGGAATCCTTCCTAAATCATTTTATGAGACCAACATCATCCTGATACCAAAACCTGGCAGAGACTCAGCAAGAAAAGAAAACTTCAGGCCAATATCCATGATGAACATAGATGCAAAAATCTTCAATAAAATACTGGCAAACCGATTGCAACAGCACATCAAAAAGCTTATCCACCATGATCAAGTAGGCTTCATCCCGGGGATGCAGCCTATAGATGCAGCCTACGCAAATCTATAAACATAATCCACCACATAAACAGAACCAAAGACAAAAACCACATGATAATCTCAATTGATGCAGAGAAGGCCTTTGACAAAATTCAACAGCCCTTTATGCTAAAAACTCTCAATAAACTAGGTATTGATGGAACGTATCCTCAAAATGATAAAAGCTATTTACGACAAACCAACAGCCAATATCATACTGAATGGGCAAAAACTAGAAGCATTCCCTTTGAAATCTGGCACTAGACAAGGATGTCCTCTCTACCACTCCTATTCAATATAGTACTGGAAGTTCTAGCCAGAGCAATCAGGCAAGAAAAAGAAATAAAGGGTATTCAAATAGGAAAGGAGGAAGTCAAATTGTCTCTATTTGCAGACGATATGATTGTATATCTAGAAGACCCCATCGTCTCAGCCCAAAATCTCCTGAAACTGATAAGCAACTTCAGCAAAGTCTCAGGATATAAAATCAATGTGCAAAAATCACAAGCATT
Organism: Ateles fusciceps; assembly: GCA_036589455.1. Lineage (NCBI taxonomy): Eukaryota > Metazoa > Chordata > Mammalia > Primates > Atelidae > Ateles > Ateles fusciceps. The sequence goes on along the minus strand of JAZHEH010003005.1, from coordinate 4,783,301 downwards.
CCTATACACCAATAACAGACTTAAAGACAGCCAAATCAAGAACCAACTACCATTCACAATCGCTACAAAGAGAATAAAATACCTAGGAATACAACTAACAAAGAACGTAAAGGACCTCTTAAAGGAGAACTACAAACCACTGCTCAACGAAATAAGAGAGGACACAAACAGATGGAGAAATATTCCATGTTCATGGCTAGGAAGAATCAATATTGTCAAAATGGCCATACTGCCCAAAGTAATTTACAGATTCAACGCTATCCCTATCAAGCTACCAATGACCTTCTTGGAAGAACTGGAAAAAACCACCTTAAACTTCATATGGAACCAAAAGAGAGCCCGCATAGCCAAGTCAATTCTAAGCAAAAAGAACAAAGCTGGAGGCATCACACTCCCGGACTTCAAACTATACTACAAAGCTACAGTAATCAAAACAGCATGGTACTGGTACCAAAACAGAGATATAGACGAATGGAACAGAACAGAGGCCTCCGATGCAACACAACACATCTACAACCACCTGATCTTTGACAAACCTGACAAAAACAAACAATGTGGAAGCGAGTCCCTGTTTAATAAATGGTGTTGGGAAAACTGGCTAGCCATGTGCAGAAAGCAGAAACTTGGACCCCTTCCTGACACCTTACACTAAAATTAACTCCAGATGGATTAAAGACTTAAACATAAGACCTAACACCATAAAAACCCTAGAAGAAAATCTAGGCAAAACCATTCAGGACATAGGCATAGAAAAAGGACTTCATGGCCAAAACACCAAAAGCATTGGCAACAAAAGCCAAAATAGACAAATGGGACCTAACCAAACTCCACAGCTTCTGCACAGCAAAAGAAACAGTCATTAGAGTGAATCAGCAACCAACAGAATGGAAAAAATTTTTGCAATCTACCCATCTGACAAAGGGCTGATATCCAGAATCTACAAAGAACTAAAACAGATTTACAAGAAAAAACAAACAAGCCCATTCAAAAGTGGGCGAAGGATATGAACAGACACTTTACAAAAGAAGACATACATGAGGCCAACAAACATATGAAAAAATGCTCATCATCACTGGTCATTAGAGAAATGCAAATCAAAACTACATTGAGATATCATCTCATGACAGTTAGAATGGCGATCATTAAAATATCTGGAGACAACAGATGCTGGAGAGGATGTGGAGAAATAGGAACACTTTTACACTGCTGGTGGGAGTGTAAATTAGTTCAACCATTGTGGAAGACAGTGTGGCGATTCCTCGAGGACCTAGAAACAGAAATTCCATTTGACCCAGCAATCCCATTACTGGGTATATATCCAAATGATTATAAATCGTTCTACTATAAGGACACATGCACAGGAATGTTCATTGCAGCATTGTTTACAATTGCAAAGACCTGGCATCAACCCAAATGCCCATCAATGATAGACTGGACAGGGAAAATGTGACACATATACACCATGGAATATTATGCAGCCATCAAAAACGATGAGTTCATGTCCTTTGTAGGGACATGGATGAACCTGGTAACCATCATTCTCAGCAAACTGACACAAGAACAGAAAATCAAACACCGCAGCATGTTCTCACTCATAGGCGGGTGTTGAACAATGAGAACACATGGACACAGGGAGGGAGCATCACACACTGGGGTCTGTAGGGGGAAAGAAGGGAGGGACAGTGGGGGGGTGGGGAGTTGGGGGAGAGATAGCATGGGGAAAAATGCCAGATATAGGTGATGGGGGAGGAAGGCAGCACATCACACTGCCATGTGTGTACCTATACAACAATCTTGCATGTTCTTCACATGTAGCCCAAAACTTAAAATGCAATAAAAAAAAAAAAAAAGACCAAAAATGAGGCTTTCTGAAGACCAACATCTACAAGGAGAAGGTACACATGAATGACTGCCAGCAGCCTTTCTGGAGATCACTGAGGAACAGATCAAACGCAAACAAGCCAGACAGGGAATGTGGAAATGAGGTTACCATATCATTCACTCCTTCTTTAAGGCAGATAAGGGGGAGGCCAAGTAAGCTATGTGAATCCACTTATGTGGGATTTTAATGACTTGGAATTTATAAGTGGATTCAGATTAATTCATTCCTCTTTCCCTTGACAAGGTTCTGGACTTTGCCTGGGTTGCAAGATAGTAGCATTTTCTTTCCCAATCTGTGCATAAAAACAGAGGAATTATACAAGCAGTGAGTGCTGTATTAAAAGGAACTGAATGTGAACAAAAAAAAATACTAGAATAAACAAATTGATAAACAGAACAGGATGGAACTCCAAAACAAAGTCATATAACAGATCCATTTATACCATCATATCACTGGGGAAAACAAGGATTTTTCTGACAATCAGAAAAACTGGTTAACTGCACAGTTTAAAAAAAGACAAAGAAAGAAATTAGACACTTATCTCACTCCATACATGATCAATTTCAAATGACCTAAGGGTATAAATGTGAAACTCAAACTTTAAACCTCTTAGGGAAAAATACAGGAGATTACTCTTTTGATGTTGAGGCAAGGAATACAACCACAATGAGATATTTTACACTCATTAGGCTAGAAAAAATTAAGAAGTCTGACAATCACAAAAAAAAAAAAAAATGCAGAATAATAGAGATTCTTATTCACATTTCTGGTTAAAAGATAAATTCGTAAAACTACTTTGGAAAAAGTTAGCATGAGATATCCAAGTTAAATATTGCCATAATCTCCAATCCAGCAATCTCACACCTTGGTCTACTACCTGGTCTTATACATATACATCCGGAGGCAGACATAAACATGTGCACAAAATGTATCCATCATCAAAACAGTCAATTTATTCATTATCTGCAACTACATAACAAATTACCTCAAAATACAGTGTCACAAAACAATAAATATTTGTAATATCCCAGTTTCTGCAGATCAGAAATTTGGAAGCAGCTCAGCTGGGAAGTTCTCAGTCAAGTTTATGAAATTGCAGTCAAGATACTGGCAAGTTCTACAAACATCTGAAGGTTTAACTGGGGACAGAGGATTCACTTCCAATATGGCTCACTCACATAGATAAATGATTGGTACTAATTGTTGTTACAGGCCTCCCATACTCAAATAGATTTGTGCAGAAGCCCATGTGGGAGGGCTTTCCCAAGAAAGATAAATTCAGGAAAGCTGAAGAAGTCTCACCATCATTTCCTGTACATCCTACTGACAGAAGGCAGCCCTGCTCAATGTGAAAGAAGTTTACACAAAGGCATGAATATCAAGAAGCAAAGATCACTGGGGACTATCTTAGAATTTGGCTACAACAAATGGAAAAAAACTGTTCTCCAATTATAGGAGAGCAAATATACTGCAGTACATTAACAGGGCAAAGATGAGTACAGTAGTAAAAATGAATGAAGCACAACTACACTCAAAAACATGGATGAATTTTCCAAAAATACTTGTGAGGAAACCAAATCTTAGAACACTACATCCAATATCATTTATATTGAGCTAAACTAAAACAAATTATTAGTGTCACAAATTGAGATAAAACCAACAGAAAAATCAAGAGAAACAAATAAATGCAAAACTCAATAGTTATTATCACTGGGAAAGAACAGAGGGCATGAGATGGGGAGAAGTACGTAAGTCAATGCAAGTTATTGATAGAGTTTTTAGTCTTGAATTTCGTGGTAAATTTATAGGTGTTAATTGTATTATTATACTCTATAACTTGCATAAGCATTAAAATATGGAGGCCTGTTTTATATCAGTATATCACATACATATAATCAACAGTAACCCTGGTTGGCACATAATCTTTTTTAGCAACAATATATTCTTTAAATACGTGATAAAAATATTAACAAAAAAAATGCAGTCACACAACACATAACAACACTTTGGTTAATGACAGAATTCATATTAAGACAGTGGTCCCATAGGATTATAATGAAGCTGAAAAATTCCTACCACCTAGTGACATCATAGCTGGCATAACATCATGATACAACACATTACTTGTGTTTGTGGTGGTGATGCTGGTGTAAACAAACATACTGCACTGCCAGTCATATCAAAGTTTAACATATACAAATATGTATAGTACATAAATACTTGATAATGATAATAAACTAATAGGTGACTATGCGTTTTGTTTTTGTTTTTTTGAGACAGAGTTTCATTCCTGTTGCCCAGGCTGGAGTGCAATAGCATGATCTCGGCTCACTGCAACCTTCGCCTCCTGGATTCAAGTGATTCTCCTGCCTCAGATTCCCAAGTAGCTGGGATTACAGGCACCTGCCACCACGCCTGGCTAACTTTTTTATTTTTAGTAGAGATGGGGTTTCACCATGGTGGCCAGGCTGGTCTCGAACTCCTGAGCCCAGGTGACCACCCCCCCCCCCCCACCCCACCTTGGCCTTCTAAAGTGCTGGGATTACAGGTGTGAGTCACTGCCCCCTGCTGGTGACTATGTTTTTACTACACAATATTTTTTATGTTAAAGTGTACTATTTCTACTTCTTTAAAAAATAAAAAAGTTAACTGTAAAACAGTTTCAGGCAGGTCCTTCAGGAGGTATTCCAGAAAAAGGCACTGTTATCATAGGAAATAGCAGTTCCATGTGCGTTTTTGCCCTGAAGATCTTCCAGCGGGACAAGATGTAGAGGTGGAAGGCAGTGTTATTGATGACCCTGACCCTGGGTAGGTCTAGGCTAATGTGTATGTTGTGTCTTCATTTTTGGCAAAAATGTTTTAAAAATAAAAACTCTGAAAATAGAAAAAAGCTGATAGAATAAGGATATAAAGAAAGAAAATACTTTTGTACAGCTGAATAATATGATTGTGTTTTCAGCTAAGTATTATCACAAAAAAGTTAAAAAGTTCATGCGGCATGGTGATGTACTTTTTAATCTCACCTGCTTAGGAGGCTGAGGCAGGAGGAGGGCTTGACCCCAAGAGCTTAAAGCTGCAGTGAGCTACGATCACCCACTGTACTCCACCTGGGTGGCAGAATAAAATCCCATCTCTTAAAAAAAATTAATTTTAAAATTTATAAAGTAAAAAAGTTACAGTAAACTAGTTAATTATTGAATAAAACTAGTTGTATATAGTTTGTATAGCCTGTGTACAGTGTTTATAAAGTCTACAGTAGTATACAGTAATCTCCACGCCTTCACATTCACTCATCACTCACTCACTCACTCACTCATTCACTCAGAGCAACTTCCAGACCTGCAAGCTCCATTCATAGTAAGTGGTTTATAAACGTGTTCCTTTTTAAAAAATATTTTATACTATAATTTTACTGTACCTTTTCTATGTTTATATACATTTAAATAAATAAATTCCATTGTGTTACTATTGCCTACGGTATTCAGCACAGTAACGTGTCATACAGGTTTGGAGCCTCAGAGCAACAAGGTATACCATATGTAGCCCAGGTGTGTATAAGGCTATAACATCTAGGTGTGTATAAGTACACTCTATGCTGCCTGCACAACTATGAAATCACCTAACGACACATTTCTCAAAAAAATCCCCAACATTAAGTGACTCATGACCACACTACAATTTTAGTGGCATTGCCTTTTATAATGTGTTCTTTGGGGCATTTTTCTCTAAGGATAATGCTGACAGTTCCATTCCATCTATTTAGTGAGAAAGTTGGAGGTTCTGCTGATGAGTAAAACTGATAGAAGCAGTTATTTTAAAAAAGGATAAACAGGCATTGTGCAAACCTCAGAGCAGCTATATCAACAACATACTGTTACTAAAACCCAATTGATTCCTTGCCTGTTTTAAAACGGAGCTAGCATTTTGAAAAAAATTTTATTACCTCAGAAAGTTTTACATCAGCTATTACAAAAGACAAACTATAAATATTGTTTAAAACTTGAATTAAAAAATAATAATGTCCTACATCTTATAATAAAATAAAATGCAACTATTGGGACAGGCACATAGGCTCACACCTATAACCCCAGCACTTTGGGAGGCCAGTGGGGAAGGATTGCTTGAGGCCAGGAGTTCAAGACCAGTCCTGGCAATACAGCAAGACGGTATCTCTACAAAAAATTTAAAAATTAGTCAGATGTAGTGGCATGTGCCTGTAGTCCCAGCTATTTGGGAGGCTGAGGCAGCAGGATCAGGAATTTGGCGTTACAATGAGCCATGATCATGCCACTGTGTTCCAGCCTAGGCAGCAGAGCAAGACCCTGTCTCAAAAAAGTAATAAAATAAAAAATAAAATAAAATACAACTAAGCCCTTCTGAAAATATCAACTGTCATTTAAGTATTTTTCTTTGCCTGGCATATTTCTACTAGTAAATACAGTAAGAAAAATCAGCCTTTGAAGATATATAAGAAATTAAATTTTTTTAAATGCTGGGCTGAGTAGTTATAAGCAGCTTGCAAATGAAAAATGAAGGCTGAGAATTCAATTCAGAATAATCTGTCCCTTTGGTTGCTAAAGAATGGGTTCACTTCATTATAAAAGAATATTTCCCACAGACAGTTATCTCTCAGTCTTTCAACATGATGTAAAAATGGACTTCAATTTCGAGAAAAAATAATAATTTTCCTTGTTTTTCCAAAATAAGGTGAAAAAGGAAAATGCTGTAATAGCAGCCACTGGAGGGAGGACTTGATGTTAGAATAAGAATAAAACAGCATAAAACATTTATTTGGTGCTTTGTCTGAATATAACATTTTGTTAAACTCATTTCTATTTGTTTAAGTGACAAATGCTGAAAATACTGCTTTTTCTGCATCAGAGTTAAACTTCCTTTCACTGAAAAACAGATGTTGTTTCAAGTGTCCTTTATTGGTACACAAATCAGCAGTAAGAAAATTATAAAGCTGCCGGGACTGACAAAGAACTAGCACTATCGCTTAGTCTGAGAATATATTTAAAGGCCTATACTTAACTTTAAATGACTATATTTTGTTCCTTTGAAATATTATCCACTCAATTTGCTAGCAGACCGCAGGTTCTACTTTGTCTCTAAATAAATACCTGAAATCTGGGCTATCCATAAATTGGAACAGCTTTTTAAAAACCTGTGGCATTGCTCTTGATGTAGTTAAGATGTTTTGTTATTACTAAAAATACTTATATATTTTTTAAATTATTGTTTTAAAACTATTTATACACACACACTCACACTCTCTCTCTCTCAAAGGATCTCAGAGAAAGCTGTAAGCCTCCAGTGCTTACCTTATCCAGGTAACGAAGTATACAAACATATTATAATAAAGAGAGGTTAATAAAATTCCAAACACAAAACCACAGAACTGAAAGGGAATAGAAGTGAGCTCTTTCACAATTCTGGTTTCTATTATAATAGTAGTTATATACTATACAATAGATGCCAGGCTTCTGGAAAGTCCTGAAATAATTCCAAACATAGCAAAATCCATTCCTTCCCTTTCAAAATTACAATTTACCCTATCTTATTTTGGAGCTGACTTCTTAAACTCAAGAATACTGATATGATTTAATCAATGAACCAGCAAAACTTTCAGTCAGTTCTGAGTAAGAGCTATTCTGAAGAAAAAGCAACAAAACATAAAGAAAAACTCTGGAGTAAATCTACTAGACGAGCATAAACGCTCTTCATCTGACAAGATATTCAATTGAATAAGGAAGCCAAACTCAGAAACTGAATTTAAAAAATGAATCAATATTCATTCTTCCTATCTATGAGCATGGAATGCTTTTCCATTTGTTTGTGTCCTCTCATTTCTTTGAGCAGTGGTTTATAGTTCTCCTTGAAGAGGTCCTTCACATCCCTTGTAAACTGTATTCCTAGGTATTTTATTCTCCTTGTAGCAATTATGAATGGGAGTTCACCATGATTCGGCTCTCTGTTTGTCTATTATTGGTGCATAGGAATGCTTGTGGGTTTTGCACATTGATTTTGTATCCTGAGACTTTGCTGAAGTTGCTTATCAGCTTAAGGAGATTTGGGGCTGAGACAATGGGGTTTTGGAAATATACAACCATGATATCTGCAAACAGAGACAATGTGACTTCCTCTCTTCCTATTTGAATACTCTTTATTTCTTTCTCTTGTCTGATTGTCCTAGCCAGAACTTCCAATACTATGTTGAATAGGAGTGGTGAGAGAGGGGATCCCTGTCTTGTGCCAGTTTTCAAAGGGAGTGCTTCCAGCTTTTGCCCATTCAGTATGATATTGGCTGTGGGTTTCTCATAAATAGCTCTTATTATTTTGAGATATGTTTCATCAATACCTAGTTTTTTGAGAGTTTTTAGCATGAAGGGGCGCTGAATTTTATCGAAGGCCTTTTCTGCATCTATTGAGATAATCATGTGGTTTTTGTCATTGGTTCTGTTTACGTGGTGGATTACGTTTATTGATTTGCGTATGTTGAACCAGCCTTGCATCCCATGCATCACTAAAATTATCATCACTAGATTGTCTAATTTTCCACTTCAGCAATAATTTATTTTCCATGTAAAGAAGGAGCTTCCTTTGGATATACCAAAATAGGAATGCTTTCCTTAACAGTTTTTGAATTTAAAAAATATTGAAAAATTAGCTTATATAATTCAGTTCATTTTTAAGGGTTGACCTGACTGAAAGTCTTTCTTCATCTCAAGAGACAAAGAGAAAGGAAGTGAGCATGCAAGAGAGAAACTTTATATTGTAATTAAAACAGTTAAAAACACAAACACATATGCTTGTTTTGATAAAAATAATTATACATGTTTCTTGTTGAGAAAATATATCCAGAATAAATAAGATTGTTTTAGTTTGTTTTCAATTATGAAACTGAAATGTCTAATACCTTTAGCAGTTCTTGTAGTATTCGTAATACAAATAAAATTTCACCATTACAATCACTCACTGTTTCAAAATAATAAGTTATTACCTATAAATAATATTCCAGTCGCAACCACTTTTCAAATACTTAGCACGAACTGATTTAACTTATTGGCCACCTTGAAGAAAGTAGTTAAAAGACCATGAATGTACAGGATACAGACCATTAATGCTTCCATGCTAGAGGGAAGAGACTTAAATGGCCTCCAGTGAAACCAACTTTGCTGAGTCCTAGAACCAAATCTAGAGCCATCCTGTTTAAAGTTCAGGCCAATCTATAGGCCACTGCCACTTTGACAGCAGCTTAAGGGTAGTCACTGGAGAACAGTGGGGAAGACAAGTAATGCATGGTATAAGCTACTATTCAGAGGAGTCTGCCCTGAACTCCAGACTCCAATCACTGTAGGTACTCAGTTAAGAATAAAAAGAAAGGGTACAGGATAGCCACAAAAAAAGGCAAAAACAAACAATACCCATGATAAATTTTGTATAATGCAGGAATCAAAAATTTGCATACCTATAGGCATCAGAAAGTTAACAGCAAACATAGGCAGTGAAGCTCTGTAAGTCATAGCTTATACTGAATGAATAGTGGAAACTGCAGCAAACTGGAAAACACATTACTCATCTCAAGGGAGTTCCTGCTTGCCACACTGTTGCCATATAGAATGGAGCCACAGTATGACTGGAACTTCATATTTTTCAGGAGAAATCAAAAGCCCAATTTTTACTTAAATTAGATGGAAATTAATTTCTAAAAATTGAAGATTGTGGACTCCCCACTTGGTTTGGGGATCTCCAATTTGTAAACTCTGCTCTGTGTAATATTACAAACCGTATAATTGACTGATAATCTCCTATACAGCTTTGCAACATCTAGGCCGAGAACAGATATATCAGTAATAAAAATAAGACTCCAGTGATCCAAGAAAATAGTAAACCCTCAGAAAGTAGACTCAGGTCAAAAATACTTTCCAAAACTAAGCTTTCATGGCTACCCTCATCTGAACTATGACCTTCTTATACTGGCACAAGAACTGACACCTCTTCAAAGCACTTGGCATTAGAAAAATAATGGGTATGGTGCAGTGCCTCACACCTGTAATCCCAGCATTCTGGGAGGCCGAAGTGGGAGGATCGCTTCACCAGCCTGACCAACGCAGCAAAACCTCGTCTCTACAAAAAAAACACAAAAAATTAGCCAGTTGTGGTGGTGCGTGCCTGTGGTCCCAATTACTCAGGAGTCTGAGGTAGGAAGACTGACTGATCCTGGGAGGTCGAGGCTGCGGCAAGCTATGATAAAACTTCTAAATATGATAATATTTCCCCTCTGCTCTTAAGTTTTTACTACCTATGTATATATCTTTGTGCTTGAAACTTCTTCATTGAAAAATCATGATATATCTTCCTATGCCACAAAAAAGTATGGACAGCATGGTTCCTGATATATTGTGACTATGTAGGACTAACTCTAATGTCACAACTGGTAATTATGTTCCTTATAAACACGTAACTCCAAGTCTTATTTTTGTGTCTTTCATTTTTCTCTATTATGCATTTTCTTGACATCTTATTGGTAAATTTCTATAATGTTATTTGATTTCAATTCTACAAGTAAAAAACATAATCAAATGTTTATAATTCAAATATTATACTTAGTTCCTCAAATATGGATTATGTCCTAGATTTTTCTATTTTCAACTGAAAAGATGTTTACTAAAACCCTTTCACCATGCCTAGAAATGGTAGAAACACACATACACACATAATTACGGATGAATATATAGCTAATAGTTTAAGTTCTAATGCTGCTTTGATTTTTTTTTTTTTTTTTTTTTTTTTTTTTTTGAGATGTCATTTTGCTCTTGTTACCCAGTCTGAAGTACAAAGGCGTGATCTTGGCTCACTGCAACCTCCATCTCCTGGGTTCAAACAATTCTCCTGCCTCAGCCTTCCTGAGTAGCTGGGACTGCAGGCACATGCCACCACACCTGGCTAATTTTTCGTATTTTTAGTAGAGATGAGGTTTCACCATGTTAGCCAGGTGGATCATGAGGTCTCGATATCCTGACCTCATGATCCACCCACCTCAGCCTCTCAAAGTGCTGGAATTACAGGCGTGAGCTACCGTACCTGGCCGCTCCTTTGCTTTTTTACCTAATTGAAATGTCTTTTAACTTTACAGCCCTACAAATACCTCAGTGTAACAGGTTATGGTTAAATCTATTTTTTTAAATGTTCTAAAGGACACAGCTCTTTAAATCTGTGATTAATCTTGTTAGAAGGTAAATATTTTCAATTGAACTCTTTTCTAAATGTAAGGGAAAAAGCTGTATTACATCTTCTTAAAACATGACACAGGTATATTACTTATCTATAACCCTTCATTTCATCTTTCCTTCTTCCTCCTATTTTCGCATACCTGTGTTGTTTGCTCATTCATTTAAGATACATAATCTGAAAGTCCTCATTGAGGTCCTTCTTATACATTTCTTCAAGTTTTTGAACAATTTCAGATGACTCAACTTTAAAAGAAATATATAGGAAACCATGCTCCACTAGATCACAAGTAATCTAACTGCTGGTTAACAACAACAAAAAAGATCAGCTATGAATTAGTACATTAATCTGCTTGAGCAGCCATACAAAATGCCACAGACAGGGTGGGTTAAACAACAGAAATTTGTTTTCTTACAGTCTGGAGGCTAGAAGTCCCAGAAAAAGATACTAAAGGACCAGTTTCTGGTAAAGGCTCTCTTCCTGCCTTTCAGAAGACTGCATTCTTACTGGAGAAATAGAGAGCTCTCTGGTGTCTCTTGTTATCAGGATACTAATCCTAATCCTAGTAGATCAGTGTCCCACCCTTATGACCTCATTTAACCCTAATGACTTCCTTACTCTAAATACAGTCACACTGTAGGTTATGACTTCAACATATGAATTTGGGGGGAAATTCAATTCAGTCAATAGCATTCTGCCACTGGACTCCTCAAAATTCATGTCATCATCACATGCAAAATGCCTTTGTTCCATCCCAACAGCCCCAAAAGTGTTAACTCATTCCAGCATCAACTCCAAAGCCTAATGTCCAAAGTTTCATGTAAATATCATCTAAATTAGGTAGGGGTAAGAACAAGGTATGATTCACCCTAAGGCAAAATTCTTCTCCAGCTTTGAACCTATGAAACCTGACAAGTTATGTATTTCCAAAATACAAAGGTGGGACAGGCCAAGAATAAACATTCCCATTCCAAAAGGAGGACATTAGAAGGAAGAAAAGGGTGATGGGTTCCAAACAAGTGCAAAACTTAGGAAGGCAAATTTCACTCCATCATTAAGGTTCAAAAATAATCTCTCTGGTAAGACACTCTGTTCTCTAGGCCCTCTCTATTTTCTAGTTCCAGAGCTACATCTACTTCGTTAGGTATTTGTTAGAGCAACATCGCAATTCATGGTATTACAATTTGTATTGGTCTGCTCAGGCTGCCATAACAAAACTGCACAGAGTTGCTTAAACAAGAGAAATTTATCTTCTCACAGCTCTTGAGGCTAGAAGTCCTAGATCAGATCAAGGTCCAGCATGCTTGATTGGTTTCTGATAAGGGCTCTTTTCCTGGTGATTTTTGCTTTCTCACCAAGTCCTCACATGGTAAAGAAAAAGTGACCAGGAGATGGCCTCTCTGGTGTCTCTTCTTTTGAAGACACTAATCCTATGGGACCAAGGTCCCATCCTATGACCTCATTTAAGCCTAATTACTTGCTTACTCCAAATGCAATCATATTGGGGTTAGGGTTCCAATATACAAGTTAGAGGGACATAATTCAGTCCATAGCAATTAGAAAGAAAAGTATCGGGGGACTGTAATATGTTCAGGGACATCTGTATTATAATAGTCTTGATATTGTCCCAATACCCTTTCATCTTAGAAGATACATTACTTCAACAACATTGTACATTTATCTCTGCTTTCAAACAGAAAGGCCAATTTTGTTCCAAGTTAGAGAAAGAAACAAGCAGAGAAAGATGATGCGAAGGGTTTTTTGCACATACAGAGTTAACATAGAACACAAAAGAAACTACTCCCACTTCTCACACCATTGTTAAGTTCAGAGGATTCCCAAAACCGCCCTCAGTTTCCATAATTTGCTAGAAGGACTCACAGAACTCACTGAAAACTGTTATACTCACAGTTGTAGTTTATTACAGGGAAAGCATATAGATTAACAGGGGCAAAGAAAAGAAGCACCTAAGACAGAGACTAGGAGTGTACCAAACGTGGAACTGCCACAGTCCTCTCCCCATGATGTCATGGTCACATCATTCTCCTGATGTCTGTTTAACAATACACACAAGAGTACTGCCAAGCAGGAAGGCTCACAGAAGAAAGTGTTCAGACTTCTTCTTGGGGCTCTGTTACTGAGGCATGAATGACTAATTGTCCACAGGACTGAGGTCAGCCTCCAGGTTAACTAGTATCACTTAACCAAAAGCCCCACCCTAAGTCACATAGTTAGCATTTCTGGCATGGGCAACCCCCACCCTAAGACTGTAATGGACATGGCCAGCCATGATCTTCAATCATACCATCACTGTGGCCCAAGGCATTATCATACATAAAGTGAGGGCAAAGGCCACACTTCTGTTTGGGCAAGATTATGTTTTTTACTAAATAGGACATAAGAGTAACCATTCAATAGTTCCTACTGCTTACAGAGGCAAGTTCAAGCTTCTCAGCAAACTATACAAGCCTTCTCTGCCCACATCTTATGCATACACACATAGCCATGACATGGCTCCTATTTCCTTCTGCAACTCCATCTCTCACTACAATCAAATTTTCTCCTCCAGTAATTGCAAATTCCTTTTTGTTTTTTTACAGACACCAGGCTGCTAAGAGCTATTTCTTCTATCTAAAATGTCTTTCTGCTTTATTTTAAATGATCCATCCTCAGGTTCTCAATTTAGGGATAATCTTCTCCAACACTCCCATAGCATCCTATACATACTTCTATTATAATACAAAGCATTATACTAAAGTCTTATCTTCATAGTAGACACCCAACCAGAAGGTAATATCCTCAAATATGAAGTCCAGATTGCCTTTTAACTAGGTATCCATCTATTACTGATTCAAATAACTGAAAATCTTCCTGACTTTTGCCATGTTTTTTCTCCCCATCTAGACCTTAGGCCTTTCCCTGTTCATTTCTCTCTCCTGCTCTCCATCTCTTCTGAGACCAGAGTCTTATCCTCATTCAACCAATCCCTACTAAAATAAATTCTTTATTTTCTATTCCAAAGTCTTCAACCAGCCTGATCTGACCTTTCCTCCCATCAATTCTCAGATGTGACCATTTAATGAAAGTATTCCAATTAATCAGAGTGTATTATACCAAATGGATCAAGATTATTAACAAAATTCCAAACTACCTAATTCTATAGTCATTTCCATAATATACAGGCAAAAATGATGATATAAAGAAGCATAATTCAAATCAAGAGAGCATCTAATCTAACAATTAATCAATCTTTTCACATTTTTTACTTGTCTCATCTTAGGTATACACTTGGTCACAAATGTAGCTTGTTCCACATTTTATATAAGCATATAAAACTATGTTATGCTTTGTAGGGGAAAGGGGTATCAGTTGTACTCCTTCATTAACTTGGATATTTACTCTGAATTGTTTTTGTTTTGTTTGTTTGTTTTTTGATGGAGTCTCTCACTCTGTCACCCAGGCTGGAGTGCAGTGGCATGATCTCGGCTCACTGCAAACTTCAAGCGATTCTTCTGCCTCAGCCTCCCGAGTAGCTGGGACTACAGGAGCCCACCACCATGCCTGGCTAATGTTCTGTATTTTTAGTAGAAACAGGGTTTCACTGTGTTAGCCAGGATGGTCTCGATCTCCTGATCTCATGATCTGCCCACACTGGCCTCCCAAAGTTCCAGGATGACAGGCGTGAGCCACCGCGCCCAGCCTGAATTGCTCTTTTTTTAATGTAAGTAATGTGTCTCCTGAGCTACAAGTATCTTTTCTACTGTTTTCTTATACCTGATTAATATGATTGGCAGGGAGTAGGAATAGTAGCTATATTCCAAGTAGTAGTTACACTGGTGGTTATAATCATCCCCATAAAGAGCTATTAAAGGGCCTTACAAGGGCCCAAATCCACAGTCTTAGTCTTGTTAGCACCTCTTTAACTTCTGAGCAAAGCAAGGCTTGGTATATTGTCAATCTAGACTATGATTAAAATAAATATACAGAGAGAGAAGAGCCATAATGGCCAACTAGATTAGGGAGGAACAGTTTCTTCCACTGAGAGGACAGACCATCAAGAACACCAGCACACTTCAAGCAATCTTTGGAAGGAAGGCATTGAGAGTGAACAGAGAGAGAATACAGACCCTCGGCTGAAGGAGGAGGAAGCTTGGAACTCAATACAGGGTTGCTGAGCATCAGGATTCATTTCTGGCCTTGAGCAGCTCCTGGAGAAGGGATGAGTTAAATAGGCGTGGAGTGGCCTACACTCACAATGGACCTCCAGAATCCTAGCTACAAGAGACCAGATGACCCCCATGGACATTTGAGCTGGCAGGGAGAGCTGCTTGGAGAAGTGGCAGGGACAGGACTGCAGCCTGTGCAGAGCCCAGAAGCTTTGGCGCAGAAATAGCTGCAGTGGAGCACAGACAGGGACAGCTATCCCACAAAGTTCATCATGCTCCTCTAGGCAGCTTTAGCATATATTGACTGTCAGACCTAAACAGAACTGAGCTAACTTCCCTGAGGGACTGAGACAGGCAAGTTAATCCAGATGGGAGCGTCCCCGCCCCATCTGCCAGCCTCTACCATCCCTGCCTGACCATATAGCTTGCAGCATCATCTCAGATATCCAACAGGGGCACTTCCCAATGGCCACCATCAGCTGGCAAACATTACCTAACCATCACAGAATTTCTGCAGATGGGCCTGATATGGTCTGGCTGTGTCCCCACCCAAATCTCATCCTGAAATTCCACGTGTTGTGGAATGGACCTGGTGGGAGGTAATTGAATCGTGGGAGCATGTCTTTCCCATGCTGTTCTCGTGATAGTGAATAAGTCTCACAAGATTTGATGGATTTAAAAACAGGAGTTTCCCTGTACAAGGCTCTCTCTTTGCCTACTGCCATCTATGTAAGATGTGACTTGCTCCTCCTTGCCTTCCACCATGATAGTGAGGCCTCCCCAGCCATGTATAATGGTAACTCCATTAAATCTCTTTATAACTTGCCTAGTCTTGGGTATGTCTATCAGCAGCATGAAAACAGACTAATACAGGCCCCTATCAGCACACATCCACCCATAGCCTCCCTGCACCGCTTTGCCAGCATGCACTCGCCCACAACTTCCATCCACTACTTTGTCATAACCCCACCCCTACTGGTGCACACTCAGGAACACAGATCTGTCATTGGCCTCTGTCACTGGCCTAATGAAGGGCTTTTGCCAGCACCCTCCATGGGAGTGTTGTTGCCAGTGAACTGGGAACACCTCAACTCCTCCAGCACAGCAGGTGCTTAACCTCAAGGAGCCAGAGAACAAAGCTGTGGGTCTGGTCACAGCTCTTCAGGGTTAGAGCATGCAAACCAGGAGTGCTGAGCTGAGCCTTGGTCCCTTGAGATCATCCAGAAACGAAGACAGCTGACTGACACCAACGTAAAGAATAGTCAGACCCTCAAAGGCATCACGGAGTATAAAAGCAAAAAGCCCCATCCAAAGGAGAACAACAACAAATATTAAAGGAACATCAGGCCACAAAGATGAAGAACCAGGACTCTGGCAACTCAGTAAGTCATAGCGTCTCTCGGACCACAGCACAATAAAAATGTAAGTCAACACAATGAAAATCGCTCAAAACCATACAAATACATAAAAATTACACAACATGCTCCCGAATTACTTTTGGGTAAATAATGAAATTAAGGCAGAAATCAAGAAGTTCCTTGAAAATTATGAGAACAAAGATACAACATACCAGAATATCTGGAACATAGCTAAAGCAATGTTAAAAGGGAAATTGACAGCACTAAATGCTCACATCAAAAAATTAGAAACATCTCAAGTTAACATCTAACTGCACAACTGAAAGAATGAAAGGAACAATAGCAAATTAACCCCAACACTAGGAGAAGACAAGAAATAACAAAAATAGAGCTGAACTAAAAGAACTCAAAACACACACAAAAAAATTCAAAACATCAACAAATTCAGGAGTCGATTTTTTGAAAAAAAAAATAACAAAAAAGGCCACAGCTAGACTAATTAAGAAAAAAAAAAAGAGGATCCAAATAAATACAATTAGCAATTACTAAGGGAATATTACTACTGACCCCACAGAAACAAAAACAATCATCAGAAACTACTATAAACACCTCTACGCAAACAAAATAGAAAACCTAGATGAGATGGATACATTCCTGGACATATACACCCTCCCAAGACTGAGCCAGAAAGACACAGATTCTCTGAACAGACCAGTAATCAGCTTCAAAGTTGAATCACGAATAAGCAGCCTACCAACCAAAAAAAGCCCAGGACCTGATAGAGTCACAGCCATACTCTACCAGATGTACAAAGAAAAGCTGGTACCATTCCTACAGAAACTATTCCAAAAAACTGAGGAGGAGGGACTTCTCCCCAACTCATTCTATGGGACCAGCATCACCTTGATACTAAAATCTGACAGAGACACAACAAAAAAAGAAAACTTCAGGTCACTATCTTTGATGAACATTGATGCAAAAATCCTCAACAAAATACATGCAAACCAAATCCAATAGCACATCAAAAAGCTAACCCACCATGATCAAGGAGGCTTCTTCCCCACGATGCAAGGCTGGTTCAACATACGAAAATCAATAAATGTGATTGATCACATAAACAGAACTAAAGACAAAAACCATATGATTATCTCAAAAGGTTTTTGATAAAATTCAACATCCTATCATGTTAAAAACTCTCAATAAACTAGGTACTGAAGGAACATACCTCAAAATAATAAGATCCATCTATGAGAAACCCACAACCAACATTATACTGAATGGGCAAAAGCTGGAAGCATTCCCCTGAAAACCAGCACAAGACAAGGATGCCCTCTCTCACCACATCTATTCAACATAGTATTGGAAGTCCTAGCCATAAGCAAACAGGCAAGAAGAAGAAATAATGGCATCCAAATAGGAAGAGAGGAAGTCAAATTACCTCTGTTTGCAGATGACATGATTCTATATCTAGAAAACCCCATAATCTGAGCCCCAAAATCTCCTTCAGCTGATAAACAACTTCAGCAAAGTTGCAGGATACAAAATCAAAGTACAAAAATCACTAGCATTACTGCAGACCAACAACAAACAAACTGAGAGCCAAATCAGAATGGCAATCCAATTCACAATTGCCACACACACACACCCCTAGGAATAGAGCTAACCAGGGAGGTGAAAGATCTCTACCATGAGAATTACACAGCACTGCTGAAAGAAATCAGAGATGACACACAAATAAATGAAAAAACATCCCATGCTGGTGGAATGGAAGAATCAATATCATTAAAATGACTATACTATGCAAAGCAATTTACAGATTCAATGCTATTCCTATTAAACTACCAAAGCCATTCTTCACAGAACTAGAAAAAATTATTTTAAAATTTATATGGAATCAAAAAAGAGCTCAAATAGCCAACACAATACTAAGCAAAAAGAACAAAGCTGGAGGTATCATGTTTCCTGACTTCAAACTATACTACAAGGCTACAGGGACCAAAACAGCATGGTACAGGTACAAAAACAGGCATACAGACCAACAGAACAGAATAGAGAGCCCAAAGTAAGGCCACACATCTATGACCATCTGATCTTCGACAAAGCTGACAAAAACAAGCAATGGGGGAAAGACTTCCTATTCAATAAATGGTGCTGAGATAACTGGCTAGCCATATACAGAAGATTGAATCTGGACCTCTTCCATATACATATATAAAAATAAACAAAATGGATTGAAGACTTAAATGTAAAACCCAAAATTATAAAAACACTGGAAAACAACCTAGACAATACCATCCTGGACCTAGTAACAGGCGAAGAATTCATGACAAAGACACCAAAAGCAATCACAATGAAAGCAAAAACTGACAAATGGGATCTAATTAAATTTAAGAGCTTCTGCACAGCAAAAGAAACTATCAACAGAGTAAACAAACAACCTACATAATGGGGAAAAAAATCTATCTTAGATGCATAGTTTGCAAAAATCGAGATTCAGGAGAAAATCCAGCATTCACAAGAAACTTAAACAACATTATGAGAGAAAAACAAACAACTCCATTAAAAAGTGAACAAAGGACATAAACAGATACTTCTTAAAAGACATATATGTGGCCAATAAGCATATGAAAAAAGCTCAGTATCACCAATCATTAGAGAAATGCAAATCAAAACCACAATGAGATACCATCTCACACCAGTCAGCGTGGCTATTACCAAAAAGTCCAAAAATAACAGATGGCGGTGAGGCTGCAGAGAAAAGGGAACCCTGAGACATTGTCGGTGGGAGTGTAAATTAGTTCTACCATTGTGGAAAGCAGTATAGTGTTTCCTCAAAGAGCTAATATCAGGGCTACCATTTGATGCTGCAATAACATCACTGGGTATATACCCAGAGGAGGAATATCTACCATAATGACACAGACACCTGAATTTTCACTGCAGCACTGTTCACAACAGCAAAGACAAGGACTCAAACTAAATGCCCATCAATGATAGACTGGATAAAGAAAATGTGGTACATACATACCATGGAATATTATGCAGCCATAAAAAGAATGAGATCATGTCTTTTGCAGGAACATGGATAAAGCTGGAGGCTATCATCCTTAGTAAACTAAGGCAGTAACAGAAAACCAAATATTGCATGTTCTCACTTATAAGCGAGAGCTAAATGTCGATAACTTATGAACACAAAGAAGGGAACAACAGACACTGGGGTCTACCTGAGAGAAGAAGGTGGGGAGGAAGAAAATGAGCAGAAAAGATAACTATTGGGTACTGAGCTTAATAGCTGGGTGATGTAATAATATGTACGACAAACCCTATGACATGTGTTATGTATGTAACAAGCCTACACATGTACCCCCAAACCTAAAATAAATTTTTTAAAAGAAATGAGTAACCAGGAAAAAAAAAAGGATACCAAAGCCCTCCCCATCACAATGTAAATAGTGAATAATTACAAAATGAAACTTTCCTCCTGAAAATTAACTTTGACTATGTTATATCATAGAAAATAATAAATATCAATAATTCTAAAGTAAAAAAAAAAAGTCAGAGTGTCTTCCTACCTCCAAATCACTGCACCACCTGCCCAAGAATGGTTCTTAACTAGGTTGAAATTATAGACATAGAATTCAGAATCTGGATGGCAAGGAGGATTACCAAGATTCAGGAGAAAGTTGAAACCAAATCCAAGGAATCTAAGGAATCCAATAAAACAATACAAGATCCTACAGATGAAAGAGTCACTTTAAGAAGAAACCAAACTGATCTGATAGAGCTGAAAAATTCACTAAAAGAATTTCATAATATAATCAGAAGTACTGAGGAAAGAATAGACAAAGCTGGCAAAAGAACCTCAGAGTTCAAAGACCAGTTCTTTGAATGAACTCAATCAGATAAAAATAAAGGCAAAAGAATAAAAATAATGAATAAAACCTCCAAAAAAAAATGGGATTATATAAACAGACCAAACATGTGACACACTGGCATACCTGAAAGAGACAGAGAGACAGCAACTTGGAAAACATAATTTAAAATTATGAAAATTTCCCTAACCTCACTGGGGAGGTCAACATTCAAATTCAGGAACTGCAGAAAACCCCTGTAAGACACTATTCAAGACAACCATCCTGAAGACAAATAGTCATCAGATTCTCCAAAGTCAAAGTGAAAGAAAAATATCTTAAAGGGAGCTAGAAAGAAGGGGAGAGGTTACCTACAAAGGGAACCCCATCAGACTAACAGCTGACCTTTCAGCAGAAACTCTACAAGTCGGAAGAGATTGGGGACCTTTATTCAGCATTCTTAAAGAAAGGACACTCTAAGAATTTCATATCTAGCCAAACTATGCTTCATTAGTGAAGGAAAAATAAAATCCTTTTCAGATAAGCAAATACTAAGGAATTAACTACCACTAGATCTGCCTTGTAAGAGGTCCTTATGGAAGCACTAAACATGAAAATGAAAGGCCATTACAGGCCACCACAAAAACACACTTACATACATAGACCATTGACACCATAAAGCAACTATACAATCAAATGGATATAACAAGCAGCTAACAGCATAACAGGGATCAAATTCTCACATATCAATACTGACCTTGAATATAAACGGACTAACTACACCTCTTAAAAGGTACAGAGTGGCAATTTAAATAAAGAAACAAGACCCCACTATATGCTATCTTCAAGAGACCCATCTCACACACAATGACACCCATAGGCTCAAACTAAGGGATAGAGAAAAATCTATCAAGCAAACAGAAAACAAAAAAGAGACAAGGTTGCTCTTTTAATTTAAGACAAAACAGACTCTAAAGCAGCAATGATCAAAAAGGACTAAGAAGGGTATTATATAATGATAAAGGGTTCAATTCAACATGAAAACATAACTATCCTTAATATACATGCATCTAACACTGGAACACCCCAGATTCATAAAACAAGTTCTTAGAGACCTACAAAGAGACTTAGATAACCACGCAATAATAGTGGAAGACCTCATCTTGACACCCATTGACAGCACTAGACGATCACCAAGGCACAAAACTAACCAGGATATTCAGGACCTAAACTTGACACTTGACCAAACGAACCTAACAGACATCTACAGAACACTCCACTCAACTACAACAGAATAATACATTCTTTTTATCTGCATATGACACATACTGTAATATGACCACTCAGCCACAAAGGAATTCTCAACAGATTAAAAGAAAAAACTGAAATCATAACACACTCTCAACCACAGTACAAGAATACAGAAATCAACACCAAGAAAATCTCTCAAAACCATATAATTATGTGAAAATTAATCTGTTCCTAAATGACTTTCAGTAAACATGAAATTAGGTCAGAATTCAAGAAATGTTTTCAAACTAATGAAAACAAAGAAATGACATACCAGATTCTCTGAGACAAAGCTAAAGCAGTCTTCAGAGGAAAGTTTACAGCACTAGACATCTATATCAAGTAGTTAGAAAGATCACAAATTAACAACCTAACTTCACACCAAAAGCAACCAAAAAAAAAGCTAGCAGAAGAAAAGCTAGCAGAAGAAAAAAACAAAATCAGACCTGAACTGAACAAAACTGAGACATGAAAAACTATAAAAAAGGTTAATGAAACCAAAACATGGTTCTCTGAAAGAATAAATAAGATTGACAGACCACTACCAAGACAAATAAAGAAAAAAGGCAGGAAGTCCAAATAAACACAATCAGAAATGACAAACTGGACATTACAACTGACACCACAGAAATACAAAAAACCCTCAGAGACATTATTATGAACACCTCTACCCACACAAACTAGAAAATTCAGAGAAAATGGATAAGTTCTTCAAAAGATACAGCCTCCTAAGATTGAATCAGGAAGAAACTGAAACCCTGAACAGACCAATAGTGAATTTCAAAATGAATTCAGTAATAAAAAGCCTACAACCAGAAAAAGCCCTGGAAAAGACAGATTCACATTCCACTAGACATATAAAGAAGAGCTTGGCCGAGCGCAGTGGCTCATGCCTGTAATGCACTTTGGGAGGCGAAGGCGGGCAAAGGCGATTGAGATCATCTGGCTAACATGGTGAAACCCCATCTCTACTACAAATACAAAAGATTAGCCAGGAGTGGTGGCACTTGCCTGTAGTCCCAGCTACTCAGGAGGCTGAGGCAGGAGAATTGCTTGAACCCTAGAGGCGGAGGTTGCAGTGAGTGCAGATCACGCCATTGCACTCCATCCTGAGCAAACAGAGACTCCATCTCAAAAACCACTGCATTCCATCCTGGATGACAGAGAGACACTCCATCTCAGGAAAAAAAAAAAAAAGAGCTGATACCAACCCTACTAAAACTACTCCAAAAACCGAGAAGAAGAGACTCCTTGCCAAATCATTCTATGAAGCCAGCATCACTCTGATACCATAACTTTGTAGAAACACAATGACAAAAGAAAACTTTAGGCCAATATCCCTGATGAATATAGATGCAAAAATCCTCAATAAATAACAGCACAACCAATCCAGCAGCACATCAAAAACCTAATTCACCATGATCAAGAAGGCTTTATTCCTGATATACAAGGTTGGGTCAACATATGCAAATTAGTAAATGTGATTAATCACATAAACAAAACTAAAATCAGAAACCATATGATCATCTCAATAGATGCAGAAGACTTTTGATAAAATTTAACATCACTTCATGTTAAAAATTCTCAACAAACTAGGCATTGAAGGAACATATCTTAAATAAAAAGAACCATCTATGACAAACCCACAGCAAACATCATACTAAATGGGCAAAAGCTAGAGACATTTCCCTTGAAAACCAGAACAAGACAAGCATGCCCACTCTCACCACAACTATTTAACATAGTACTGGAAATTCCAGCCAAAGCAATTAAGCAGCAGGCATCCAAATAGAAAGAAAGTCAAACTATCTCTGTTCACAGATGATATGATATGATTTGATTCTAGACTTAGAAATCCCACAACTCTACTTAAAAGCTCCTAGATCCGATAAACAAACTTCTGCAAAGTTTCAGGATACAAAATCAATGTAGTGCTTGCTCCAGCAGCACATATACTAAAATTGGAATGATACAAAATCAGTGTCAGAAAATCAGTAGCATTTCAGCAACAATGTCCAAGCTGAAAGCCAAATCAAGAATGCAATCCCATTCACAATAGCCACAAAAGAAAGAAAATGCCCAGGCATACAGCTCAACAGGGAGGTGAAAGATCTCTACAATGAGCATTACAAAATGCTGCTAAAGAAATCAGACACAACACAAATGGAAAGATATTCCATACTCATGGACAGAAAGAATTGATATTAAAATGGCCATGCCACTCAAAGCAATTTACAGATTCAATGCTACTCCTATCAAGCTACCGATGATGTTTTTCACAGAACTAGAAAAAAAACCTGTAATCCCAGCACTTTGGGAGGCCAAGGTGGGCGGATCACGAGGTCAGGAGATCGAGACCATCCTGGCCAACATGGTGAAACCTCGTCTCTACTAAAAAATACCAAAAAATTAGCTGGATGTGGTGGCGTGCACCTGTAGTCCCAGCTACTTGGGAGGCTGAGGCAGGACAATTGCTTGAACCTGGGAGGCAGAGGTTGCAGTGAGCCGAGATCGTGCCATTGCACTCCAGCTTGGCTCCTGGCAACAGAGCAAGACTCTGTCTCCAAAAAAAAAAAAAAAAGAAAAAGAAAAAAAATCTAGCATTCAAATAGCACCAAAAGACAGCCTGAATACCCAAAGCAATCCTAAGCAAAAAGAACAAAGCAAGAGGCATCACACCATCTGACTTCAAACTGTACTACAAAGCTATAGTAACTAAAACAGCATGGTACTAGGAAAAAAAAAAACAGACGCATAAAACACTGGAACAGAATAGATAACCCAGAAATAAAGCCACACACCTAAAACCATCTGATCTTTGACAAAGCCAACAATAACAAGCAATGGGGAATGGACTCCCTATTCAATAAAGGGTGCTAGGACAACTGGCTAGCCTTATGCAGAAGACTCAAACTGAACTACTTCCTTTTACCATACACAAAATCCATCCAAGATGGATTAAAGACTTACAGGTAAAGACTAGAACTACAAAAACTCTAAAAGAAAATCTAGGCAATACCATTCTGAACCTAGGCCCTGGCAAAATTTTCGAATGAAGCAATTACAACAAAAATAAAAATTGAAAATAAAGACTTAATTAAACTAAAGAGACTCTCAACAGCAAAAGAAACTATCAACACAGTAAACAGACAACCTACAGAATGGGAGAAAAATTTTCAAACTATGCATCCTACAAAGGTCCCATAGCCAGGATCTATAAGGAACTTAAACAAATTAACAAGCAAAAATAAATAAATAAAAACCCTTAAAAATGAGCAAAGAACATGAACAGACAATTCTAAAAACAAGATATATATGGCCACCAAGCATATGAAAAAATGCTCAACATCACTGATCATTAGAGAAACGCAAATCAAAACTAAAATGAGAACCATCTCACAACAATTGGAATGGCTAATACTAAAAAGTCAAAAAGTAACAGTTGCTACTGAGGTTGTGAAGAAAGTGAATGCTTATACAGTGCTGGGGGGAATGTAAACTAGTTCAGCCACTGTGGAAAGCAGTTTGGAGATTTCTCAAACAACTTAAAAAAGAAAGAACAGGTATTCAACTCAGCAATCCCATTCCCGGGTACATATCCAAAGGAATATAAATCATTCTAATAAAAAGACAACATGCACTCATATGTTCATCACAGCACTATTCAAAAAAGCAAAGACATGGAATCAACCTACATACCCATCAACAGTGGACTGAATAAAGAAAGTCTGGCACATACACACCATGGAACACCACACAGCCATAAAAAAGAATAAAATCATGTCCATTGCAGCAACATGGATACAGCTGGAGGCCATTATCCTAACTGAATCAATGCAACAACAAAAAAAACCAAATACCACATGTTCTCACTTATATATGAGAGCTAAACATCAAGTATATATGGACAAAGAAGGGAACAATACACAACGGGGAGGTTGAGAAGAGGATGAGAGTTGAAAAACTACCTTTCAGGTCACTGAACATGTACCCCCTAAACTAAAATAAACATTGAAAAGGAATAAAAGTTTAAAAATAAGATAAAATCTACTCTCTTAGCAATTTGCAAGTAAAAAATAATCTGATATGAAGAAATGGAAATATACAATAATAAGCTTTGCTTTGATGGTCTTCAGTGTTATTTTCTCTGAAGCAAAAATTATGTCAATTATGTATATGACAAAAGAGATCATTTCCCCAAAATGAAGACAGTAAAAAATATTAGAGAAAGCACCATAGCAATTCTGTCTCTAATTTTTCTGTAACTTAGCTATGAAACCTTGAGTAAGTCAGTCATCTGCCATCTCATCTCTAGTAATCAATTTTAATTTGCCAAGAAGTTATAAGTAAAATTGTGATACAATTTTTCATTCATTAAAGCAAAGTAATTGATTTAAATGAGCTTTATAACTGAAATAGCTCAACGTAGCACCCCCCCAAGAGTATCTAATAAATTACGACAGTGTACAAAACATTCAGGGCTAATAAAAAAAAAAAGACATTGTTGCCTTGAACTTATGAGCAATTGGACATTATGGATTTTAAAAAATTCCCTTCCTTCTTAACAGATTATATTTTAAAAAACTGTTATCATTTTGGACGTTGTTAAATTACACACTCAAATTACTCAATTGAACTCATTACTCTACAAATAGAAATTATGTGGTACATGGTCTGAACAACTTGGCTTATTCCTATAGGACTGTATACAGTGCATACCTTCCAAGCACTCATTGTTGAATACAGTAATTCTTAGTGGATTACTCAGGGACAACTGTCTCAATTCAGAATCACATACTGAGATGAAGCTGGCGATTTGCACTCCCTCATTCTACCCTCCATACTATTCCAATCTGTAGAGCTATATTACTTTTTTTCACTTTAATGCTGGGTGCCCTCTGCTGTCAATTCTGGGGTTCATCATTCATCACTATTATTGATTTTTGCCACTCTCCATCTAGTCAAATCCAACTGCTACACTGATATCTAAAACATCTTTTCTGTTTCTTCATCATTTTTGACTCTTCTGGTCCCTGCTCTTCTCAGCTACAAAACAAAAGAAATCTACTACACAGGCACAGTCAGCCATTTAATATACTCTTTTCCTTCCAATTAAAAAGAAAAAAAAAAATCAAAACAGGCCAGGATAGTCTTTGGCTTTTCTGAACTGTTTTCATGGAAATTTGAACCAAAAGGTTTATTATTATAAAAAATGGGTTTTTTTTTTTTAATTCCTAAGTTTGGAGTTACTCTAGATACATAGTCTATAGACAATTCAGAGGTTTTACAATTATAGAATTAAAGAGTTAAAAAGCAATAACAAATATGGTGGCTGCCTTCTAAACCCTTAAAAAGTCCACCAAAAAAATCTCCAAAAATTTTTATTAAATCATATCTTAAAATGAATTCATAGAACTCCAGAAATATATACCAGTGGTCAAAAAGCAAATGAAAAGATGCTTAACATCACCAATCACTAGAGAAATGCAAATTAAAAACACAGAGATATACTACATTACACCCATCAGAATGGCTATTATCAAATAACCAAAAAAATGTGTTTGGCAAGGATGTGGAGAAATGTTAGTGAGGATATGCAGAAACCAGACTCCTTTGCATTGCTGGTGGGAATGTGAAATGAGGTGGCTGGTGTGGAAAAATGTGTCAATTCCTCGAATATATCTAGAGAGACATATAAAATGTCTATGTGATCTAGCAATTTCCCTCCTGGACAGATATACGAAAAGAAATGAAAGCAGAGATTCGAACAGATATTTGCACTCTCACGTTCATAGCAGCATTATTCACAATAACCAAAAGATGGAAACAATCTAAGTATCCATGGACAAATCAATGGATAAACAAAATGTATTAATAGCATACACACACAATGGATAATTGTATTTCACCTTAAAAAGAACATTCTGATACATGCTACAACATGGATAAACCTTGGAGACACTATACTAAATGAAACAAGACAGTCACAAAAGGTTAAATAGTGCATAATTCCATTTATGTCAGATAGCTAGAGTAGTCAAATTCATAAGAGGCAGAAAGTAGATTGGCGGTTATCAGGGGCTGAAGGTAACAGAAAATGAGGTGTGAGTGTTTAATAGGTATGAAATTTCAGTTAGGGATGATGAAAAACTTCCGGAGAATAAGTGAAAAGTAAAGTTGAAATAGTACAGGGACATACTCCATACTTAGATACCAATGACTACTGTGCAAACCCGATCTGACTCTAAAAACAGAGACAGTACAAGTTGTATACAACTGAGTAAATAGTGCTTACTTTCGTTAGCGCTCAATGAAGAGCGTGGAAACATCTCTACGTATCTACAGAAGCCAGATTCTCCTCAGAAGTCTGTTTAGGAAAGCTGAGAAAAATAAACTGTAAATAAATAAAATCCCTCATGCGCCCAAATTACGGAATAAATATTCATTCTTGAGATTGCTGCCTCCATGCCTACATTCCTTGCTATTCCAAAATATATCAAACATTCTCTGTCTCTGTGCCTTTGTACTAGGCCAACTCATTCCCCAGATACTTGCAGAGCTCACGCTCTCACTTCATTCGTATCTCCACTCAAATGTTCCCTTATCAGAAAGGCTGGGATTGACCACCCTACCAAAATGGCATCCTCTAGCACTCTCTTTCATTTTAATTTGCTTTATTTTTCTCCATACCTCTTTTTTTTTTTTTGGAAAGGAGTCTCACTCTGTCACCCAGGCTGGAGTGCAGCGGCCTGATGTGGACACATTGCAACCTCCACCTCTCTGATTCAGCAATTCTCCTGCCTCAGTCTCCCAAGTAGTTGGGACTACAGGCACACGCCGCCACACCCAGCAAATTTTTTGTATTTTAGTAGAGACAGGGTTTCACCGTGTTGTCCATGCTGGTCTTGAACTCCTGAGCTCAGGCAATCTGCCCACCTAGGCCTCCCAAAGTGCTAGGATTACAGGCGTGTGCCACTGCACTCACCCTTTCTCTATATCTCTTAATCACTACTTGTTATATATTTGCTTGTTAATTATACCTCTCCATCAACTAGAAGGTAAGCTCCAGGAGCAAAAGGACTTTCTATTTTGTTCACTACTGTCTTCCCATCAACTGAACACTATCCGGCACACTGAAAGTTGCCAGAAAATATTTGCTAAATGAATAAACAGGTGGATGCTCATGGTTTCATAGATAATATTTCCCCCTTTGGCCTTGGTACTATTCTACCATATGCAGCAGTCACAGCCTGAAAGCTTCCAGAGCATCCCCCAACTTTTTTGTGTAGGCTTCACTGGCTAAGTAGAAGTAACACCTAGTTTAAAAGTCTAAAAGAAGCCTGGTACCAGCACTGTCACTGGGGCCTTAATTAAGCAGATCCAAAAACACTCTTACTCAGTTTCTACATTTGCTAAATGTATACAGCGTAACTGTCCCTCGCATTGTGGGATAAAGAATACACCTTATCAATGTGATATTTATTATGCATTACATGGCATGTGTTAATACAAACGATGTCATGTACTGCATTTAAAAAATCGCATTGATATTTTCATAAACATACAACGCACTTGCAGACAAAAACCAGAGAATTTTTCCCTCTACAGCTTTTTTGAGGACTTGGGAGAAACGGACAAATGCAACAACACTGCATGTCACTAAATACAGTATATCCAAAACACAAATAATGAGTTTCTTGGCCCAGCAGATTTATACCGTGGAGCACTATATGTTAAATACCTGGATGAGGGAAAGAGAAGACTGCTTCCAAAACATACTTACTTTATTTCAAAGTCAAAAGTATTCGACACTTAATTCATACTGCATCCCAGAGAAACGTCCCACTTGCGCCCATGCATGCTACAAGTTTTGAGAGCATTTTATAACTGCATTTTCATCCATCTGCAGTGAACGACTTCTGGTAAAGCGCTGGCAGTTAATAACTTTTGCAGGAAAAAAAAATTAATCAAAGAACCACAATACCTCCTCTCCCAAGAAAGCGGAGGAGGGCCCATTACTCTGTCTCCAGGGACTCCCAGAATCCCACACGCCCAGATATAAGGAAAGTCATCCAGGGAACACACGTGTCGCTCCCGCCTGGGGGGTGGAAATGGCACATGGGACCTGCCCATCAGCGGGGTCCCAGACACAGGTCAGAGGTGTCCGCAGGGAACGCAGCGTGGTTCCTGACAGCCTCGGGCCCCAGGACCAGAGACCCCCGCCCAAGAACGACCCAGGCCAGCCCCCTCCTCGGATTTCGACCCAGGCCTGCCCCCCGGAGCTCACAACCCCGCAAACGCAGTCCTACCTGAGCTCTGCCCCCAGCTACAGGGCTGAGGGGGCAGGCGGGAGGAGGCGTGGCCTTCCAGTTCGCCAGTCGAACTCCCTCGTGCGGTTGTTATGACTTTCCCTCTGGGATCCGCGCCCGACCAAGTTAGAGTTGCACTTCCGGGGTCTGCAGGAGACTGACACGTCATTACGCACGCGACGGCAGCGGCGGCGACAACCCGGAAATAGGCGGGGCGGCCCCCCCCCCCCCCCCGGCTTGGTTCTGTGGTGATTGGTCTGTGGTGATAGGTGGACTAAAGAGAGTGGCCCGCTTGAATTAAGTGTAGCCCTCTTGTGTACTGCTGGGCTCTGCTCGCCCTTCCTTATGAAGGCTGCCTGGGTAGCCATAGAGGACGACGCCACCCTAAAACCTTGTTCTCCAGGCGGAATTTTAAAAACCATTCTGAGGATGGCCTTACCGCCAATTCCCCACTCCCCGACTCACAGTGTATCTGACTTTACCCTGCCCATTCAACTCCAGAAAAACCGGGAGGTAGAGATTTGGAAGATAAAACTTACCTTCGAATTATGACACGTAAAACAGGAAGTTAATGCTAGCATGCTAATGACAATTCAAAGTTTTCTCGTTATCATAACTGACTCAAATGGGAATCTTACGGATATTAATGTTTTTTCCAGAAACAGATTTGAAAGGTATTTCAAGGGTACATCTGTGGGGAGGGGATGGGAGCAACTGATTTTTAATTTTTAGGTACTATCCTCAGCGTATTTAGTCCAAAACTGTTAATTTAATGAATTAGGCTAATCTAGATGCTGGGGGCACAAAGCTGAGTTAGACCTCCTCTCAGCTAAGTAGAAGGAAGGTCTGGTGGCTGACAAGTAAACCCACAGTTATGATGTTCTTCAAGAGGAGATCCCAGACTCTCTATACTTCACTCCCACACTGTTTGTACTTCTTAATCTCTACTCCTTACTTATTTCCTTCATAAAAGTAGAACGCTATTCATTTATTTATTTACAAATGTGCCGTGTCCCACTAAAATGTAAACTCATTGATGGTAGTGACCTTGTTTTTTTAATATATCCTCAACCATACAACAACAGTGCCTGTCCACAAAGTAGACAATATTTATTGAAAGACTGAATGATCACAGTGGTAAATACTAGATTGGGGAAATTTAGAAAAGTGTATAGGATCAGAACCCAGTGATATAAGTGGTGGGAGATAAGGAGCAATGTTCTCAAGAGGGAAGAGAATCCACTGGACTCTTAGCCAGGACTGAGTACCTGGATGAAGCCCGGGCATTGTGAGACTGTTAGGGCTTCATTTCTGGAAAGAACTCAAATGGTTTGTAGACTGACACTTTATACTGAAGAGGAAAGCAACAGCCAGATTTTGAAAAGCTTTCTATGTCGTGCTGAGTAATTTGATTTTCTGCTGCAGACAAGTGAAGGATTGTTGAACAGAGGAGGGAAATATTTTTATTTTGGTAGACTTTGGCAACAGTGACAAATTATATCAAAAAGTTAAGGCTTCCCCAAAATATATAATCCCTGTTTAACCATGAGAAAAACGTTAGACAAAAATACCTGACCAGTACTACTACAAATAGCTAAGGTCATGAAAAACAAGGAAAGTCTGAGAAACTGTCTGAGCCAAGAGGAGCCTAGACAGACCAACTTTCATGTGGGATCCTGAAACTAGAAATAGAACATTAAGTGGGAAAACTAGTGAAAATTGAATAAAAATTAAAATTTCATTAAGAGAATATACCAATGTTTATATATAACATGGAGATGGGTCAAAAGATGAGTGACATGACCTTTCAGTGTTTCCAGGATAAAGATCCACTCAAGGATTAGGGGAATGTACTTTGTTCAATAGTAAGCTATTGAGCAAACATATGGGTGCTTCAGCTTATAATTCCAGATGGACTTACATGGGAATGAATGAGCCTTCACATTGTTCCAATCCTTGATTATTTCAGCTGAGGTCCCAAATTTTATAAAGCAGAGGCAAGGCATCCCCCACTATGCCCAGTTCTGAATTCCTGACCCACAGGAACAATTAGAGATAATGAAAATGATTCTTGTTATTTGAAGCCAGTAAGTTTTGGAGTGATTTGTTTTTCAGCAAAAGAAACTAATATACTGTATGGCAACAACCAACGAGTAAATATCCTTTCAAGTCCAATCCTAAGATGTCAAAATCAAGAACGAGGAGGTTATGTGCTACAACAGAGTGAGTCCTTTTCCTCCTCTACTCTACCCTTAAATGGTAAAGTAGACTCCTGCCTCAGCTGACCACAGAAATATCATCTGCAAATCTGTGAGGAGAAAGAAAGGGAAGCAGCAAAAATTGTGTGTGGGCTTAGGTGTTTTGTTAGAATTACAGCAACCCATGTGTAGCTTAGCAGAAACCATTACGATGATGACTACACAATATAGTACAAAATTTCCCCTCATTTTAGCCATAGTCATCTAAACAGTACAGGTTAGTTTATTTATAGTTTTAATTTATACATCTCCAGGGAAGCCAGAAACTTCAGTTTCTCTCCCCCACCTCTCTTCTCTTGCACTTCAAGATCCTGCTGAGATAAGGAAAAGGGAAAAGAGATTTGTTCCCCTCCTGGCTAACAGCTGGTCCATCTTTGATCACTAGGATGGTCAAAGAAATGTCCTTATACTATATTTGGCATATCCTCCTCCTATTCCAGACCACTTCCTTGGGCATCTATCCTTTTATCAATCTACCCCCACCCTTCACATCAAATGATTTCAATGACGTACAGCAGACAGACACCTCCAAAAATACTATCAAGACTACATGTTGTTAATTTAAGTTAAAAATAAAATTTAAACCCACTAATCATGACTAGGGCTCAGCTCCAACATTTTGGCAGGTCAGGAAAATTCATTAAAGAAAATATTCTTGATTAGATGCTAAGGGCAAAGCTTTGTCCAAACTAACCAACTCTATTGGAATTAGTTCTGGATTCGGACTTAAATTTGGAGAATAAAGTAACTTTCCTGCCCTTGCCCAAAGCCCAAGCAGGTATGTGCTATGATTTGAAGGTGTTCTCTAAAAATGCATGTGTTGAAAATGTAATTGCCATTGTAACAATATTAAGAAGCAAAGCCTTAAAGAGGTGATTTAGGCCATAAGAGCTATGCCCTTATAAAGAGATTAATGCCATTATTGTGGGAGTGGGTTAGTTAGTGTGGGAGTGGGCTCCTGACAAAAAGTTAAGTTTGGCCCCCTTTTTCTCTCTGTCTTGTGCATTCTCACTACTCTCTCTCTCACCCTCTCTCCCCCATGTGATGCTTTCTGCCGCAAGAGAATCTTCACCAGATGCAGCCTCTGGGGTCTTGGACTTCCCCAGCCTCCAGAACTGTAAGCCAAATGAATCTCTTTTGTTTATAAATTACCCAGTCTGTGGTATTCTGTTACAGCAGCAGAAAATGAACTAAGACAGTATGTGTGAAGTGTGGCACAGTAATTATAACAAGTTCTGTCTTCTAGATTCAGTTTATATTCAAAGTCCAAAAAGTAGGATCATATAACCAAACAATTACAAATGACCCCTCTAACAAAATGATTATTACTTGAAATCAACACCTTATCACTTCTACTTTCCATCTAGATGCTGGAGAAACAAAGTTGAGTGCCCTCATAAAGGGATTAATGCCATTATTGTGGGAATGGGCTAGTTAACATGGGAGTGGGCTCCTGATAAAAGGTTAAGTTTGGCCCCCATTTTCTCTCTGTCTTGTGCGCTCTCACTACTCTCTCTCACCCTCTCTCCCCATTTAATGCTTTGTGCC
This sequence comes from Ateles fusciceps, assembly GCA_036589455.1. Classification (NCBI taxonomy): domain Eukaryota; kingdom Metazoa; phylum Chordata; class Mammalia; order Primates; family Atelidae; genus Ateles; species Ateles fusciceps. The sequence continues at coordinate 4,749,405 of JAZHEH010003005.1, read as the reverse complement.
GCAAAAGGATCTTCACCAGATGCAGCCTCTGGATCTTGGACTTCCCAGCCTCCAGAACACCCTTTCCATTATGCCTGCAATTTTTTTTTTTAATGAGAAAAGATAACACATAAATCTTCAAAACATAATTTAAGGGAATTTCAAGCAAAAAACATTAAAGTGCCTCTAGTTTGTGATGTAGACAATTGATATGTTGATATGTTTACCTGGAGTTAGACAACCTGTGAGGTTTGAGGGCACAGTCTCCAAGGCATCCCTCATTTCTGACACCAATTGCAAGTTTGGAGGGGTTCCCAGAAACCCCCTCAGGTTTGAATTGTTGGTAGAAGGTCTCACAGAACTCACTAAAAGCTGTTACAGTTACAATTTATTGGAAGGAAAGAATACAGACTGACATCAGCCAAAGGGAAGAAGCACATAAAGCAGAGTCCAGGAGGGTACCAAACTCTCCCAGTGGAGTCAGGACATGTTCCCCTCCCAAAATCCATGCATGACAATATGCATTGTAGAATTGCCACTAATCCTTTTCCTGTTTGCCCCAAAAATACATGTGAGTGGCACTTGCAGCTGCAGCATTTACCTTGAGATTACTTTGCTGATACTGATATTGACCACCCAAATCTCATCTTGAATTCCCATGTAGGGACCTAGTGGAAGGTAACTGAGTCATGGGGGCAGGTCTTTTCCTGCTGTTCTTGTGATAGTGATGAAGTCTCACAGGATCAGATGGTTTTAAAAAAGGGAAGTTTCCCTGCACAAGGTCTCTTCTCTTGTGTGCTGCCACTTGAGGTGTATCTTCCAACTTCTGCCATGATTGTGAGGCCTCCCCAACCACATGAAGCTGTAAGTCCATTAAACCTCTTTCTTTTGTAAATTGCCCAAGTCTTGAGTATCTTGGATCTGTTTGGAGGTTCTGAAAAAGACAGGAAAACATGGGAAAGTTTGGAACTCCCTAGAGACCTGTTCAATGGCTTTGACCAAAATGTTGGTAATGATATAAACAATGAAATCCAGGCTGAGGTGGTCTCAGATGGAGATGAGGAACTTGCTAGGAACTGGAGCAAAGGTGACTCTTGTTGCATTTTAGCAAAGAGACTGGCAGCATTTTGCCCCTTCCCTGGAGATTTGTGGACTTTGAACTTGAGAGAGATGATTTAGGGTATCTGGCAGAAGAAATTTCTAAGCAGCAATGCATTCAGGGGGTGACTTGGATGCTGTTAAAGGCATTCAGTATTAAAAGGGAAAACAGAGCGTAAAAGTTTGGAAAATCTGCAGCCTGATAATGTAGAAAATAAAATCCCATTTTTTGAGGAGAAATTCAAGCTGGCTGCATAAATTTGCTTAAGTAATGAGGAGCCGAATGTTAATCAACGAGACAATGGGGAAAATATCTCCAGGGCATGTCAGAGACCTTTGTGGCAGCCCCTCCCACCGTAGGCCAAGAGGTTTAGGAGGAAAAAATGGTTTTGTGGTCCTGGCCCAGTGTCCCTCTTCTGTGTGCAGTCTAGGGACTTGGTGCCCTGTATCCCAGCCACTCCAACCATGACTAAAAAGGGCCAAGGAACAGTGCAGGCTTTTGCTTCAGCAGATGGAGGCCCCCACGCCTTGGCAGCTTCCGCATGGTTTTGCAGCCTGTGGGTACACAGATAACAAGAATTGAGGTTTGGGAATCTCCACCTAGATTTCAGAGCATGTATGGAAATGCCTGGATGCCCAGGCAGAAGTTTGCTACAGGAGTGGGACCATCATGGAGAACATCTGCTAGGACAGTGTGGCAAGGAAATGTGGGATCAGAGCCCCCACACAGAGTCCCTACTGGGGCACTGCTGAGTAGAGCTATGAGAAGAGGGCCACCGTCTTCCAGACTCTGGAATGGTAGATCTACTGACAGCTTGCATTGTGTACCTGGAAAGCTGCAGACACTCAATGCCAGCCCATGAAAGCAGCCAGGAGGGAGACTGTACCCTGCAAAGCCACAGCGACAGAACTGCCCAAGACCATGGGAACCCACCTCTTGCATTATCATAATCTGGATGTGAGACATGGAGTCAAAGGAGATCATTTTGGAGCTTTTAAGATTTGACTACCTGCTGGATTTTGGACTTAAATGGACCTGCAGCCCTTTTGTTTTGGCCAATTTCTCCCATTTGGAATGGCTGTATTAACTCAATGCCTGAACCCCTGTTGTATCTAGGAAGAAACTAACTTGCTTTTAAGTTTACAGGCTCATAGACTGAGGAACATGCCTTATCTTGGATGAGACTTTGGACTGTGGGCTTTAGAGTTAATGCTGAAATGAGTTAAGACTTTGGGGGAACTGTTGGCTGGGTTTTGAAATAGGAGGACATGAGATTTGGGAGGGAGCCAGGTGAGGAATGATATGGTTTGACTGTGTCTGCACCCAAATCTCATCTTGAATTCCTGTGTGTTATGGGAGGGATCCTCTGGGAGGTAACTGAATCATGAGAGCAGGTCTTTCCCTGCTGTTATTGTGATAGTGAATAAGTCTCATGAAATCTGATGGTTTTAAAAAGGAGAGTTTCCCTGCACAAATTCTCTTCTCTCATCTGCTGCCATGTGAGATGTGCCTTTCACCTTTCACCAAGATTTTGAGGCCTCCCCAGCCATGTGGAACTGTAAGTTCATCAAACCTCTTTCTTTTGTAAATTGCCCAGTGTTGAGTATGTCTTTATCAGCAGCGTGAAAATGGACTAGTGCATTTGCCATGAAATGTCTTGCTTTTATTATTTTTTTCATATCACTCTAGTATATCAACTTTGGAAACAAAAGGCATTCTATTTATAGCATTCTGTTTTTGGAAGCGGTATTTCCATTTTCAAATGTAGTAATTCTCTATTGCTGAAAATGTCAAATCCTAGAAAACATAGCATTCCTACGTGTGATGTTAACATCGTTCTCAAACACTTGTTGGCTGAAGATTCAATTGATGAATTTGATTTTTCTGAAAGAGACAATTCTGATGATTCAGACGATTCTGATGTTAGTTCCATTTAGAAATAACTCCAAGAACAGTTTTCATATTTTATTTTTTACATTGAAAATCAGTCAGATATGCCTCAGCCTGAAAGAGCATGTTTATGTAACGTTAAATGAGCACTGGCAGTGAGCTGCACTTATTTTTCTTTTTTTTAAATTTTTCCTTTATTTTCACTTTTTTTCTACTAGCTGCTAAGTATCTATTCCAAGAGCTGCACTTATTTTTCTAAATGGGAATAGTTAGTGAAGCTCACAAGAGCTTCAACATTCAGAATTTGGCGGGGGGGTGGGCTTCATTCTGGAGGCATCATTGATTGATTGCCCATATGGAACTCAGTCTCCAGGTCAAATGATACATGACTCAAAGCCTCTAAGCCATGTGGTTGGTCTTTCTAGCACGGGGAACTTCTACCCTAAAACTGTTGGACATAGCCAGTCTTCCTAAACAAAGACACTTTTATCAGATATGATAGGTTATTTCCCAGAATCTGAGGCCACAGGCCAGACTCTCTTTACAAAAGGCCAGATTCTTTACTATACAATATTTAACATGGACTCCTATATGAGTTTTATTTGGATCAGAGTTGGTAGGCAGAGGAAAAGAGAAATGGTAATTAACTCTATGTCATACTAGTTAAATCATCAGAAATAGGTGATTAGTTTCAAGTAGAACAGATACCAGTTTTCTTCAGTTTAACCCCATAGAACCTTTCCATTTTCTACTTAGTGTCTCTCCTTTAAATTTCTTCTCACTGTTCCTTTGTGGAAACAGAGAATAAAATAGTGTGAGCTTTCTTGTGAGCTCTGTAAAGATAAAACAACAAACAGGGAAGTATAGGTAAAGGATAGGCTCTTAGACTCTGTTCTTTTTCTATTTCTTGAATAGTAATTGGATAGGTTGGAAACAGCTGTAGAAAGATGTAGCTGTATCCCTAACAGAGATTCGGTTCTAAACTAAGCCTTTATGATTAAAAAAAAATCCCTAATGGTAAAAAATAACCACAAAAATCCCCTAAATGGCCCACAAAATACAGAATACATGAAGTTATGCATCTGCTCTAGATCTTTAGTTCTTATGCACACTTGAATGTGAGACTTCTGAACTAGTTTAAATGTTAGAGCAAAAGAAGAGTTTGTGTACAGATGTCTGGGAATTTAAACAATTCTATCAAATCCAGTGGGCAACTTGGTCTTTATTGTAACCATTCTGCAGCATTTAACACAATTAATAACATCCTCCTTCTTAAAACTTGAAACATTTTCTTCATTTGACTTTTGTGAAATTACAGAGCTCTTTGATTTTCTTTTACTGGATTCTTCCAGACGTCTAGATGTTAATGTGCCTGAGATGTGTTCCCTTCTTTATCTGCCTTTATTCCTGAGGTTATCCCATCCACTCCCTTCACAGTCTATTATGTGGCATCACAATGCTGATTGATTCCAAATATCCATAACCAGCCCTGATTTCTTTTATTTTCATATTCATATATCTAACTTCTTATTCAACATATCTGTTAAAATATTTAGCATGCATTTCAAACTTCTTATTTTCTACCTCCAAAAGCTACTCCTATTGCATACCTCTTCATCTCACTAAATGGCACATTAATTCTTACAGTTGTTCAGGTTGTCCTTTGATTCTCTCTACATTCCACACACAATTATTCAGGAAAATCTGTTGCCTCTCTCTTCAAAAGGTAACCTAAATCTAACCAATTCCCATCATCTCTTCTGCAACCACTCTAGTCCACAATAGATGATATAATTGATTGTTCTATATGCTTCTGTTTTTCCTTCCCTACAATCTCATCTCCAACTGGCAGAAATCTGTAGAAATCTCCAACTGTAGAAATCTTCTAAAAATTCATACCAGAACTTGTTGATTCCCCTGATCAAAATCTTTAATAAGCTTCCTCACTCAAATGGGATAAAATCCAAAACTATTTCTATAAGTGTATTAAGTCCTGCATGATCTGGCCCTTCACTACCTCATGCCTCCACTGAGTCGGCAGATGGTAAAAGACTGTTTTAAAGGGATGGAGAAAACACTTGGCCAAAACCTTGGAGTCTGGTAAATGGCAGTCTCATAGTTGAGTACCTGACTCTCTCCTGAAAATATTTAAAGACGAGAGACTGACTGAGGGTATCTTTGATGACACAGTAAGGAGGTAAGAACTGTCATGTTTTTCCAGTAGCTAGTGGACATGATCGTACATCATTGGGTGTATTTGTTTTCTAGGCCTGCCATAACAAAGTATCTCAAACTGGGTGGCTTACACAATAGAAATTCAATTTCTCATAGTTCTGAAGACTAGAAGTCCAAGATCAAGATCATGGCAGGGCTGGTTCCCTCTGAGGCTCATGAGAGAGAATCTGTTCCATGCCTTTCTCCTAGCTTCTTGTGGTTTGCTGGCCATCTTTGGTGTTCTTTGGCTTGTAGATTCATCACCCAGATTTCTGCCTTTGTCTTCACTTAGCATTTTCCCTGTGTGCTCGTCTCTGTGCCAAAAGTTTTCCCTTTTATAGGAATACAAGTCATACTGGATTAAGTCCTACCTTAATGACATTATTTACTTGTTTACTTCTGTAATGACATTATTTCCAAATAAGGTCACATTGGAGGTAGTTGGGGTTAGGAAAGACTTCACTATGTCTTTTGTGGAAGATAAAATTCAACCCACAACACTGAAGTAGAATTGATTTTGGAAAAAGAGAGAAGCAACTCTAGTAGAAAGAAAAGGAGAAGCAAACCAGCAAGCAGAATGAGATTGTGTGAAGTAAGCCACCAGAAAAGGAGCTCCATGGGAATTGCGAGATGCTGGCTGGGGCATTCAACCCATATATCAGGGAACATCGGTGTTAGAGTTCCTGAATTTTGGATGAATCTCCAAAATTACACTAAAGTACCTAATGACAGCACCAGTATTTGGGCATTTGTTACAGGGAGGACAACAATTCCAGTTTACAATAGCCTTTTTCTCCCACCTCTGAGCCGACCCTGAAGGACCTCAAAGTAGGACAAGGGGAAGTAAAATGTAGAGGAACTGAGACAAAACAGATCATGGGCCATGCACAGTGGCTTACACCTATAATCCCAGCACTTCGGGAGGCCAATGCAGGAGCATTGCTTGAGCCCAGGAGTTCAAGATCAGCCTGGGCAACATAAGGAGATACAATCTTTACAAAAATTAAAAAAAGAATTGGCTGGGTATGGTGGCACATGCCTGTGGTCCCAGCTACTTGAGAGGCTGAGGTGGGAGGATAATTTGGACCCTAGAGCACAAGGCTGCAGTGAGCCATGATTGTGCCACTGTACCTCAGGCTGGGCAACAGAGGGAAACCCTATCTCAAAAAAAAAAAAAAAAGGAAATCAAGATGACGTCCCCTTCTTTCCAGCATACTTGTGGGACAGACCTATGCCGGAAAAGGGACACTTTAAAGTAATGGAGAAGTTTCCAATCACGCTCATGTAAACAGCCTGGAGCATGGAAATTTTCATGTTCATCTTCACAAGAAAAAAGCTGAGCAAACTGAAAATCAACAAGTATTCTTAGATCTGTCAGAGAATTAATGTCACAAGGCAATCTTCTGCCCTCTAAACTAGACAGACAGGTAGTATATTAGGCCATTTTTGCATTGCTATAAAGAAATACCTGAGACTGGGTAATTTATAAAGAAAAGGGGGTTAATCAGCTCACAGTTCTGCAGGCTTTACAGGAAGCATCTGCTTGATGTTAGCATCTGCTTGACTTCTAGAGAAGCTTCAGGAAGTTTACGATCGTGGCAGATGGTGAAATGGGGGAGCAGGCACATCACATGGCAAAGGAGGAGCAACAGAGAGAGGGCGATGGAAGGTGATACACACTATTAAATGACCAGATGTCATGAGAACTCACTATCACAAGGACAGCACCAAGCCATGAAGGAGCTGCCCGCATGATCCAAACATCTCCTATGAAGTCCTACTCTCAGCATTGCAAATTACAATTCAACATGAGATAAGGGCAGGGGCAAATATCCAAACTATATCATTCTGTCCCTGGCCCCTCCCAGATCTCGCATCCTTCTTACATTTCAGAATACAATCATGCCTTCCCACCAGTGCCCCCAAAATCTTAACTCGTTTCAACATTAACTCAAAAGTCTCAAGTCTCAGCTGGGCAACGTGGGTTTTAGTCTGCAGATCAGGCTTTTCAGTAGTCACAACTCCCTTTAGGGTGAAGGGATGGGAAATAGGCAAGCCGTGATCTCCCATGTCCAAAAGAAGAATTTTATTTTTGTGAAGGACAGTGTTCCTCTCCTCTTGGTGTATCTTTCCTCCTCTCATCTGCCTCCTTCCTTTATATCTTTTTCAGAGGCACTGTGTAACCTCAAGGTAGTAAGAAACATTTCTCTTACGTCATGTGTTTGTTAAGAGGTTAAAATTTAGCAGTATGAAATAGAACACCCCAAATAACAGCAGCTTAAACACAGTAGATGTTATTTCTTATGAGTGTAAGTACTCCAGACTAGTTTTATGGCTCCACAATCATCGATGGCCCAGATTTCTACTTTTTTGTTGTTCTGTCAAATTTATTATATGCCATCAACATCTGACCCAAAGTGGCTGCTCCAGGTGCAGCCAGCAGGCTCACATTCTAGTCAGAAGGAAGAGGAAAAATTCCCTTTAAGAATTTCTCAGAAGTTGTTAACACCACTTTTGTTTACATCTTAGTGGTCACTTGCTTCACAATGGAGATAAATTCTGAGAACTGCATAATTAAGTAATTTTGTCATTGTGTAAACATCATATACTTATGCAAACCTGAAGGGTGTAGTCTACTACATACCTAGGCTATGTGGTGCATCCTATTACCCATAGGCTATAAGCCTGTGTAGCATGTGACTATACTGAATACTGTAGGCAATTGTAACACAATGTTATTTGTATAACTAAATGTATCTAAACATGGAGAAAGTTTGGTAAAAACAAGGCAGTATAATCTTATGGGACCATTGTTGTATATGTGTTTTCTTGGTGACTGAAATATCATTATGTAGTACATGACTATACTTAGATATATAATCACACTTAGCTACTATGCTTCTAAGTACTGGGAATTGTGATTGATTCTGGGTGATCATGTGCTTCACTAAAACAATGAGAATGGGTGTTGAGGGTACAACAGGCAGTCTTTGCTTTAGGCCTCAATATCCACATGATTTCCGAGAAGTCATTTCACAGGTAGATTAGCATCTTATCCAAGCCTAGCAAAACCAGTTTCTGTTCAGTTGACCATCTTGAACCAGAGCTTCCTTATGTGATTTTCAAAGTGCTGTGGAACTGCTTCAGAGATTTGATAAGAAGCAAATTTATACCGTGTATAGCCTTTATAATCTTTATATCTGTCTTATATTTTGGGTTTCCTGGAATAATAATTCACCTGAAGAAAGAATTACCCTCCTCTGCAGATAGCAAATGCTTTCTGACTGGCAACTGTCAGCAAACTCTGCCTTTCCCTCCCTCCAGTCCTGGGTCCACTGTAGACCAGCTCAACTGCGGTGACCCTTTGACTTCATTCCTGTTGTTATTCTGAAGATTTCCTGGCACATCACCAGATACCTGCATAAAGAAAAAGCTTCTCAAGCCTTTTTTTTCCCATTTGGCTTCAACAATAATTAATTCAGCTTGTAGATGTTATTGCCTAAGGTAAAACATCTTGAGCCTATGTAATTCTTAGCTGTATCTGTGCTTACTAGTCCAGAGCCAAACACAGTATACAGTACAACACACTTGAGTTTTGCAGTAACTTTATCTTTTCTAAAAAAATTCTTAAATTTATTTTATTTTTTATTTTTATTTTTTTAGAGACAGGGTCTCACTCTGTCTCCCAGACTGGAGTACAGTGGCACAATCAGCTCACTGCAACTTCGTACTCCTGGACTTGAGTGATCCTCTCACCTTGGCCTCCCAAAGTGCTGGAATTGCAGGTGTGCACCGCTATGCCCAGCCACCAGTAACTTTATTTTCAGTAACTGATTTCTTCTTGTTCTGTAGTTCTCATTTCTACTGATGGCAGATATTTTGAAAATGCTTAACTTTACCAATTGAAGATAATCTTTTCCAGTTTTAAATTATTAATTTCTTCCAAATGTTAACTCAATACAATGGCCAAACTTTTAATGAGGAATATGTATCACCTGACATTTGACCCTCTTCTACCTCTTCTTTCCCAAGATAGTTTTAGTCATAGGGGAAACTTTAGTACCCTCATGGAGGTGCGACAAGAGGCCTCTGTCCATGAGCTGACCTCTGGGTTCCTGTTGGACTTCACTGAGATAACTTTCATCCTGCTGGTTACTGAGACTCTCGTTAGAGTCCACTGAAATGTGGCTTGGTCAATCTCATCTGGTCTTGTGGTGATTGTCCTAGTATTCCTCAGTAGTGTCTAGCAACACTGTCATTTGCCTCCAGAGATTTTGTCTGATTCTTTTTTTTTAATGACTTCAGTCCTGGGATGGAGAACTCAGTGGTAGAATGCTTTCAACAGTACATTGCAACTGTGTTCAACGTGTGTTATTGGTTCTTTTTTATAACGTTTTATTTTTATTTTTTATTTCAATAGGGTTTTGGGGAACAGGTAGTGTTTGGTTACATGAATAAGTTATTTAGTAGTGATTTCTGAGATTTTGGTGCACCCATCACCCAAACAGTGTACACCCTACCCAATGTGTGGTATTTTATCCCTCACCTCCGCCAACCCTTTTCCCTGAGTCCCCAAAGTCCATTGTATGGTTCTTATGCCTTTGCATCCTCATAGCTTAGCTGTCACTTCTGAGTGAGAATGTACAATATTTGGTTTTTCATTCCTGAGTTATGTCACTTAGAATAATGGTCTCCAATTCCATCCAGGTTGCTATAAATGCCATTATTTAATTCCTTATTATGGCTGAGTAGTATTTCATGGCATATATATACCACATTTTCTTTATCCACTTGTTGATTGATGGGCATTTGGGCTGGTTTTATATTTTTGCAATTGTGAATTGTGCTGCTATAAACATGCATGTGCAAGCATATATTTCATATAATGACTTATTTTCTTCTGGGTGGATACCCAGGAGTAGGATTGCTGGATCAAATGGTAGATCTACTTTTAGTTCTTTAAGGAATTTCTACACTGTTTTCCATAGTGGCTGTACTAATTTACATTCCCATCAACAGTGTAAAAGTGTTCCCTTTTCACACCACTCCAACATCTATTATTATTTGATTTTTTTAAATTATGGCCATTCTTGGAGGAGTAAGGTGGTATTGCAATGTGGTTTTGATTTGCATTTCCCAGATCATTAGTGATGTTGAGCATTTTTTCATATGTTTGTTGGCCATTTGTATACCTTCTTTTGAGAATTGTCTATTCATGTCCTTAGCCCACTTTTTTTGATGGGATTGTTTATTTTGTTCTTGCTCATATGTTTGAGTTATTTGTAGATTCTGGATATTGTCCTTTATCAGACACAAAGATTCTCTCCCACTCTGTGGGTTGTCAGTTTATGCTGCTGATCATTTCTTTTGCTGTGTAGAAGCTTTTTTGTTTAATTAAATCCCTTCTATTTATCTTTGTTTTTGTTGTTGCATTTGCTTTTGAGTTCTTGGTCATGAGTCTTTGCCTAAGCCAATGTCTAGAAGAGCTTTTCTGATATTATCTTCTAGAATTTTTATGATTTCTGGTTTTAGATTTAAGTCTCTGATCCACCTTGAGTTGATTTTTGTTTAAGGTGAGAGCTGAGGATCCAATTTCTTTCTTCTACGTGTGGCTTGCTAATTATTCTGGCACCATTTGTTGAATAGGATGATCCTTCTTCACTTTATGTTTTTGTTTGCTTTGTCAAAAATCGGTTGGCTCTAAGTATTTGGCTTTATTTCTGGTTTCTCTATTCTGTTCCACTGGTCTATGTGTTTATACCAGTACCATTCCGTTTTGGTGACTACAGCCTTATAATACAGTTAGAAGTCAGGTAATGTGATGCCTAGAAATTTGTTCTTTTTGCTTAGTCTTGCTTTGGCTATGCAGGCTCTTTTTTGGTTTCATATGAATTTGAGGATTGTTTTTTCTAGTTTTGTGAAGAATGATGATATTTTAATGGGAATTACACTGAATTTGTACATTGCTTTTGGCAGTGTGGTCATTTTAACAATATTCATTCTACTCCTCCATAAGCATGGGTTGTGTTTCCATTTGTTTGTGTTGTCTATGATTTATTTCAGCAATGTTTTGTAGTTTTCCTGTGGAGGTCTTTCACATCCTTGGTTAGGTATATTTCTAAGTATTTTGGGGTTTTTTTTGCAGCTATTGTAAATGGAGTTGGGTTCTTATTTTGATGCTCAGCTTGGTTGCTGTTAGTGTATAGCAGAGCTACTGATTTGTGTAATTATGTATCTGGAAACTTTGTTGAATTCATTTATCAGTTCTAGTAGCTTTTTGGATGAGTCTTTAGGGTTTTCTAGGTATACAATCATGTCATCAGCAAACAGTGACAGTTTGACTTCCTCTTTACCAATTTGGATGCCCAGTATTTCTTTCTCTTGTCTGTTTGCTCTGGCTAGGACTTCTAGTACTATGTTGAATAGAAGTGGTGAAAGTAGGCATCCTTGTCTCATTCCAATTATCCAGGGGAACACTTTCAGCTTTTCCTTGTTCAGTATAATGTTGGCTGTGTGTTTGTCATAGATGCCTTTTATTACCTTAAGTTATGTCTCTTCTCTGCTGATTTTGCTGAGGGTTTTAATCGTAAAGGGATACTGGATTTTGTCAAATGCTTTTTCTGCATCTATTGAGATGATGATGTGATTTTTATTTTGAATTCTCCTTTACATAGTGTATCACATTTATTGACTTGTGTATTTTAAACCAACTCTGCATCCCTGTTATGAAACCCACTTGATCATGGTAGATTATCTTTTTGATATACTGTTGGATTTGGTTAGTTAGTATTTTGTTGAGGATTTTTGCATCTGTGTTCATCAGGGATGTTGGTCTGTATTTTTCTTTTTTCTTTCTTTTTTTTTTTTTTGCTCTTTCCTGGTTTTGGTATTAGGGCAATACTGACTTCATGAAATCATTTAGGGAGGGGAAGATTCCCACTTTCTCTATCTTGTGGAATAGTGTCAATAAGATTGCCATCAATTCTTCTTTGACTGTCTGATAGAATTCAGTGGTGACTCTGTCTGGTCCTGCATTTTTTTTGTTGGCAATATTTTTATCACCATTTCAATCTCAATGCTTGCTGTTGGTCTGTTCCGAGTTTCTATTTCTTCCTGATTTAATCTAGGAGCGATGTATTATTTCCAGGAATTTATCCATATCCTCTAAGTTTTCTAGTTTATACACGTAAAGATGTTCATAGTATCCTTGAATGATCTTTTATATTTCTGTCGTATTGGTTGCAATGTCTCCCATTTCATTTCTAATTGGTTTTATTTGGATCTGTTTTCTTCTTTTCTTGGTTAGTCTGACTAATGGTCTACCAATTTTATTTACCTTTTCAAAGGATCAGCTTTTTGTTTAATTTATCTTGTGTATCTTTTTTTGTTTGTTTCAATTTCATTTAGTTCTGCTCTGATCTTTGTTATTCATTTTCTTCTGCTTCATTTGTGTTTGGTTTGTTCTTGTTTCTCTAGTTCCTTGAGGTGTGACCTAAGATGGTCTATTTGTGCTCTCTCAGACTTCTTCATGTAAGCATTTAATGCTATTCCTCTTAGAACCACTTTTGCTGTATCCCAGAGGTTCTCATAGGTTGTGTCACTATTATTGTTCAGTTCAAAGAACTTTTTAATTTCCATCTTGATATCATTGTTGACCTAGTGATCATTCAGGAGCAGGTTATTTAATTTCCATGTATTTGCATGGTTTAGAAGATTCCTGTTGGAGTTGATTTTCAATTTTATTCCACTGTGGTCTGAGAGAGTACTTGATATAACTTCTGTTTTCTTAAATTTGTTGAGACTTGTTTTGTGGCCTATCATATGGTCTGTCTTAGAGAATGTTCCATGTGCCTATGAATAGAGTGTGTATTCTGCAGTTTGGGGATAGAATGTTCTGTAAATATATGTTAAGTCGATTTCTTCTAAGGTATAGCTTAAGTCCATTGTTTCCTTATTGACTTTGTCTTGATGACCTGTCTAGTGCTCTCAGTGGAGTATTAACTCCCTCACTATTATTGTGTTGCTGTCTAATTTCTTAGGTCTAGTAGTAATTGTTTTATAAAGCAGGGAGCTCCAGTGTGAGGTGCATATATATTTAGGACTGTGATATTTTCCTGTTGGACTAGTCCTTTTATATCGTTATATATAATGATAAAATGCTCCTCTTGGCTTTTTAAACTCCTTTTGCTTTGGTTTTTTCTGACAGAAGAATAGCTACTCCTGCTCACTTTGGGTGTCAATTTGCATGGAATATCTTTTTCCACCTCTTTACATTAAGTTTATGTGAGTCCTTATGTGTTCAATGAATCTCTTGAAGACACCAGATACTTGATTCATGAGTTTTATCCATTCTGCCATTCGGTATCTTTTAAGTGGACCAATTAGGACATTACATTCATTGTTAGTATTGAGATGTAAGGTACTATTCTATTCATTGTATTATTATAACTGATGTGGAATATACTGGTTTTGTAGTTTTCCATTAAAATTCAAGAGCTTCCTGGCATCACATTAGGAATGTGTGTTAGTGGTGGGTCTATGTACATGTACTTTTAATTTGTGGTAAAAACATGTAACATAATATTTGCCAACTTAACCATTTTTTTTACATTTATAATATTAAATTTATTTGTTTAGATACAACTGTCTACTCATATACATTAGGGGAGTATATATAAGTATTACCTTTTTCCCTTTCAAGTTTTCAAACATTATTTTTACTTAAATTCTTTACAGGCATCTTCAACAAGTGTTTTTTTGTTTTGTTTTGTTTTCTTTTCTTTCTTTTTTGTTAAATTGTACTTTGGGCTCTGGGGTACATGTGCGAATCTGCATCCTGCAGGATTGTTACATAGGTACATACATGCCATGGGGGTTTGCTGTCTCCATCCTCCCTGTTGCCTACATTAGGCATTTCTCCCAGTGTTATCTCTCCCCATCCTCCCTGCCCCCTGCTGTCCCTCCCCCTCCCATCCCCTCCACCCCCGATCTACCCCAGTGAGTGTTATTCCCTTCCTTGTGCCCCAGTGTTCTCATTGTTCATCACCCACTTATGACGGAAAACATGGAGTGTTTGGAGTATTAACTCAGTGGAGTATAAACTCCCCCACTATTCTGTTGTGTCAGTTTGCAGAGAATGATGGTTTCTAGATTCATCCATGTCTCTACAAAGGACACGAACTCATCTGTTTTTATGGCTGCATAGTATTCCATGGTGTATATGTGCCACATTTTCTTTGTCCAGTCTATCATTGATGGGCATTTGGGTTGATTCCAGATTTTTGCTATTGTAAACAGCACTGCAACAAACATACGTGTGCATATGTCTTTATAATAAAATGATTTGTAATCATTTGGGTATATACCCAGTAATGGGATTGCTGGGTCAAATGGAATTTCTGTTTCTAGATCCTTGAGGAATCACCACACTGCCTTCCATAATGGTTGAACTAATTTACAGGGTTCCTTTTTCCCCACATCCTCGCCAGCATCTGTTGTCTACAGATTTTTTAATGACTGACATTCTAACTGGCATGAGATGGTATCTCAATGTGGTTTTTATTTGCATTTCTCTAATGACCAATGATGATGAATATTTTTTTTATTTGTTTGTTGGCCACATAAATGTCTTCTTTTGAAAAGTGTCTGTTCATCTCCTTCACCCACTTTTGAATGGGTTTGTTTGTTTGTTTGTTTCTTGTAAATCTGCTTTAGTTCTTTGTAGATTCTGGATATTAGCCCTTTGTCAGATGGGCAGATTGCAAAATTTTTTTTCCCATTCTGTTGGTTGCCAGTTCACTCTGATGATTATTTCTTTTGCTGTGAAGAATCTCTTAAGTTTAATTAGATCTCATTTGTCTATTTTGGCTTTTGTTGTCATTGCTTTTGGTGTTTTAGTCATGAAGTCCTTGCCTATACCTGTGTCCTCAATGGTGTTGCCTAGGTTTTTTTCCTAGGGTTTTTATGGTGTTAGTTCTTATCTTTAAATCTTTAATCCATCTGGAGTTAATTTTTGTATAAGGTGTAAGGAAGATGTCCAGTTTCAGCTTCCTGCATAGGTGCAGGAATGTGCAGGTTTGTTACATAGGTATACACATGCCATGGTGGTTTGCTGCACCCATCAACCCATCATCTACGTTAAGTATTTCTCCTGGTGCTATTTCTCCCCTAACCTCCATGCTCTGACAGGCCCCAGTGTGTGATGTTCCCTTCTCTGTGTCTGTGTGTTCTCATTGTTCAACTCCCACTTATGAGTGAATAGAGGCAGTGTTTGGTTTTCTGTTCCTGTGTTAATTTGCTGAAAATGATGGTTTCAGCTTCATCCATGTCCCTGCAAAGGACATGAACTCATCCTTTTTTATGGCTGCATAGTATTCCATGGTGTATATGTGCCACATTTTTTAAATTCAGTCTATCATTGATGGGCATTTGGGTTGATTCCAAGACTTTGCTATTGTGAACAGTGCTGCAATAAACATACATGTGCATGTGTCTTTATAGTAGAATGATATATAATCCTTTGTGTATATACCCAGTAATGGGATTGCTGGGTCAAATGGTAGTTCTGGTTCTAGATCCTTGAGGAATTGCCACACTGTCTTCCACAATGGTTGAACTCATTTACACTCCCACCAACAGTGTAAAAGTCTTCCTATTTCTCTACATCTTTTCCAGCATCTTTTGTTTCCTGACTTTTTAATGATAGCTATTCTAACTAGCGTGAGATGGTATCTCATTGTGGTTTTGATTTGCATTTCTCTAATGACCTGTGATGATGAGCTTTTTTTCATGTTTGTTGGCCACATAAATGTTTTCTTTTGAGAAGTGTCTGTCCATATCCTTTGACAACTTTTTGATAGGGTTGTTTGTTTTTTTCTTGTAAGTTTGTTTAAGTTACTTGTAGATTCTGGATATTAGCCGTTTGTCAGATGGTTAGATTGCAAACATTTTCTCCCACTCTGTAGGTTGCCTGTTCACTCTGATGATAGTTTCTTTTGCTGTGCAGAAGCTCTTTTGTTTAATTAAATCCCATGTGTCAATTCTGACTTTTGTTGCCATTGCTTTTGGTGTTTTAGTCATGAAGTCTTTGCCCATGCCTATGTCCTGAATGGTATAGTCTAGTTTTTCTTTTAGGGTTTTTATGGTTTTAGGTCTTACATTTAAATCTTTAATCCATCTTGAGGTAATTTTTGTATAAGGTATAAAGAAGAGTTCCAGTGTCAGTTTTCTGCATGTGGTTAGCCAGTTTTCCAGCACTATTAAGTGGTGAATCCTTTTCCCATTGCCTGTTTTTGTCAGGTTTGTCAAAGATCAGGTGGTTGTAGACGTGTGGCGTTATTTTTGAGGCCTCTGTTCTGTTTCATTGGTCTATGTATCTGTTTTGGTACCAGTACCATGCTGTTTTGATTACTGTAGCCTTGTAGTATAGTTTGAAGTCAGGTAGCGTGATGCCTCCAGCTTTGTTTTTTTTTTCTTGTTTGTTTGTTTGTTTTTTGCTTAGGATTGTCTTGGCTATATGGCTCTTTTTTTGGTTCCGTGTGAAATTTAAAGTAGTTTTTTCTAATTCTGTGAAGAAAGTCAATGGTAGCTTGATGGGGATAGCATTAAATCTATAAATTACTTTGGGCAGTATGGCCATTTTCACAATATTGATTCTTCCTATCCATGAGTATGGGACGTTTTTCCATTTGTTTGTGTCCTCTCGTATGTCCTTGAGCGGTGGTTTATAGTTCTCCTTGAAGAGATCCTTCACATCTCTTGTAAGTTGTATTCCTAGGTATTTTATTCTCTTTAGCAATTGTGAATGGGAGTTCACTCATAATTTGACTCTCTGTCTATTATTGGTGTATAGGAATGCTTGTGGTTTTTGCACATTGATTTTTTTACCCTGAGACTTTGCTGAAGTTGCTTATCAGCTTAAGGAAATTTTGGGCCAGGACAATGGGGTCTTCTAAATATACAACCATGATATCTGCAAACAGAGACAATTTGACTTCCTCTCTTTCTATTTGAATACTCTTTATTTCTTTCTCTTGCCTGATTGCCCTAGCCAGGACTCCCAATACTATGTTGAATAGGAGTGGTGAGAGAGGGCATCATTGTCTTGTGCTGGTTTTCCAAGGGAATGCTTCCAGTTTTTGTCCAGTTAGTATGATATTGGCTATGGTTTGTCATAAATAGCTCTTATTATTTTGAGATACGTTCCATCAGTACCTAGTTTTTTTAGAGTTTTTAGCATGAAGGGTGTTGAACTTTATTGGAAGCCTTTTCTGCATCTATTGAGATAACCATGTGGTTTTTGTCACTGGTTCTGTTTATGTGATGAATTACGTTTATCGATTTGCATATGTTGAACCAGCTTCACATCGTAGGGATGAAGCCAACTTGATTGTGATGGATGTTCTATTTGATGTGCTGCTGGATCCAGTTTCCCGGTATTTTATTGAGGATTTTTGCATTGACGTTCATCAAGGATATTGGCCTGAAATTTTTTTTGTTGTGTCTCTGCCAGGTTTTGTGATCAGGTTGATGCTAGCCTCAGAAAATGAGTTAGGGAGTGCAGGGAATCCATGAGCCCCACACGTTGGTGCATCACAATGTAGGGAATCCATGAGCCCCACATTGGGCACCAGAATGTAGGGAGCCAGCCTTACATCACCTGTGGGTACCCCAAGTTCTGTGGTGACAAAGGAATGAGAGAAAGACAGATTAAGACAAAAAGTGGGACCAGGGGGGACATCGCTTTATTACTCTGGTGGAGGCAGTGAAGGCCCTGAGCTCTGATCATCCACACTATTTATTGATTACAGTGACTTTGACCTATAGGGTATGAGTGGAGTGATGGTGGGATGAATCAGTGAGCCAGAAGTGAATCGGTGACCAGGAACTGGTGTATCATCCTAAGGACTGATAACAGTGGTGATTTGGAAGTTTCACAAAACAAGAACATGTGGTTATCTTTAGCTTATTATCTATGTACAGCTAATTGAACGTGGGCCTTACAAGGAGTCTACAAGTCTGGCTACATCATAGTGCTATGAAGGGGTTTTACATCCTTGAGCACAATGTTTATGATAACAGAGCTTTGGTCACCCTGCACCAGAACCTGAGGCATGGAGAGGCCTTCGTCCTCTGAGGCCTCCTGTGGCCCTCCGCAGTTTGTTGTTCCTTATTTATATGTTACTCAAAACCAATTTATGTAGGCATTCTGTAAGTCCTTTCTCCTTTGCTGTTTTTCCCAACAAGGGAGGAGTCCCTCTGTTTCTATTGTTTGTAATAGTTTCAGAAGGAATGGTACCACCTCTTCTTTGCTGTATTCACAATAGCTAAGATTTGGAAGCAATCTAAGTGTTCATCAATAGAAAAATGGATAAAGGAAATGTGGTACATATACATAATGGATTACTATTCAGCCATAAAAATAATGAAATTCTGTCATCTGCAACAACAACAACATGGTTGAAACTCGAGAGCGTTAAGTGAAATAATCCAGGTACAGAAAGACAAATATGACATGTTCTCACTTATTTGTGGAATCTAAAAGTCAAAACTATTGAACTCATGGACATAGAGAATAGAAGGATGGTTACTAGAGGCTGAGAAGGGTAGTAGGGGATTAGGGGTAGGTGGGGTTGGTTAATGGATACAAAAGAAATAGCAAGAATGGATAAGGCCTACTATTTGATAGCACAACAGGGTGACTATAGTCAATAATAACTTAATTGTACATTTTTAAAATAATTAAAATAATGTAATTGGATTGCTTGCAATACAAAGAATAAAAGCTTGAGGGGATAGATATCCTGTTCTCCATTATGTGATTATTGTGCATGGCATGCCTATATCAATACATCTTATGTATTCTATAAATAAGATATATATACCTACTATGTGCCCACAAAAGTAATAAAATATATTAATAAGACAAAAAATGTTCCCTTTTCCCTACATTCTTGCCAAGTTCTCTTGTTTTTGTTTGTTTCGTTTTGTTTTTTGATTTTTTGTCTTTTTAATAATAGTTATCATGGGATAAAATGATATCTCATTGTGGTTTTGATTTGCATTTCCCTGATGATTACTGATGTTTAACATGTTTTCACATACCTGTTGACCATTTGTATGTTTTCTTTTGAGAAATGTCTATTGATGTTCACCCAATTTTTGATGGGATTATTTTTAATTAATTAATTTATTTATTTTCTTGAGAAGGAGTCTCGCTCTGTCACCCAGGTTGGAGTGCAGTGGTGTGAACTCAGCTCACTGCAACCTCCACCATTCTAGTTCAAGCAATTCTCCTGCCTCAGCCTCCTGAGTAGCTGGGATTACAGGTGCCCACCACTATGCCTGGCTAACTTTTGTATTTTTAGTAGAGACGGGTTTCACCATATTGGCCAGGCTGATCATGAACTCCTGACCTCAAGAGATCACCCACCTTGGCCTCCTAAAGTGCTGGGATTACAGGCGTGAGCCACCATGCCTAGCCTTATTTGTTTATTTATGTTTATTTATTTTTATTTATTTTTATTTTTTGAGACGGAGTTTCACTGTTGTTACCCAGGCTGGAGTGCAATGGCATGATCTTGGCTCACCACAACCGCCGCCTCCTGGGTTCAAGCAATTCTCCTGCCTCAGCCTCCCGAGTAGCTGGGACTACAGGCGTGTGCCTCCATGCCCAGCTAATTTTTGTATTTTTAGTAGAGACGGGGTTTCACCATGTTGACCAGGATGGTCTCGATCTCTTGACCTCATGATCCACCTGCCTCGGCCTCCCAAAGTGCTGGGATTATAGGCATGAGCCACCGCACCCGGCCTATTTGTTTATTTTTAGTGTTGAATTGTTTGAATATCCTTGTATATTCTGGATGTTGGTCTCTTGTTGGATGAATAGTTTGCTAATATTTTCCCCCCATTCAACAAGTTGTCTTTTTATTTAATTGTTTTCCTTTGCTGTGCAGAATCATTTTAGTTTAATATAGTTCTGTTTGTCTCTTTTTATTTTTGTTGCCTGTGTTTTTGAGGTCTTTGCCATAAAATCTTTGCCTAGACCAATGTTCTGAAGTATTTTCCCTACTTTTACTTTAGCAGTTTTATAGTTTCAGGTTTTATGTTTATGTCTTTTATCCACCTTGTTTTGATTTTTGTATATAGTGAGAGATCGGGTCCAATTTCATTTTTCTTTATGCGGCTGTCCAATTTTCTCACCATCCTTTATTAAAGAGGGTGTCCTTTCCTCAAGACAAGTTCTTATTGGCTTTATTGAAGATCGGTAGGCTGTAAATATATAGCTTTATTTCTGGGGTCACTGTTCTATTGGTCTGTGTGTATATTATTACTATGCTGTTTTGGTTACTATAGCCATGTAATACATTTTAAAGTCACATCATGTGATACCTCTGGGTTTGTTCATTTTGGTCAGGATTGCTTTGGCTATTCAGGCTTTTTTGTTGTTGTCCCATACAAATTTGGAGATTTTTTTCCTATTTCTGTAAAAAATAATGTTAGTATTTTGATAGGAAATTCCAATCCATGAGTATGGCATATCTTTCTATTTGATTATGTCCTCTTCTATTTTTTCTTAAATCAATGCTTTGTTGTTTTTCTTGTAGCATTCTTTTACCTTATTGGTTAAATTTATTCCTAGGTATTTTTTTTTGTAGCTATTGTAAATAAAATTGTCTTCTTGGTTTCTTTCTTACCTTTTCATTATTGATGTATAAAAATTGTACTGATTATTGTATGTTGATTTTTGTGTCTTACAAATTTATTAACTTTATTTATAAGATCTACAATTTTTTTGGTGGAATATTTATGTTTTCTAGATATAAGACCATATATTCTGCAAAGAGGGACAATTTTTCTTCTTCTTTTCCATTTTGGATGCCTTTTACTTCTTTCCGTTGCCTGATTGCTCTGGCTAGGACATCCAGTACTGTCTTGTATAGACATGGTGAAAGTAGGGATCCTTGTCTTGTTCTAGTTCTTAGATCAAAGGCTTTCAGCTTTTCCCCATTCAGCTGATGTTAGCTGTGGATTTTTCATAAGTGGCTTTTACATGTTGAGATATATTCTATGCCTAATTTCTTGAGCATTTTTATCATGAAGGGCTGTTGATCTTTTTTTTTTTTTTTTTTTTTTTTGAGGTGGAGTCTTGCTCTGTTGCCCAGTCTGGAGTACAGTGGCATGATCTCAGCTCACTGCAACCTCCACCTCCTGGGTTCAAGCAATACTCCTGCCTCAGCCTTCCAAGTAGCTGGGATCACAGGCATGCACCACTACACCTGGCTCATTTTTGAGTTTTTAGTAGGGATGGGGTTTCATCATCTTGGCCAGGCTAGTCGAACTCCTGATCTCAGGTGATCCGCCCACTTCAGCCTCCCAGATTGCTGGAATTACAGGTGTGAGCCACCGCGCCTGGCCAGGGCTGTTGAATTTTATCAAATGTTTTCTCTGTATCTGCATTTTTTCTGTTCTTCATTCTGTTGATGTAATGATGTATTATATTTATTGGTTTGCATATGTTGGACCATCCTTGCATCTTTGGGATAAATCCCACTTGATTATGGATATTATCTTTTTAATGTGTTGTGGGATATGGTTTGCTAGTATTTGTGTCTATATTCATCATGGATATTGGCTGGTAGTTTTCTTTCTTTGTTGCATCCTTGTCTAGTTTTGGTATCAGGGTGATGCTGGCCTTATAAAATGAGTTAGGGAGAATTTCTCCCTCTTCAGAGTTTGGAATAGTTTGAGGAGAATTGATGTTATTTATTTTGAAGTTTGCTAGAATTTGGCAGTGAAACTATCTGGTCCTTGACTTTTCTTTTTTCAGAGACTTTTTATTACTGATTCAATTTCATTACTCATTATTGCTTTGTACAAATTTTATATTTATTCGTGATTCAATCTTGGTAACTTGTATTTGTCCAGGAATTAAACAATTTTTGTAAGTTTTCCAGTTTGTTAATGTATAGTTATTCATAATAGTCTCTGATAATCTTCTGTGTTTGTGTGGTATCAGTTGTAATATTTCCTTTTTTTATTTCTTATTTTATTTGGATCTCTGTTTTTCATGGTTAGTCTAGCTAGTGGTTTATCAATTTTGTTCATTTTTTCAAAAAAGCAGTTTTTCATTTTGTTGATCCTTTGTGTTATTTTCTTCTTTGTCTCTGTTTTATTTATTCTTCTCTCATCCTTATTATTTCTTTCCTTCTACTAATTTTGGGATTGGTTTCTTCTTGCTTTTCTAGTTCCTTGAGGCACACCATTAGATTATTTGGAAGCTTTCTACTTTTTTTGATGTAGGCATCAAAATGTTGTAGGCATGCAAAATGTGGTCTGATAAATACTTGATATAGTTTCAGTTTTTAAAAAACATATTGAGACTTATTTTGTGTTCTAATGTATGATCTATCCGGGAGAATGTTCAATGTGCTGATGAGAGAAATATAAACTCTATAGCTGTGGGATGAAATGTTGTTTACATGTCTGCTAGGTCTATTTGTTCTAATGTATAGTTTAAATCTAATGTTTTTAAATCTAATATTTCTTTGTTAATATTCTGTCTGGATGATCTGTCTAGTACTGAGAAGGGGTGTTGAAGTTTCTTACTATTATTGTATTACATAATCTCTCTCTTTAGATCTAATAATATTTACTTTTTATCTGGTTGCTCCAAGGTGCATAGATTTAGAATTGTTATATCCTCTTGCTGAATTAATCCCTTTATCATTATATAATGACCTTATTTGTCTCTTTTTACTGTGTTTAACTTAAAGGCATTTTATCTTAGTTGCTCCTGCTCACTTTTGGTTTCTGTTTACATAGAACAACTTTTTGTCAACCATTTACTTTCAGTCTATATGTGTCTTTACAGGATAGATGAATTTTATTAATATGTAGGCAGGATATAATTGGGTCATTAAAATATATGTATATATTTAGCCCCTGTATCTTTTAAGTAGAAAGTCTAGCTGATTTACATCAGGTTTTATGTGAGGGCTTATTCATATCATTTTATTAATCGATTTCTGATTGTTTGTATATCCTTTGTTCCCTTCTTTCTTCTTGTTTATTATTGTGGCTTCTTTTTTTTAGAGTATCATTTGAGTCTTTTCTCTTTCTTGTTTTTTTATTTGCTTGACCAGTGAATTTTATATTTTTGTATGTTTTCATGTTGGTAGATATTCTTTTGTTTCAAGGTGGATATTGTTCTTTTGCTTCTGGCAGATATCATTCTACAAGCATTTCTTGTAGGAGCATTCTAGTGATTAAGAATTTCTTCAGTTTTGCTATCTGAGAACAACTTGAGTTCTCCTTCTCTTATGAAGGTTAACTTTTCTGAGTGTAGTACCCACCATTCAGCATTTTGAATGTATCATTCCATTCTCTTAAGGTTTCTGTTGAGAAATCCACTGTTAGTCTGATTGAGTTTCCCTTAAAAGAGACTGAATGCTTTTCTCTTGCCATTTTTACAATGCTCTCTTTGTCTTTGACTTTTGACATTTTGGTTGTAATGTACTACGAAGAAGACCTTTTTCAATTGCATTTATTAAAGGATCTATGGGATTCCTATATCAGAATGTCTAAATGACTTGCTAGCCTTTGGAAGTTTTTATCTATTATTTTGTTAAATAGGTTTTCGAATCCTTTTGTTTTATTTTTGCCTTCTGGGACACAAACTATTTAATGGTATCCTATATTCATGTAGGCTTTGCTCATTTTTTCATCTTTATTTTTATCTGACTGGATTATTTCAATATTCCTCTCTTTAGTTTCTGAGATTCTTTCTTCTGCTTGATGTAGTCTATTGAGCTTTTAGATACATTTTATATTTCACTCAACTAATTCTTTAGTTCCAGGATTGCTGTATTCAGCCTTAAAAAGAAATGAATTTCTGTCATATGCTGCAACATGGATGAACCTTAATCACATTATGCTAAGTGAAATAAGCCACTCCCTAAAAGACAAATAATGTGTGATTCCACTTATGTGAGGTGTCTAAAGTAGTCAAATGCAGAGAAGCAGAAATTACAATTTACCAGAGGGTAGGGCAGGAGGAAAAAGGGAATGGTTGTTCAATGGGTATAGAGTATCAGATTTGTAAGATGACAAAGTTCTGGAGATCTGTTTCACAAGAATGTAAATAAATACACTTAACACAACTAAGCAGAACACAGAAGGAAGATAATACTTTATAGGAAGATAATATTTTGGTAATAAGCATATGGGGAGATACAAACTGTTAGGCTTCATTCCTGTTGTTATGCAAATGCAAAATAAATGTGAGAAACAAAAATTGTTTTGAAATACCACTTCTTACTATACTTTAAAAAAAGTATTGAGTATAAAGTCAAATAACTT
This sequence comes from Ateles fusciceps, assembly GCA_036589455.1. Taxonomy (NCBI): domain Eukaryota; kingdom Metazoa; phylum Chordata; class Mammalia; order Primates; family Atelidae; genus Ateles; species Ateles fusciceps. The sequence continues at coordinate 4,724,864 of JAZHEH010003005.1, read as the reverse complement.
GTCATTTAACACTCTCAATTATAAACTTTATTGCACTTATGCCTATAATAATTTCACTGAACAAGCACAGAATAGATTTCAACTGCAAAGCCCTCTTTCTCTACTACTTTTCTCTTCCTTTAAACTCATCCTATTATCCCCTTACTATACTCCTTTCCTTTCAAAAAGTCGCCACAGAAAAGATTATTTTTCTGGAGGAATAAAATTACTTCCCAGGATTAGTATAGGGATATATGAATTCAATAATAGCTTTAAAAGATGACCTTTAGATATATTAGAAGATGATCTAAATGTGAAATCCTATGACTTTATAAGATTGTTATATTTGGTTTATTGGATTAATTTATTTTAAACTTTCCATTTTTGCATTTGATCCAATGAAGCACAGTTACACAGATTTAGTACACAGACCACCACTTAGCTGAAGGAATAAAGTAAACTGTTGCCTTATGTTGATTGTTATAGTAACCTGTTTAAAAATCAGATTTGATGGAATGTCCAGTTCTCATAAAACTTTCTTACCATTTTCTAAATGGTCTTCATAGAATTTTTAGAAATTACTTCAACCAAATCTTAAAAACACTTGGTTTATGATTATACTGGCCAACTAAAGTACATTTTTTAAAAATAAAATGTGTTATTTGGCAGGCAGCTGTCTACATGGCCATTTATGTATCTTTATTTAAAGAAAAAATGTAAGAGATTTCCTAATGTGGCCTCCTCTGCACCCCAAGCTTTTACTCTTTGAAAAATGCATGAGTACTTTCCTTTGGAAATCATGTAGCCTACACATTTTTTATAAAAATCACAGAATGTGGGAGTATGGACAATTTATTATATATCTGAGAACATCAGAAACCATGAAGTTTGATGTCATATTGTCTAAAATAGCCCATGATGTAAGGCTTCAGGGCCTGGTGTGGTGGCTGACGCCTATAATTCCAGTGCTTTGAGAGACAGAGGTGGGAGCATCACTTGAGGCAAGGAGTTCAAGTCCAGCCTGTGCAACACAGTGAGACCCCATCTCTACAAAAAAAATTTTTAAAATTAACCAGGTGTGGTGATACATACCGGTAGTTCTAGGTAGGCAAGGAGTTCAAGTCCAGCCTGTGTAACATAGTGAGACTCTATCTTTAAAAAATCTTTTTTTAAATTAACCAAGTGTGGTGGCATGCACCTGTAGTTCTAGCTACTCAAGAGACTGAGGGGGGAGTATTGCTTGAGCCCATGAGTTCCAGGTTACAATGAACTATGATTGTGCCACTGCACTACAGTCCAATTAACAGAGTGAGACCCTCTTTCTAAAATGAATACATACACACACACACACACACACACACACACACACAACACAAGCCTTCTCCCAGATGTTCTTAGACTGCTCAACTATGTAATTCTTTTTGTTGTCTTTTTCTTTCACTGGCAGCTATTTAATCAATTGTGTTCACTAATTGCCCGCTTGATGAAATAACAATGTGGCAGGCATACAGGGAGTCATAAAGGGAGACTTCATATTATATCGTAAGATCTTCAAGGTCTTCATAATCTAATATCAGGCACTGATAGGAGGATATAATAAATATCTATAATTGTCCTTGGCAGAGAGGGTACTAAAGTATGTTCTGTTTTCTTATTTGTGTGTGTGTGTGTGTGTGTGTGTGCGTGCGCGTGTGTGTATCGATATAATGGAAATTTTTAAAAGTAACCCATTATGGAAATGAGCTAATGAGCTTTGGGATAAAGATTGCTGGAATGAGTTTTGTGACTAATTTTGGGAGAAAGATGGATTCTGATTGGAAAAAATGGCAAGCGTGTGGCTTGAACCAAGAGGATGGCAAGCAATTATCTGAACATGGAGCCATTTGGTATAGGACCTAAATATATATGAGTAGAAGTTTGAATCTGATATAGGAGGAAGTCTGAAAACCGCTACAAGCAGAGGTATGACTAAACTTATAGATCAGGAGAATGCTTTTTTTTTTTTTTTGGCTTTAATTAGATAAATTGAATGAGGAAAGCTGGCATAATTGTGGGTAGTAAAGGCAATTAAGATTGGGACTTGGGCTACAGCTACAAAATTAAATTAAAATTTTCAGATGACCTCAGGGGGCTATGTGACTCCACTCAACATCCAAATGTTGCATCTAAAAAATCATTAAAAAAATATTTCCGAACATTTTTGCCTGTTGTCATAGATACTTCAAGACTGAAGGAGAAAATAATAATTCAAAGGGAACACGAGATGGCAGCAGTTATATCATATAAAGAGAAAGATTGGGGGAAAGAAAAAACATTTGAAATTATTTTTAAAATAAAAAAATACGTAGCACCTTATTCTTTATGTGCTGTATTCTTTTTTAGTACAGAGATTACTCAGTCATTGGTTTCATGCTTCACAACACATATGAGGTTCATTCTGACTCTGGTAAAAATTCTACTCCATTACATGTGATTGTTTCCTAAAATAAAGCTGTTGCTGTTTTCTGCAGATTACTGTTCCTCTGTGTTATCTGAGGCAGAAGAGTTCTGTATGTTGCAAATTTGTTTTAAGTGCTCCAGCATTGCTTTTCTTCCTCTTCTAGTGTTTCCTCCTTCTTCATTTCCCACCTAAAAGAAAAATTGTATCTTAGCATTTTTGTAACTTGCAAACCACAGGTCAACACTCAGTTAATCAAGGCTTGAATATGTAATCATTGGCTTATTGAGTCATCTGTTTCTCCTTGTTTATTCTTCACTGACTGCCTCTTGGGCAACACAATTCATTGGCACTTCTGGAGAGTGGGCGAGGAAAGTGGGAGACTCAAGTAGAGTGAAATCAGCGCCACTTCAGGATAAAGTTTTTAAAGAATTGTTTCATATGAGGTTTCTGTATTTCCTGGATTTTAAAATTGTATGTGGCCTATGAAAATACACATATGAATAAAATATAGAGTTAGCAACTAATAAGCAAATACTTTTCATAGTATATTTTCCATCACTGATTAACCAGATTAGTGGTTTTAAGTTGCAGGGAGGTTTGCCAGGAAGACCTTAGCAGAAAGAATATCAAATTTACTTGGATATACCTTAAGGGCAGGTCAGTCTATTCCTTGACATAAGATCAGATTTGAAGCAATCAAGTTCAGTCACTCTAGAAAAGTGGCAAATTGTTAGCAAGATTCCAAAGAACCTTGACAAGAAGAAGAGATTAAAGACTTTCTAATTCTAGATGATTAAGAGATACAGAATAAAATCTTAGACTCTCAAGCTATATACATATGAATATAATCATGAAAAGTAAATATCATCACAATAACCTGCGCACACTTAATTCTTCCTTCCTATCCACTCTCTTCACCTCCCCAGGACTGCCCAGGGTATACTGAACCCAGCATTCTAACAGTTTCATTCTCCTCTCCTCACTCTTATTTCTATCACTCTCTAAGCTGTCCACCATGATGTACTATTACAAAAGAATTTTAAAACCGGTGCCGATACTGTCTAAAAGATCCTCTGTTATAAAGGCTTCAGCAGGGTAGAATTTCTAATAAGAAACAAGCAGCTACTCACTGAAAGTCCTCCAGAAATCCTCATTGTGTTATAATCCAAATTCCGGGATAACAAATAGCCTGCACACATTAATTTAGGGTGGAATTTTCCGGTTTTGTTTGAGTGATGAAAAGAAAGCAAGTATATTTTCTTTGCTGTTGTTGTTTGGGTTTGTTTTGTTTTGTTTAGAAACAGGGTCTCCCTCTGTTACCTAGGCTGGAGTGCATTGGCACTATCAAGGCTCACTGCAGCCTCAACCTCCTGGGCTCAAGTGATTTTCCTGCCTCAGAATCCCAAGTAGCTGGGACTACAGGTGCACACTACCATGCCTGGCTGATTTTTTAATTTTTTGTAGAGACAAGGTCTCCCCTATGTTGTCCAGGCTGGTCTTCATCTCCTGGGCTCAAGTGATCCTCCTGCCTCAGCCTCCCAAAGTGCTGGGATTACAGGTGTAAGCCACCACGCCTAGCCTTGCACTTTCCATAGAGACCTCATAATAGGATGTCTATTCCCATACAAGTTCCCTTGTTGGAGTACTGAGTTCAGTATGCCCTGGCCAGTCCTGGCAGGGAAGAGAGAAGAAGAAGGGGGAGGCATGGAGAGAAGAAAGAGATTATCTGAAAAGTGACACCTGCTTTTAATTTATATGTCTGCTTCACCCTCTGCCGACGATTCTCCTCATTTCCTAGCATCAATCTTGTCTTGATCTAAAAACTGCTATTTTTGGCTGCCTTAGTTTTTCCGTGTTTCCATATGGTTGAAGTTAGGTCATTGGTCTAACGGGTTTTAATAAAAACATGAATGAAAAAAAGTTTTTCACTGCCACACTATTCAAACCCACATCACAAGGAAAATCTGTATTTGGGGATTTACAATTTACCCCACAAGGTTTCTTACACTGCTTTCATGGAATTTTAAGGATAAAAAGCTCTCCCTATCCATTTTGTATGTGTGAAATTGGGCATCGCTAATATTCATGTTAAACTGAGCTCTTCCCAAGCAGGAAGATAAATACTGGAAAATACTTACATAACATTAACTAACGGTTAATCATTCTTTTAAACACTTGACATATCACTCTTTAAATTGTCAATTAAACATGTTATTATTCCTATTCTACAGATTACTAAAGTGAGGTACAGAGTGTTAAAATCACTTGCCTGAGTATCTTTGTATTGAACGCAGAGAGTGAGGCTCTGGAATCTGGACTTGCAAATGCAGTTAACAACCATGGCTTAAAGACCATTTTCAGCTAATATAAATTACTGTTAAAAAAAGTTTAAATATTTTGCTTTCCAAAACTATTGTCCAAATTGTGCTAGATATTACATAAAAGAACCATCTAGGGATCATGTAATCTTAAAACAAATCCAAACATGAGAAATGAGGTTTGCCTTTATCCCCCTCCCATGTAAAGGTGCTAATATTGTCTGAGTAAATGAATTCTTTTATGAATGTCAATAGAATAAAGTATGTAATACGCACATAAATATTTTGATCATTGTCTCTACTTGTGAAAATTGAAAGTAGTCTCTGCTTCATTAAAAATCTGTATAATTAATGTAATTTAAATGAATTATATACATAATAGAATCCATGATCAGGATTTTTGAAGCTTCATGACAATTATAGACACTTCACAGTATAATTGAGCTGTTAGTAATTAATGATATTCGGCAAAGTTATTTACCTACCACAACCTTATTATATTTGCTTTGTGCTTATTAAGAAGAAATCATTTCATAAGAGGATAAAAAATGATGACAAAGATGGATGAAAAAATATTGGAACTACATTTTCCTTAGTAGTTTTAGTCATATTGAATGAAAGCATTAGAGATTTGAAATGTATATTTATCACAAACATTGTTATATTTCACATCTGTAGGTTCTTAACAGAAGTTTTTCTTTAATTCCATCATGGTTTTGGGTTTTGTTAATACAATGCAAAAACAAGAAGTCAATTCTGTTTTAAAAAACTATTGAAAGAGAAAAGAATCTACAAAATTTATTAAACATAATTGAATGAGCAATTGTTACAAATCTTTATTCCTAAATTCCCCTAATATATTTAATATCTGTGGTGGAAAAAGCATATCCCTATAGAAACCAGAAAATGTTGGAAGCAGCATATTCTGGTTCCTCCAAAAAGCATTGTGAGGTAAGTATATTTTTTATTTTCCTAACTTTGTTAGCCTGCCCTTTTATATTATTGCTAAACTCCCCCACCTGTCTACTATTGTAGAAGAATTGCAACCTGGCCCCCCACAGCTGGTGGCAATGACTATGCTGTTTCTTAGACACTAATGAGCAGTAAAGTCTCATGAGACTCCACTGATCTGAACCATGATATTAACTGTCTTCTGGAATTGGCTCCTTCTGTATGGCTCCTGGGTGGTTAGATATGGGTCCCTTTTCCTAGGCAAGCACAATAGGGACTCTAAAGCTTAGACTGAGATACTCTAACAGAATCAGCAGTAACAACTTTGCTCATTTGTACCACTCTGATTAACTTGGCATGTTCCTGAATTTATACACATTCATTCCTCAAGAAGATATATCTGCTTGCTACTCTGGATATTTTATTAATATTAGCACGTATTATAGAGCTTTTCCATGTACCATACCATGAGCTGAGACCTTTCTATTTTTGCTTACCTCAATGAGCAATTGTGGATATGCAGTCCCACAAGGAGACCTTGAGATGTGAAAAATAAAAACAGTCACACATCAGTGAACAACTATTCTAATGATCAGTTTTATAGAATCTTTTATTTGGGGGAGGTTTCGGGGATGACTGTGTGCTAGATCCAACTAGGAGAGCATCTCTCAGGGACATGCATAGTAAAGCATGGGGTATGGTCCAGGCTGTCACAGAAGCAAATCTTGGGTGGCCTGTACTGCAGGAAGGAGCAGCCAACACCAGACATATGAGGAGGGCCAGAGTCTGGAGTGTGAGAAGGTCTTTGAGGCATTTAGTAGGAAAAAAGCATTTAAAATCTCTGAAATCAAGAGTGTTCTGAATTAGAGCACAGGCCCTGGAATCACTCTGCCTTTGTGTTGAATCCGAATGTAAACTTTCTAGATGAATCACCCCAGGCGAGTTTCTTAACCTCTTGGTGACTCAGGGTTCTTTCTCACCTGTAAATATGGTCACACTGGAACACAGGCCCCCTTATTTGTTTATGTGCTGTCTATGACTGATCTCACTAATAATGTCAAAGTTTAGTGGTTGCAATCGAGACAGACTAAGACTGAATGTCCTGCAAAGCCTAAAACGTTTATTATTTGGACTTTTTTTGGAGGAACTTTGCCAAATTTGCGCTAGAATGATAGTTCTTAACTGGGGTGACAATCCCTCCCTATAGGGAAACATGGAGGGCATTTTTGGCTGACACTATGTCTAGAGAGTGCTTCTCCTAGGACCTAGAACACACAGATGGCAACATCTTTAATGTACAACAATGCCACACAATGAAGAGTTGTCTTCCCAAAATGTCAGTATATCCCCCACTGTTAAACATTGACTTTAGAATCTCCAAATAATATTGACTAAGAATAGGTACACTAAAATAGGAAGAATCCCTATCTAATTTCTGATTTTAATTGAAATAAATTTAGTCTTTCACTGTTTAGAGTACTGTTTGCTGCAGAATGAGGGTTTAGAAATCATGGTGCTGGATTTAAATCCCTTATAAGCAGTGTGGCCTTGGGCAACCCAGTGAGTGCTTCAGTTTCCTTATCTATAGAATGGTAATAATAATAGTGCCTGCTTCACAGAGTTGGAATAAGGTAGAAGAGGTTAAACACACATAAAACATAAAATAATGCCTAGTTTATAGCAAGCACTCAACAAGCGATGATGATGACGATGATGATGTTGATGATGATGATGATGATTTGGCATATTGGTTAAGGTTGCAAGTAGGAGAAGTCCTGGGTATGGTCAGTTACATAAACAGGGGGTTATTGTCCTCATATAATAAGAATGCAGAGGTGGGTGATTGTTGGCATAGGTTAAGTAGTTTAACAACAGCAAGGCCGATGTCTCTATGGTTCTCTTGTCCTTTACCTCATGGTCCTGATATAGCTGTGGCAGCTTCAGCCTTCATGTCCTCGTTCTGAAGCAGGAGGAAGAAGTATGGGTCCACCTGTCTCGTTTTATCAGGGTAATAAAACCTCTCCCAGATTCCTCCCAGCAGACATTGGAGCCATCCTGTCTAGGCTTGAATCCTGACTTTGCCACTTACTAACTGTGTGATATTGAACACATTTGTTAACTTCTCTGTGCATCAATTCTCTTATATGCCACATAGGGGGTGCTAGTGGTATACATCCATCTCAACGCCTTGCTGTAAATAGCGGATGAGCTATAAAATTAAGTCCTTCATAGAATGTTACTCTTATTTTGTGAGATTCTACTTGTGTCAAGTGGTTTCCTCAGAGCTCCTAAATTGATATGCTTTCTCATGCTCTGTGTCTTTCAAATTGTTTTATCTGATAAATTCTCTTTTCTATCAATCAATAATATAATATTGCAATAAATTCAAATAAATAAGTAATATTGCAACATATACAAATATATATGTATATGATCGTGTTGTCATTCCCTTTTGTTTTTCATGATGGAAATGTTTAGTACACTCTGTTCACCCTAGCATGGCCAAGGTTGTTTTTGTTTTCCTATAATCATTTTGCTGTATTTTTCAAACACAGATTATAATAATGGCATTTGATCATATTTTTGGCATATCTCCTAAAATACCAATAAAATACTTGAATATAAAAATGTAACTTAAGCCTCCTGTTTAATGCTATTATGAAACATTTATGTAGCGCTTTATATTTAAAAAGTGCTTTACAGTTACTTATTAGTTAATTGTACTGTTAAACAACATTAACCATCTGGCCAAATCAATGATTTCAAATTGTTCTACCAGTTGGTAGCTGAGGAGTGAAGAGTAAAGTCATATTGGATTTTATTCTTGAAGAAAAAAATCCTTGTTGAAAAAAGATATTCAGTAACTTCAGTTATTTGGTACCTGGCTAGTATTTATGACTAATGTAAAAAGGTTTTAAACAAACTTTGCTTAAGAAAGTACTTAATTTAGGTCACATATCACACTGGGGTGAGACCTTTTGTAGGTCGCTATTTAAACATTTAATTTCTGGTGATGTGACACCAAAAACCTAATGTTTAATTTAATTTGACTGATCTCAATTACCTTTTCCTTACTCTGACTTTCTGTACCACTTTTTTTCTTTAGTATGTAACTATATCATCATCTCATTTGGATCTCTGGTTGTTGATTGCCTTGCTTCTCCTATTGGTTTAGAAGTTTCTCAAAGGCATACACAGTGGAACTGTCAAAAAAAAGCTGTCATTTTAATTATCATAACCAGCTTTGATGTAAACAGGATGCTATTATAGTTAATTCTTAGAAACTGTATAGATTAGCAAAGCCCTCTTAATTTAGTCATCAGTGAAATATAACGATTCACGTTTCTATTCTGGTTAATGTAATTAACTGAGTTTAACCATATTTAGGTCCTCAATTTTTAAGGGATCAAAATACATAATACTAACTAAAATTTAATTTTATCTTTTATGATTCAGACAACACTTTCAGACTATACCATTTCTTAAAATATGGTGCTATAGATATAGAACAAATAGAAGAGTGGCCCAAATTAGCATAAACTCTGGGAAACTCTGTCTCAATGAATGGTAATGGTAGGAAATTAATTGTAATGGGCTCTAGTTATAAGTATGAAATTAGAAGGCCTTATAAGTTACTTGTTGTATTGAACTTCAGCATGTATAGCTTATGTTTTGAGAGATCAACCTTAGTTCGTATTCTATTTAATATATATCACAATGAGTCACATTTAGAAGACTTTTACCATATGTAATTAACTTGCTTATTCATCTAGCAAACATTTGAGAGCCTGCTGACTTCAAAATGGTGTGCTAATCTAGATTCAGTGCAATCATCACTATCAAAATACCAATGACATTCCTTATAGAAATAAAACAAAACAATCCTAAAGTTTATATGAAACCCCAAAAGATCCAAAAGAGCCAAAGCAATCCTAAGCAAAAAGAACAAAACTGGAGGAATCATATTATCTGACTTCAGATTATATGACAGAGGTATAGTAACCAAAGCAGCATGGTATTGGCATTAAAACAGACACATAGACTAATGGAGCAAAATAGAGAACTCAGAAACAATCCACACACCTACAGTGAACTCATTTTTAACAAAGATTCTAAGAACATACACTGGGAAAAAAACAGTCTCTTCAATAAATGGTGCTGGGAAAAATGGATATTCATATGCAGAAGAATGAAACTAGGCCGGGCATGGTGGCTCATGCCTGTAATCCCAGCACTTTGAGAGGCCGAGGTGGGTGGATCATGAGGTCAGGAGTTTGAGAACAGCCTGTCCAACATGGTGAATCCTCGTCTCTACTAAAAATACAAAAATTAGCCAGGCGTGGTGGTGTGCACCTATAATCCCAGCTACTCGGGAGGCTGAGGCAGGAGAATTGCTTGAACCTGGGAGGTGGAGGTTGTGGTGAGCTGAGAGTGCGCCACTGCACTCCAGCCTGGGCTACATAGCAAGACTCCGTCACAAAACAAAAAAAAAAACAAAAAAAAAAAAACAATGAAACTAGACCCCCCACCTCTCACCATATAAAAAATCAAATCAAAATGGATTAAAGACTTAAAATATAAGACCTCAAACTGTGAGACTACTACAAGAAAACATTGGGAAACTCTCCAGGACATTGGTCTGGCTAATGACTTCTTGAATAATACCCTACAAGCACAGGAAACCAAAGCAAAAATTGACAAATGGGATCAAACAAGTTAAAAAGCTTCTGCATAACAAAGGATACAATCAGCAAAGTGAAGGAACAACCCACAAAAATGGGAGAATATTTGCACACTACTCTTCTGACAAGGGATTAATACTCAGAATATATAAGGAGCTCAACCCTATAGAAAAAAAGTCTAACAATCTGATCAAAAGCTAGAAAAGATTTGAAGAGAAATTTATCAAAAGAAGACATAAAAATGGCAAACAGGTATATGAAAAGGTGGTCAGCATCACTGATCCTCAGAGAAATGCAAATCAAAATTACAATGAGATATCATCTCACCCTAGTAAAATGGCTTATATCCAAAAGACAGGCAATAACCAATGCTGGTGAGGATATAGAGAAAAGGGAACCCTTCCTTGTACACTGTTAGTGGGGGTGTAAATTAGTATAACCACAATGGAGAACAGTTTGGAGGTTCCTCAAAAAACTAAAAATAAGCTACTATGTGATCCAGCAATCCCACTGCTGAGTATACACCAAAAGGAAAGGAAACCAGTATATCAAGGAGATATCTATTACTCCTATGTTTGTTGCAGCACTGCTTACAAAGATTTGGAAGCAACCTAAGTGTCCAACAATACTAAATGGATAAAGAAAATGTAGTACATACACACAATGGAATACTATTTGGCTATAACAAAGAATGAGATCCTGTCATTTGCAACAGCACGGATGGAACTGGAGATCATTATCTTAAGTGAAATAAGCCAGGCACAGAAAGATAAATTTCACATCTCCTCACTTATTTGTGGGATCTAAAAATCAAAACAATTGAACTCATGGACATAGAGAGTAGAAGGATGGTTACCAGAGGCTGGGAAGAGTAGTAAGGGGCTGGGGTGAGGTGGGTATAGTTAATGCGTACAAAAAATAGTTAGAAACAATGAATAAGACCTATTATTTGATAGCACAATATTGTGACTATAGCTAACAAAACCTTAACTGTATATTTTAAAATGACTAAGAATGTAATTGGATTGTTTATAATTCAAAGGATAAATGCTTGAGGGGATGGATACCCAATTCTCCATGATATGCTTATTTCACATTGCATGCCTGTATCACAACATCTCATGTACCCTATAAATATATACATCTTCTAGGTATCCACAAAAAATTTTTAAAAACAAAAAAACTCTGTGCTAGGCAACAGTAGTGAGAAGAGCTGAATATGATCTTGTCCTCAGGGAGCTTATTCAGAGAGAGTTCATTATATGGACTAAACTGAATAATTATTCTAAATCCATATTCAAAATCCCATAAAGATTGTGTACAATATTTCAGTTTAGTATGAAATGTCAGTGGCAATAAAAGGCATTGGTGCTGTTTTCTTAGGCTTCATTTTAGTAATTTGTTTGCAGAAATACGTAATTCAGACATTTCTTCTTTGACTCATGAAGTAATTAGCGGTAGCCTTAGAAAATAATTCATGTCCTTTCTTTTTTTTTTTTTTTGAGACGGAGTCTCACTCTGTCACTGAGGCTGCAGTGCAGTGATGTGATCTCGGCTCAATGAAACCTCTGCCACCTGGGTTAGAGCAATTCTCCTGCCCCCCAGGTTCAAGCGATTTTCCTGCCTCAGCCTCCTGAGTAGCTGTGATTACAGGCGCGCACCACCATGCCCAGCTAATTTTTGTATTTTTAGTAGAGACGGGGCTTCACCATGTTGGTGAGGCTGCTCTCGAACTCCTAACCTCATGTCATCTGCCTGCCTCGGCCTCCCAAAGTGCTCATGTCCTTCTTGACTCACTGGAAAGGTAGCAATATTAATGAGAGAAAGCATTGTGATTTTTTTTGAGTAGTAAAATCATTATTAAATTCTATGGTAAGACTGGAAACTACAGAATTGGATGTTCTGTAGTCCCAAAGGACAAGCCTTAGAGAAGGGACAGATATAAGACTATCCTGTGTTTGTTTGAGAATAACTTCATTAGTATTATGATTCAGGAATAGTAGTGGGAAATCCATTACAAACCAGAATAATTAGTTTGAATTTAAATGGCACCATTATTTAGTAACTCCGTTATGCCTCCTCTTTACCCCAAGAAAAACCACAGGATTACTGTCAGTTTCTTCCCTTGAACACAGGTAATCAGATGAGACCTATCCTCTTTCTGATACGTTCTACGAATGATGAATATCCACAAAAGCTTTTGCCTAATGTTTTAAAACTCACATTTTAAGAAATATGCATAGTTTCAGTCCATCCTCTTTAGCATACATTAGCAGAAATTGAGAAATCAACATTATTATTTTTATGTAACTCGAAAGTTGATTTATCTTCTCAAAAATAGAGTTGTTGAAAATTTCCCTATAGGTTGTAATTTTCAACACTTTAATAGTTTTGTTTTCTTCTGAACTTTGTATTGAATCTCTAAAGTAGTTAAATAACAGGGGTTTTATAAGGGAGTTACAAAGCCTTACATGTTTTCAGTAGGGTCTTTGGGAATAAGTGGATGGCGAAAATCTCACTTTGCTAAGATCGGAGAGATCTTTACAACCTTATTTCTACTTCAATTTAGTTGTTTCCTTAAGCTAATTAAGGTGTATTAGTTTGGGGGAAACTCCATAGGAAAAAGGAAAATGTTAAGGAAACATAACCACACTAAAAGATCAAATAAAAGTTAAGAATATAATTTACTTGTACTACTTTATTTTCAAATATACTTTTACTCCTTATTTAATGATAGATTGGGATATTCTTTTTAATATTACAGAGGTTCCATGAAATGCAAAGGACATTAAATTTTTATAGAATACTATAAATGGTAGTCACATCTTTGCCTTTAGAAGTTACAAAACATGGGCTTTTCTTAAAATAGGTAGAGTGAGCCATTCCCACTCCCTCAAGTTATTTTGACCCAATTGAATGCTTTAATATCAAGAAAATGAAGTTAAATTATTTTACAAAAAATCTCACAATTTGTTACTATGGTATACTACTTAGAACCCCTGAAACCCAATGTTTTATATATATATATAATATATATATTTATATATATATATAAAATAAAATATATAGAAATACATATAATAAACATATATAAATGTACATTTTAAAAATACATAGAAATAAACATAGTTATGTCCAAACTCAATACTATTATACATCAACACTTGCCATCATGAATTAGTAGTTTGGTTGCTTGCTTCAGCCAAGATTTTGTTATATGATTATGATAACTAGCTATTTCTGCAAGAATTCAAATGAATGTTTTCTTGCAAGGTTGTTGATTTCTTTAGCTACTACTAATGCAATAAAAGTAATCTTTCCAAGCTCAGGAACAAGCAACAAAACCCTTAATTTGAATTTATAGCCTTCAGAGACAATCTGCAGGACGACTTAACTGTCCAAGCAATTTATTTTAATTAATATGATTTGTTCTATATATTTAAGTAGGAGAGTTATATACCAACAAATGAGACAAATAAGAATGCTAACAGTAACATTTTAAATAGTTATGGCTTAGGGAAAACATAAACGGAAGCACAGCCATCAGTAATAATGGAATCTGAACTTTTCTGTTACCAGTAAATCATCCACATCTCCATAGAGACTTCATTTCCACCATTGGATTTTAAACAATTATAAGAGTTTAGATAGAAGGCCAAGGTCATACTATTTGGCCAGAATTTAGTGCTGAGGTAGAAAAATGTCACTTACTAAGAGAAGTGTCAGGACTACTATATACTACCAGAACCATATTGCTGATTTTCTTCAGAGTAATGCATAATTTAATCAATCAAAAGAGAAACATGTTTTTTTTTTCTGTTAACTTGATATATCTGGAAATTTTCATGGACTATGCTCTATAGACACTTGGTGTTTATTCCATATATTTAACTGTTATGTTAAAAGACAGTTAAACTGTGTAAGAAATACTGCTCTGCTCTAAAAATCATAAAAACAATTCTGTTTTCATCAACAAAAGTATTACATATTTACGAATCTAAAGTTATCAAAAATTGAGGGGTGTTTTTACTAGCCTATGTAAAGACAAAACCAGTTCTTTAAACAACACAGTTGTCACAAGGCCAAACATGGACTAACCTCTTCTGGAAATGAGAATCTGAATAAAAGTATCATTTAGAAACACACAGTCTATTAGCTGAAGAGCCTGTTTACAATTGTGTCATTCCAACTAACAGTAATATTGTGTTTAGAAAAGGATTTGAAATATAAACCTGGTTCATATTTTGATTGAAATTGACTAAGAAGTTAAAAAACTTAAAACTGGCCGGGTGCGGTAGTTCATGCCTGTAATCCCAGCACTTTGGGAGGCTGAGGCAGGTGGATCACCTGAGGTCAGGAGTTCAAGACCAACCTGGCCAACATGGTGAAACCCTGTCTATAATGAAAATACAAAAATTAACCGATGTGGTGGCACATGCTATAATACCAGCAACTCAGGAAGCTGAGACAGGAGAATCACTTGAGCCCAGGAGGCAGAGGTTGCAGTAAGCCAAGATCATGCCACTGCACTCCAGCCTGGGTGACAGAGAAAAAAAAGATATAGAATTCAGGAGAAAATGACAACTTTGTATGGTTGATGGTGCCTTTATTCTTTGTCTGAGTCACTGCCTATATGTTCATATTCATAGAGATTCCAAAGTTCATTCTTTTCATTCTTTCAGAAATTAAAGTATTTATTGAATGACTACTATGTTCTGGGCACTGTATGGGTTTGGGCATGTAATAATATCAATAATAACAGCTAATACTTATTTAGCAATTTCAATTTCTATGAGGCACTATTCTAAATACTTTGCATATATTAATTCATTTAGCCCACACAATTTTATGAGATGGGTTAACTATTATTATTGCTACAGACCAGGAATTACTCAAAGTCACTGATCAGTGGTGCAGCCAAGATTCTAACCCAAGCAACTGGATCCAGAGTTAATGCTCTTACCCATTATGGTACGTCTCCTACTGTAAGCTATGTCTCTCTAAGTCTCTATGTTTCATATAACAATAGTGAAACATAAACTACTCTCATGGAGTTTCAGATCCACTTGAGATACCATTACTTTCACAGCGGTGGCAGATTAGCAATGTCTCAAAATATTTATCATTTTAGCTACTTGGGGATGACATCATCCATTCCTCTATTCCTTTCCTTACTCCTGGAAGAACTAACAAGAAGTACTGCTAGGCCGGGCGTGGTGGCTCATACCTGTAATCCCAGCACTTTGGGAGGCCAAGGCAGGTGAATCACAAGGTCAAGAGATCGAAACTATCCTGACCAACATGGTGAAACCTCGTCTCTGCTAAATATACAAAAAACTTAGCCGGGCATGGTGGCATGCACCTGTAGTCCCAGCTACTCAGGAGGCTGAGGCAGGAGAATCGCTTGAACCCAGGAGGTGGAGATTGTAGTGAGCCAAGATCGCACCACTGCACTCCAGCCTGGTGACAGAGCGAGATTCCATCTCAAAAAAAAAAAAAAAAAATACTGCTTCCTCCAACTTCATGCTGCATCAAGGAGGTTGAGAGGCAGGTCTAACTCAGTGGTGTCAAGTAGGCAGGTAATGTGGCTAGAAGGCTGACAGTCTGCTGTACACATAGACTGTAACTATTCCCAAGATAAGCCGAAAGGAAGAAGGCTGGAACAAAATGAAAATGAAAGCTTCATTCAAAGCTTACCTAAACACTACAATGTGGAGGGACTATAGGGAGCTGAGGCTTAGAGTAAGTAACTTCTGATGTTACAAAACAGGCCCTGGAGATCACAAAGTGATCTTTCTACCTATCATACCAGCCCCAAGGAGTTTGGAAAAGAGCATCCTTGAACAAAATAGCTGAATTTTACATGAAATGTGTGCTCATCACATCATTCACGGAATATGACACGCTTTCATCTCACCATGTTTTGATGGGTCAGAAAGGTCAAATGATTTGGTAAACAGAAGCATTAATTATACAGAAAGAGTGGCCTAAGGAGCCAAAAACCCCTCTGAATCATTTGAAACTAGTACCAACATCAATGGACTGAAATTTTGATAGGCGTGTGATATGGTTTGGCTGTGTCCCACCCAAATCTCATCTTGACTTGTTACTCTCATAATCCCTACATGTTGTGGGAAGAACCTGGTGGGAGGCAATTGAATTATGGGGGTGGGTCTTTTCCTGCGCTGTTCTCATGATAGTGAATGAGTCTCACAAAAGGTCTGATGGTTTTAAAAACAGGAGTTTCCCTGCACAAGCTCTTTTTTTTTTTTTTTTGCCTGCTGCCGTCTATGTAAGATGTGACTTGCTCCTTCCACCATGATTGTAAGGCCTTCCCAGCCTTGCAGAACTGTAAATCCATTAAACCTCTTTTTCTTTCCAGTATCAGGTATGTCTTTATCAGAAGTGTGGAAACAGACTAATACACAGTGCAAATGCCTTTGAATTTTTGTAAAATAACTTTGATATCTACTTGAATGTAACTTCTATGAAGGTAAAGACCTTGTTTATCATATTTACCACATTGTCCTTAGTGCCTGGAACATTGGCAAGTAATACATACTCAGTAAATATTTAAGTGAATGACCCCTCTTCAGGAAAATGTCAGCAGAATTAACTTTTCCTCAAAACAAAATCTAGCTTTAAAAACGTTCTTGACCCATGTATGTATTTTGCTAATTATAAAATTAGATGGTTTAATTAAGATTATTTGCCATTACTGTAATTCCCTTCTTCTGTACTCTATCTTATTCCCTTGAAGGTGGTAGTGGCAATGTGATGATTTACTCTAACCAATGAAAATAAGTGAAAGAAATGCACTTATTCCCCTTTTTTAGTAGAAGATACTGAGAGAGTGCAAATAAAACAGAAAGATCCTTAAGACATCCCAGTATATGCAGAGAAAAAAACAAAAAAGATACATGATAATGCGCCTCACTATATTTCAACATTGAATGTCCCATTAGGCTTCCACACAGAAGATGGTGACGTGAGATTATCAGATGTTCGGGAAATATTTGTCATAGAGTTAAGAGAAAACACATATATAATAATAAAATAGATGGAAATAATTTACATAGAAGATAAAAATTATAGAATTAAAGTAAATTAGAGTAGAAAAAGCGTTGGAAATCTTCTGTGTACTTCTCCATTTTACAGAAATGGATGCCCAGAGAGTACAGTTTGTCACAGGTCAATCTTGGACTTGAACCCAGTACTCTTGATTACTTGTCTGAAATTCATTATTACCATGTCATACTAGCTGCTATAATAGACTGATACCCACAGGGCTCAGGGTCAGGACTATCAGTTTTGCAAAATGTATGGATAGTTGCTTAGAGCTATTGACTGGCTACATACAGATTGACTACAGAGAAATCTCATAGTCTACATGTTAGCTATTCATTACTGCATAACAAATTATCCCCCAAATAGCAGCTTAAAACAATAAACATTTATTAATTCACACAGCTTTTGAGTGACTTATTTGGTTAGTTCTAGCTCAGAGTGTCTCATATGTTTGTAGTCAAAATGACCCAAATTTTTGTCCAGCAATATAGATAAAGCAAGCTTCTTTAAGTTAGAAACCTTATCAATATTTAGGTAAATGATTACTTCTAGAACTTTGTTTGCCTCATCTATTTTTTGGCTTTGAACTAACATCTGTGGACCCACTATATTAATGGTCTGCTTTCATTGCTCACATGCAATGGAATGTGGTAGAAGGTGTATGAAATTTTACAGCCAAGTTAGATTCACTCTTGAGTAAAGTAAATTAGCCTCATATTGGCTTCAGTTTTTTCATCTTCAAATAAGGATCATAACACCTAATTTGTAAAGTTATTGTGAAGATTAAGGTAATTTAGGCAAAGATTTGGTACTGTGCTTGGCATATGAGGGATACCTCATAAATGAGGGTTGGTATTATTACTGTCCCTCATAATACCTTGTTTTCTAGATATGAAGCTATTATTTTTAGTTATAAAATTAAATTCTGGAATAATTTATAGAAAATAACTATTTTAATTTATAGAAATAGATTAAGCAAATGTGAGACAATTGGCAACACTTCTGTATCAATCTCTTTCAGTTACCAGGGCAAATACCATAGGAAACTAGGGAATGAGAACAGATGCCTGGCCATCTTTTCAGGGTTTCTGCTTAATACTTCTCTTAACGTTATAGTTACTGTTGCACACTAAAGCCATTGGAAAGGTCACAGTGGGAAGAGTTTGTCTCTATTCTATGATGTCTGAAAGACACTCAAAGATTGGGAGACACTCATCTGAAGCATTTTATTCACATATCTAGTAGGTGATATTGGCTATCTGAGGGACCTTCAGCTAATATGGTTAGCAGGAGAATCTACACTTGGTCTTTCCATGTGGCCTGGGCTTCCTCATAACATGGCAGCTTCCTGTTGGTCAGATTTCTTACATTATAGCTCAGGGTTCCAAGAGCAGTGTCTCAGTTCAGAAGTTGCGTTGCTTTTTATGATCCAGCCTTGCAATTCACATAGCGCCATTTCTAGCACTCTATTGGTTACAAAGGAGTCATCAGCTCCCAGATTCCAGGGGGAGGAAAACGAGGCTCCACCTCTTGATGGGGGCATGGCAAGGTTTTAGAATAGTATGTGAGTGGGTGGATGTACTGTTGCCATCATCTTTAAAAAATGCAATCCACCACACTTAGAGAAGTGAAGTAGGGACCATTAGGTGGGCAGGGCAAGCCTCAGAACAGGGGAGAGCAGCATAGAGGCTCCCAGACATGCTTACACACACTCACCTCTACAAATCATCACAACCTGCTAGTTTTCATTCTAGATCCTAGACTCTCCAATTGTACTCATTTGATAGCACTTAGGCAAGCTGTGTTGTTTAATAGCTGCATGAAATGTGGAATACATCATGTATTCAGACTTTGTGTCTCTTTCTAAGATTCTTGGCTTGATCTCTTTCTTGCTTTTTCAACTTAAAATATTTAACATGAAATCACCACTGCAATGTGGGGCTGCCATAGACAAATTTGAATGTTTAATAATTTATCATTTCTACTTTCGAGACTTTTACTCTATAAGTTATAAACAAAAACAAAACAAAGCAAAGGCCAACACATTAACCAATGGAAGTCTAAGCTTTGGAAAAATCCAGAAAAGTAACACCAAGTCCAAGATCAATTGAAACTCTAAGCACGTTTTGCCTTCATTTCTCCCTTGTTTCTAATTTAATAAATGTTTTTCAGAATGGAGTTTGCAAATCCAAGTAAAAAAAGAAAATATATATGTATATGTATGTATATATATATATATATTCAGAATGCTTACTTATTCCCTTTTGGATTCTGCGTCAATTGTGTATATTTCATAAATATAAACATAAGACATATTTGCTAAGGAATTACATTTGTTGATGTGGCAGCCTCATGGCTTAAAATATAAAACATTCATACCTTGTCAATTATGAATTACATTTCCCCATTTGTATAGAATATGGAACTTGTTTGAGTACTAGCTAAAAATGTACGTGATACTATTTCAGATGTAAGTATTGCTTTAAAAAAAAATCAAGCTTATCCTGCCTTACGAGGTCAAACAACATCTGAAAACTATAATCCTTTTAAATAAAAAAAAACTCTGTCCTTTGCTAATTTATTCAGATTTTTTCCTACTACATCCAATTACCAACCCTATCAGTCCATTCCCTTTGATTTATCTTTTAGTCAGATGAGTGTCATAATAGGAAGGCAGCATGAATACCCTTTAATACTTATAGATTTTTTTTTCAAACTTAAACTTATTCCTTCCTAAGCAGAATTTATGCACCGACTCACTCTCACAGCTATCACCCTGGATGCCCTCTTCCCATTTCATTACCATATTGTGGATGAACAAATCATTGGTATGGTATTTACCTTGATAGGCAGTGAAAAAAAAAGTCTTGCCCCTAAAAGCTATGCCATGTTTCTAACCCTTCTTTATGAGGCATCTTCCAGCAGCACTCTCATTGCAGAATAAATGGTAGCCAAACTCAGATCACTGGTACTTTCCCTGAATGAAATCCTACATAGTATGCTGTTAATTTAATTAGAAACTGGCCTGCTGTTATATCTTCCCAATTAGCTCACCCATTATCTCTCATATCCTAAAATACTATCATTCTCCAGATAATAGGTTATTTCTTCAAACATCCTTGTCTCATTGCTTCCAGATAACTGGGTCTGTGACCCTGTTTCCCCTTATAGTCATTTTAACATCTGTCATCACAACTTAAGGTGTGATTATGTCTAATAATGTTTTATTTTTGCAGTGAGTACACGACAGTTATTGTCATATACAGAAAATTCTGACTGACAGTTCCAGAGCTTTTTGGCAGCAGAGAAAGTCCTGCCAAAAAAACCCCATGTTGAAATTTGATCCCCAGTGTAACAGTGTTGGGGGTAGGGCCTAGTGAGAGGTGTTTGGGTCATGGGGGCAGATCCTTCAAGGACTCGATTAATGCTCTCTTGCAAGGGTAAGTTCTCACTCTCATCAGAATAGATTAGTTCCCAAAGACCGTATTGTTAAAAAAGAGCCTGGCTTCCCTAGTTTCTCTGTCTTGCTTCCTCTCTTACCATGTGATCTCTTTGGATGTATTCACTTTCTGCCATGAGTGGAAGCAGTATAAGGCCCTCCTAGATGCAGCTGCCCAATCTTAAACCTTCTAGCAAGAAGAATGATAAACTAAAGAAACCTTTTTTCTTAAGAAATTACCCAGCCACAGGTATTCTGTTATAGCAACACAAAACAGGTGAGGATACCCCTCATTAGTTCCTTAATATGCAATAGAACTGATAGTGTCTATTGTTGATTAATATGCTCAACTTTGTTGTAAAGTCAGTCATTATAAACAAGGTCTTTGCCAGCTCTTTTCATTATAAGCACCAGGAAATACTCAAGAGAGTCTTAACTAAACAATTCAAAATTATCATTAAAAGTATAAAAAGCCTGTCATAGACCAATTCTTCCTCCACATTAGCTAGAACATGAACTATACCCAAAGAGTACTTCAGGAATGTAACAGATTAATGACCCAATGGAATAAACATTTGACCATTAACAAGCACCAAGTTTGAACAATTGCTTAAAAAACAAACAACCTAACCTTGTTTTATACAACAGAAACAGATTCATTACTGCTGAGATATGCTGCATCTCTAGTTTCATTTTCACAAAACTTCAGTATACCTCCATAGAATTCAGATTAGTTCTCTCAGTTACTATGACATTACCATTATTAGTGTTCATAGAAAGTTCCTATTTAAAAGCACAACAGGGGAAATTACTACACAGTATCCCCCACCCCAAGCAAACGCATAAAAACACCAATGCACACCACAGATAATGAAACATTGGGAAATGATAGGAATAATCAAGAAAATACTTTATGTGGAAAATTCAGCTCTGGGTTTAGATATTGGGTCAACTTTAACCAATGTTACAATATCATTTCATTATTTTTTAAATCTAGAAAAATGTCACCAATCAAATATTATAAAGAAAACTATCTATTTATTTATAAAATGAAACTAAGCTATCGAGCAATGGAATACTGTGAAACATCATTAACCTTAAATTCTATATTACATGGAAGCAGAAAGAGTACAAATAAACAAGTCAGATTGCATACCGTCAAATAGTTCGTTTTAACTTGCTCCTAGATTCTGTGGGGTCTTTTCTGGGTTTTTCTTTTTTTAATAACTAGAATTTGTAGTCCATTCCTATTCATTTGCTACTAACCTGGCATTTCCTGAGGGATCTAAAAATTGAAATGAAGAAGTAAAACCACACTTTTCACAGAGAAGAGCCACTTCTAAAACCCCCTAAATTCCTCTAAGCTTTGAAATGTCTAAGGTTGTGGAATCTATTAATATTGGAGTGGGAAAGTGAAGAAAAATCATAATGCAGGACTATGGGTATCTACACTTCAAACCATGAGCATTGATGCTGCCTGTGGTCGAATGGCTGTGTATTATAATTTGTTAGACAATGGTAATTAACTAGTCTAGACTCCTTTCAAAAACTACTAAGCTACTAAGTGAGTTAGTCTTATAAGCCATACAAAACTTTGTAGAACAGATAACTGAATAAAATACTCATGTATAGAAATACATATTTTTGAGTTCCTACTATGAACCAGGCAATATATTAGGCATAAGGGATAAGACAGTAAATATGACAATTATTGTCCCTTCTCTTATGGAACTTATACCAGTGGCAAAGACAAATTTTGGACAAGTAACCAAATAAATGAATTAATAAATGGCAGTATTGTAAAAGTCAGTATCCAAGTCTTCTATATTTCAGTAAGTGTTACATTTTCTATAAATAGATCCTGCATATTTTAGTTAGGGTTATTTCTAGAAATTTTATGGTGTGTATGTTGCTATTATTCATATAAGATTTTCCTACTATTTCCTCTGTTTCCTGCTGGGATATTGATTTTTGTTGTTGTTGTTGTTTTTTAGTATTCCATAGCCTTACTAATTTCTATTTAAGAGGATTTTGGCATTTTGGGGATTTCTAAGAAACATTCTCTGCAGTTACTAACCTTTTTTCTCTCTTCCTTTTCTTTTCATTCCACCAATTAGTCCTTTCTATTAGTTATTTCCAATTTGCATCTTATTGCACTAACCAGAACTTTTAGAATACAGTTAAATAAAAAGGAGATTGGGAATTCTGTCCCCGCCTTGATTTTAATAAGAATTCTGGTTTTACTATTAATATTATATGATGTGATCTGTCTTCTTAGATATCCTTTTTTATGAGAAGGAAGTCTCTTTCTTCATGTTTTTCCCCCTTAAGATTTTCTTAGAAATTGATTCTTTTGAGTTCTTAATTTTGATTTCTTTCTCAGTTAGCTAGAGTATGACTTTAAATACTTTTTTTCAAGAAGGATATTTGGTGATACAAGTTTTGAATTATTGAAAAACAAAATTCTGCTGCTGTCACACACAAACAACATTTAAGAAGGGATAACATTTTTAGGCTAGCAATTTTCTCCTTACAATACTATAAAAAGGTGGAAATGCAAAATGGTGCAGCCACTTTGGGACATGTTTTGGCTGTGTATTAACAAGTTAAATATACACCTATCATATAACCCAATTATCCTACTCCTAGCTATCTACCTAAAAGAAATGGAAATTTATATTCACATAAAAATATGTGAATAAATGTTTATAAGAGCTTTATTCACAACAATCAGAAATTATAGTCAATCCAGACATCCTTAAACAATTTCCTACAATGATATGCCACTCAGCCCTAAAAAGGAACAAACTATTGATTTATACAACATGAATTAATTTAAAATACATTTTTCTAAGTGAAAGAAGACAGAATCAAATGACTACATATTATGTGATTTCATTTTACATGACATTTTTAGCAAAGCA
This sequence comes from Ateles fusciceps, assembly GCA_036589455.1. Classification (NCBI taxonomy): domain Eukaryota; kingdom Metazoa; phylum Chordata; class Mammalia; order Primates; family Atelidae; genus Ateles; species Ateles fusciceps. Next base: position 4,701,063 of record JAZHEH010003005.1, on the reverse strand, counting down.
AAAGCATAGGTAGGAAAACCAATCTTTAGGGGCTGAGAATGAAAGGAGAAATTGTCCAAAAAAGGGTAACTCATAATTTTGGGGAGTGATGAAACTGGTCCATAGAAAAAGTGGTGGTGGACATGTGACTCTATGCAGTTGTCAAAACACAGAGAACTGTACACACACAGAGTGAACTTTCTTATATGAAAACAGTTGACAAATCAACCAGGATGTGGAGGAAAAGATAGAATGCAGACTGTGACAAGGAATCTAACTATATTACAATTAAATCACAAGGCTACACTGAAGGGAATAGGGGAAAAAGGAGCTGACTTTAAAAACTCTGGAAAGAAGTGTTTTGACTAGATACTTTAAGGCTGAAGAACAAAAGAACTGTGCATAAACACTGATTCTGATGTGTGTGTATGCATTGGTTAGTGCATACATATATTTCCTCACGTAAATATATGCACACATATTTCCTCACTCTATTCACTGAAAGAGGCTAGAAGCTACCCCAGTAGCAATGAACTGATATCTTGCTTTCTAAATTCCTTCTCCAATAAAGAAATAGGAATCTCTGGAGAAATAGCTGATTCTAGGGACTGAAGAAGGGATAATGCAATATGAGCCTGGAACATCCGAAAGTAAGGAAGTGAAGGAAAAGAAAAAAAGATGGGAGCATATTAAATGGGATAGCATATTAAACGGGACACAGCCAAAACATGTCCCAAGAAAAGTTACCAATTGCCAAAGTTGGAACAACTTGTGCAACAATGTAATGATAGCATTGGATTATAACCAAATAATAAAATAAATATACATGAATCCATAATAATATAAATAACTAAGTAAATGGGAGAGAAGTGACAACTCTTTATTATATAATAATTACAATTAATAAATACAAGGAATGAGAGAAATATAAATCATCATTAACCATGCAATAACAATCGCCACACAATGGATGCTAAAATTAGTGGGTAAAAGTTTATGCAAAAATAGGATATTTTTATAATATCAAAGCATCTCCCCCAAAGTATTTAGGATTTATAAAGGAAAAATATAACTTTACAGTGGAGAATCCTAAGAAATGCAAGCTTAACCCAATGATCAAGGGTAACATCACCAGTAATGAGACAAACAGACGTTATGTGATCCCTGATAAGATACACTGACAACCGTGCATCATCTCTATGTTTTCCCCTCAATAGCACATAACTTTAATCCAGTTATGAGAAATCATCATACAAAAAGAAACTGAGGCATATTCTACAAAATAACGGATCAGTATCTTTCAAAAGTGTCAAGATCATGAAAAACAAAGACTCCAGAACTGTCATAGATTGGAAGCAACTAGAGACATAACAATTAAACATAATGTGAGATTTTGGAACAGCAAAAAGACATTAATAGAAAACTGGTGATATCTGAAATAGTTCTGTACTTTAGTTAATAGAATTACCTACAACCAAGATTAGTTTCTTAGTTTTGATGAATGTTCTTTGGTTATATAAGATATTAACATAAGGGGACTTTGGCTGAAGGGTATTTGGGAATCCATGTACTATTTTTGCTAAACAATGCTACAGATACTGTACTATCATGCTATGGCATTTCATGTTTCAGAGAAGTTTAAGGTCAGCCTAATTTTTGTTCCTTTTAAGGTGACCTGCTTTATTTTTTATCTGCCTGAATACTTTAAATCTATTTTCCTCTTTCTTGAAAAACTGTCTTACATACTTTTTTTTCAGTGTCACAGAGTATTCAAATATTTTTGTCTGCTCTCCATATTAAACATGTTTCAGTAGTTTTTATTTTTTTCAGAGTGACTTTATTTTATTTTAGGCTGCAGCACATTTGGCCAAGCATTATTTGGGCTCTCTGGGTTATTCATCTTCAAAGTAGGACAGTGCTATTTAGACCACTTCTACCACTTGTGGTTCATGGAAAACCACTGATAACAGGTTTACTGATACACTGTTTTTAGAGTTGTGAGTTTTTACCATTTTTAGTATTCTTATAGTTATTTTATTGGGTAGTTTAAAGATATTTATTAACAGCTGCTGGGCAGAAGTAATGTTAAATCTAAAGCTACACTATCCAAAGTGTCTATATTTTTGAAATACCAATTTTAGCAATGTCTCCCAAGGTGTTTCCATTAAGGAAGATTATTTGCATTGTGAGCATTATATCTGGAACTCCTGTACTCCTGAATCAGAAAAGAGAATGTGAAATAGCAGTTCATATTTCACAGGATAATTAAAGCAAGAGATTTGGTATTCGTCTACAACAAGAATTACAAAGTTAGCTAGTGGCCTGGAAATGAGTGAAGCTGATTGCAAAATGAATATTTAAAAGTCCTTCTGACTTAATGTGCTTTTGTTTCCATTCCCTTTATTCTTTACGAAGAATCCTCTGTAAATATTGCTTTAAGGATTATCAGGCTTTAATTTTCAAACTCATCCAAAGGCCATAATTTAAACCATAATATTGGCTTTACAAATGTAAACAGTGATTGAACCACTTTCCTTTAGCTAATAGGAATGCCAATGAAATTAGAGTCAATTAAATAATTGCTTTATTAACCTAATGTAGTACTGCTGTAAGACATGCCATGGCACATCTAGCCAGGAGGATAGCTAGGAGAGAACAGGGCTACATTAAGGTAAAGAGAATAAACAACAGCATATTCTAAAAACCCGATCCTCAGAGAGAAGTAAAACAATTATTGAAATTTTGATTCATCGATTTCTTAGTTTAACTATGACTGAGGATGGAAAAATTCTAAGAGAGCTTGAAGGTTTTCATTTAATTCAAAGGATACTTAGTGTGGGATAAATTATATTTTCAGGTTAGGTTTAACTTGGCTTCTCTCATCTCTCTGCCTTCTGGACACCAGCTGCAGGGAACTGCCTTTGTCCTTGCAGTCTAAACCCTGGTTGCATCTCTTTAATGACTCTTCATTAGTGACTTACTACTGCTGACAGGATGTTTAAACTCCTTATCAACATATACAAACCTCTTTTGGACTTGATTCCTGCTCACATATCCAGTCTCCGCTTCTACCATTCCTCTCCCATCCTGCCCTTCAGTAAGACCTTCAGCGCTCCCTATAGACAATGCAGGCTCACTTCACCCTCCAGCTATTCACACCAAGGAAGAACTGATTACTTCCTGTGAGTTATTCATCTTTCAAGATATAACTTAAATGTCCCCCCCGCCCTTTTTTTTTTTTTTTTTTAAGACAGGCTCTCACTCTGTCACCTGGGCTGGAGTGTAGTGGCACAATCTTGGCTCACTGCAGCCTCCACCTCCTGGGTTCCAGTGATCCTCCTGCCTGCCTCAGCCTCCCAGGTAGCTGGGATTACAGGCACACACTACCACACCCAGCTACTTTTTCTATTTTTAGTAGAGACTGAGTTTCACCATGTTGGTCAGGCTGGTCTCAAACTCCTGACTTCAGGTGATCCACCTGCCTTGGCCTCCTAAAGTGCTAGGATTACAGGCAAAAGCCACCATGCCTGGCTGTAAATGTCCCTTCTTATGCCAACTTTTCTTTCCACTCTCCATCTCCAGTCTCACTCCTTCTTTCCCTAAGCAAGTATTGGGTATTTTTGAAAAAACTTTATGATAATTGTTTTCCTTCATGTAATACAGAGTTATGTAATTATTCACTTCTAATATTGCATACATCTAGAGATTATTTTCAGTTATTTTTTAAACTTCTGTGTCCCCCTACTATGTTATCCCCCTCTCTTTTTGATGGCAGGACTGAATCTATTATCTCAATAACTTCAGAACCTAGTGAATTATTTGGTGATTCTTCTCAGCAAATATTTGAGGACTGAATGAATAGATAGGCAGGTTGCACAGTGGTCTCTCTAGGAAGGTGGAGAAAAGGTTCTTGGTATTCATGGTTTTTCTTGTAGCTCACCTCCCAGCCCGTTCTGTCCCAGGTGGACAGAGAGCAAGGAAGAGAGTTTGCAGGTTTTGTTTTTGTTTCTTTCTGATTCAAGGTCAAACCACCAAAAAATTCTGTATAGCCAGAAATAAATCCTTTGGAAAGCATTATGAATTTTGTGACATAAAAAGAGATGTATATTTGGTCCCTGCTGCCCCAGTTCCTGACACAGAGCTCCTAAAACCCTTGTAATTTCCTAAGTGATAGGGATAATAGGAGCATGTTGTATTATAAATCTTTTGTTTTGGTCTTAGTCTCTGATTACTGATACAAGAACTTCTAAGACCCAGTGATAAGATTGTCATTTTGTATGCTAATGAGATGACTGCTGCCTGGGGTCCTGAATAGCTTCAGGATGGGGCTGGTTCTCAGAAAGACCAAGGCATGATTAGAGGGTTAAGACTTTCAGCCCAAACCCCTTGACCTCCCAAAAGGAGAAAAGGGCTGGAAATTGAGCTAATTGCCAATGGCCAATGATTTAATCAACATGCTTATGTGATGAAACCTCTGTAAAAATCCTAAATGACAGGATGTAGGAGCTTCTGGGTTAATGAACACACCCACAAACCAGGAGGGTGGCGCATCTCACCCTACAGAAGCTTTTGTGCTCAGGCAGGACCATTCTGGACCTCAGCCTATGTACCTCTTCATCTGGCTGTTCATTTCTATCCTTTATAATAAACCAATAAACATAACTGTTTCCCTGAGTTTTATGAGCCATTATACAAAATTATCAAAACTGTAGGAGTTGCGGGGAACCCCCAGATTTGTAGCCACGTCAGAAATGTGGTTAATCTGGGGACCCACCACTTGTGATTGTCAGTTGAAGTGAGGGGCAATCTTGTAGGACTGAGCCTTTAACCTATGGAGTCTGCACTAACTCCAGGTAGTTAGTATTAGAGTTAAACTTAATTGTAGGACACGTAGTTGGTGTCTGCAGAGAACTGGAGAACTGCGTGCTTTGGAGAACACAAGCATTTGGTATCATAAGTGTTGTGAGTAGAGAAACCATTTTCCTAGAGATGTTAAGGATGAAAGAAAGTGTGGTAGCAAGGGAGAAAGGAAATATGACTATGCATCAGGTGCTGTATTTTCCCTTCCATATTTATTATCTCATTTATTTCTGAAACAGCTATTCAGTGTAAATATTATCATGTTTATTTTTACATTTTACATTGGAATGCAAGGACACTTAAGACTCAAGCAGTCCTTTGCCATTTTCATAGACAAATTCTTACTCTGAAAAGGACAACCTACTTGCTGTCAATTTATGGTTTCTCTTCTGCTTTTAAACACATTGATCCTTTACACAAACACAAACCTCATACTCTTTATATTAGAATGTTTTATTTGCTTTTTGTTCTTAGTCTAAAAGGAGGGCATAGGCTGTATCTTCTCGATATTCAACAAAACCTCCTATTCTTTATAGATGCAAATATTTAAGAAACTCATGCACAGTTTTTGTGCTATTATCATGTAAATTATTTTAAAGAAGAATAAACTTATGAAAATGCATCTATTTATATATACACATATACACACATGGAGTCTAAAAAATATTAGAGTTTAAATGCAAAGGCCAGAGGAAACTCAGTCTTTGATATCTATTTAAATTTATCATTTCATCTTAAGTTTGTACCTCTATACTTTGTCAATGAAGAATCCACAACTCAGGCTGAAGACATTTCCCCATATGAAAAACTGGCAGCTGGGTGTATCCAGTTATCTACTGCACACCAAGCCACCTCAAAACTTAGTGAATTAAAACAATACGATTGACTATTTCTCACAATTCTCTGGGAAGTTCTTCTTGTCTTGCCTAGGTTTACTGAGCTGATAGCTCATCTAGTCAGGCTGGGGTTCTCTGCAGGTATTGCCTTTCATGCCATCTTAATCACAGGATGGTGGTTTTCTAAAGGGTAGCCCCAGTGAACAAGTTTCTACTCTCATCATGTTTGCTGATGTCCTTTGGCCAAAGCAAGTCAGAGGACCAAGCCCAGAGTCAGTACTGGATCCTGTGACTTGTAATTTATTGGAAGGTCATCACTATAACAATCGACTGCACTAGGCATCTTTATAACACACTTCAAACTATATTTCATATACTTCTAGGGCTGAGGACACACTTAATTAACTACATAGAGCCTTGAGGATGCTGAAGATTATTGATAACTACATATCAAAAGAATATGAAGTTTGGTTAATAAATATATGCATTGATTTAAGTGCTTCTTTGACTTCATACGGAAGCCACATATTAAACATTTCTATTCACCCTGCTTGTCTTTAGATACCCACTACAGGTTTTACCTGTAGCTACTGTATTAAATGCCAAGACCCTTCTTTATTTTAAGTTTTTCTCATATTCTGAGACCCTGGAGAATTACCCCTGTGCTCTGGTCTTACTTCAGCAATTAATACTCAACAACCTTTCCATTCACCACAGTAGGCTTGCAAATTCACAGTGTATGGAGTACATGTTCTGGATACACAGAGCTAAGTCGGGATATATAAAAATTCCTATTTCCAGTTTATTATGATTCTTAAAGAGTAGAGATTCAAAACCATCTGTTTAAGATATTGGCATAGGAAAACGGGCATATAATTTAAAATTAGAAAATATGAGCTTCAGTTGTATCATTTACTAGCAAGTTACATAATTTCTTTGCATCTTAGTTTTCTAGTATAGAAAATGGGAATATTAATAATAACTACCTTAATATTATTTGGAGCATTAACTGAAATGATTAAACAAAGGTCTGCACAGCAGTATACAAATGTATTACACAGTTCCCTTACCTGAAACCGTTGAGGTCATATTCAAAACTCAGACTTTGGAAAGGTAATACAATGCATTTTCTGTTTATTAAGTGACCTTCCCAACAGAGTATAGGGCAGAACTATACAACCAAACACATTAATGTATCTGCATCAAAACCTATAAACATTCATTTTAACTGGAATAAATTAAGACTATCGACTTATTAAAAAATACCTTTCAGTTTAAGAGTTTTGTGTATTTCAGAATTGTAGTTAAGGAATTGTATTTTATTTACATATAAGTTTATTTTTAATTTTTAAAAAATTTCACATAATCTTTGTTAGGATTGATCATAAATGTATATAGTATAGTATAGATGATTTTCTTTGATTATTGGTGCACCAATGCCAATATTTACTGACCTTCCTAAAGCAGTAAATAATATTTCCATTTGGAAGAATTATAAAAAGAGATTTTTTAGGACAACAAATGACATAAACAAGGGATATAGGATAATAAGTCAATTAATAGGTATTTAATTAGGTTATTTATGATGTAAAGTAAATGAGCAAATGTAGTGCAAAGTACATAGCAAAGTTAGTAATATGTACTATATGCCTTGTGTTGTATTTGACATTTTGAGTAAACAAATCCAATATAACATCTGATCTCTGCCTTTAGGAAGCACATAATTCTGCTCAGAGATAGACCAAACGTGTACAAATGAAGGAGCTACTGAGAAAAAAGCATTCTCCATTCATTAGAAACTGCGAAAGGACAGAGTTTGATAAGAGCAGGAGCTGGCAGAAAGAGTTTTGTGAAGGAAGTAGGACTTGAAGGATGCCTTCAATTTGGGTGGAGAAAAGATGACCAAAACCCAAGGGAAGACATGAGGGTGGACATATGTGTTCCAGAGGCAGAGAGGGACCAGTAGCCAGTATGTATAGAACAACAAAGGGATCAGAAGTCATATAGTAGAACCATTTGCACATGGACTTAGCCTGCTGGGAATAGTTCAGACTTGATCATATAATAGGAATTACTGCAAGTTCTTGAGCTGAAGAACGAACTCCTGAAATTGATAGTGAATAAAGGCAAGTTTGACACTGAAATACAGTGCAAAGGTGGATCAGAATTGGGAGAGACTGGGAACAAGGAGGCTGCTGATATAATCCATGCAGTCACATAATAAGGACTAAGACTGGGTCTCAGGGCTACGGAGTTGTTAAGCAGAAAGAAAAGGTAAATCTGAAAATTCTGATTAGATGGCATGAAGACAAGTGGCAAAGAAAACTGGCATTTTTAGCCAGTTTAGATTCAGACAGGCAGAACTGTTATGAAATTAGGGATGGTGGAAGCAGAAGTCCATTAGAGGGAAGGAAAAAAAGATGAAAAACAGAAATCTGAGAGCAGGGAGTTATTTTTTAAAAAGCAAATTCCAAGACCTAAACTCCCTCAAATTCGGAACTGATAATTTTGTCAGTAATGATTAAACTTCAGAAATGATGGTAACTCCTAAGTTGACAGCCTCAATTGTCAAGGAAAACAAATGGAGCACAATGTACATGCAATGGACTGGATATCTGTATTCCTCTAAAATTCATAGGTTGAAAGCCTGACAGCCAGTGTGATGGTATTAGAAGGTAGGAACTTTCAAAGACGATTAGGTCACAAAAGTATTGCTCTCATAGATTTAATTAGTACCCTTATAAAAGGGACCCCAAAGAGATTTCTTATCCTCTTTCTGCCATGGGAGTAGGTTACAATGAGAAGTTGACTGTCTACAACCCAGAAGAGGAGCCTCGCCAGAACCTGGACAGGCTAGCACCCTGATCGTGACTTAAAGCTTCCAGACTGTGAGAAACAAATGTTTACTGTTTGAGCCACCCAGTCTATGGTATTACGTTACAATCATCTGAAGTAAGTACACCAGGAAAATAAGACAGAACACTGTAACACATTTTATAAAGTGTTGATAATTGATAATAGCCTAAAGAATTACCCAGGGCTAATTTAGGGTTATTCAGAAAATTCAATTAAATAGAACATGCCACTTCAAAATACACAGGAGAAAGACTCATAGAACTTTGGAATGAGAAGAGACTTTAAGGCATTTATTGTAATTTGTAGGTATTTGGACCTCTCTATTTGATGAAGACTTCATATTTAACTGTGAGAAAGCTGTTTCTTATGCCATACTGATAGCTCTTTAATATCTGTTAGTAAAAATAAGTTTTCTCATACCTCTTTTGTACTCAATAACATGCCCCAGTTCTGGCTCTGCTTTCTGTCCTCTAGATTTACTTTTTCTAGAATATCATGTTAATGGGATCATATAGTACCTAGTCTTTTGTCTTTGGTCCTTTCACTTAGCATAGTTTTGAGATTCATTCATGTTTTTGAGTTATTAATATTTTGATATTTTTATTGCTGAGTAATATTTGATGGTAGAGATATACCACAATTGTTTATTCATTCAACAGTTGATGGACATTTGAGTTGCTTCCCACTTAGGTTGTTATGTATAATGCTGCTATGAACATTTCCAATTTCATCTTTGCATGGACATGTATATTTACTTGAGTAAAATAACTGGGAGTGGAATTGCTGTGTTCTATGGAAAATATATATTTAACTCTTCATAAAGTACTGTCAGATTGCTTTCTAAAGTGGCTATTCCATTTTTTATTCCCATCAACACTATATGAAAGTTTCAATTACTTTACATCTTTACCAACATTTATTATTGTCAGGCTTTTAACTGTTAGCCATTCTATTAGTAGTAGATATGTAGTACTACATTACATTGGTAGTAATTTACATTTCCCTGAGATGACTAGCAATGTTGAATAGCTTTACCTGTGCTTATGGCCATTTGTACATTATCTTTTGAAAAGTGTGTTCTTAAATATTTTCCTATTTTTACAATTGAGATTTCTTATTGAGTTGTAAGAGTTCTTTATACATGCTGGATTCAAGCCTTTTGTCAGGAATCCTCTATAAAAAATTCCTTCTAGTCTTGGCATGACTCTTTGTTTTCTTAATTATGTCTTTTGGAAGAAAACAAGTTTTTAATCTTGATGACAGTCCATTTTAACTTCATTTCTCCTTTTATAGTTTTTGTCTTTTGTGTCAAGTTTAAGAAATCTTTGCCTAACCTAGTGTCATAAAGATTTTCTTTCCTATGTTTTCTTTAGTTTAGTAGCTTAGGTCTTCATATTTTGTCAAAGATTCACTTTAAGTTAATTTTTGTGAAAAGGTGTGAAATAAGGATAAAAGCTATATGTTTCCTTATATAAATATCCAGTTGTTTCAGTATCATTCATTGAAAAGACGGTTTTTTCCTCCATTGAAATAACTTAGCACTTTTGTCAAAAATAAATTGACCATATAAGCATGGATCTATTTCTAGACTCTTTATTAAGATACATTTTCCTATATGCCCTTTCTTTAGCCAATTCTATACTCTCTTGATTAATGTATATTTATAGTAAGTCTTTAAATCAGGTAATGTTCCCCCTCCAACTTCATCCTCCCTTTTCAAAATTGTTTTGGCTATTCTGAATCCTTTACTTTTTTATATAAATTTTAAAATTATCTTGTCAAATAATCTTGTTTGAATTTTAATTGGGATTGTGTGGAATTTGTAGATCAATTTGGGGAAGATTGTCATCTAAAATATACTGAATCTTCAGTTCATGAACATGAATTTATTCCCCCATTTATTTACTTACTTTACCTTTTCCTTTTTTCTTGCAACATTTCACTTTCCTTTTGCAATGTTATATAGACTTAAGTGTTTGGGTCTTGCATATCTTTTGTTATTTTTATGCTATTTTAAATTGAAGTTTAAAAATTTTTATTATTAACTGTTTTTTGCTAACATACAGAAATACCAGATTTTATATTGACTTTGTATCATGTAATCTTGCTAAATTTATTCATTAGATGTAATAGCTATTTTGTGGATTCCTTAGGATTTTCTACATACCTGATCATGTCTTTTGCAAACAAGGACATCTTTACTTCTCCCTTTCTCATTTGCATGCCTTTTATTTCCTTTGCTTGTCTTATTGCGCTGGCCAAAATATCTAATACAATGTTTAAAACAGTTTGGGAGAAGATGTCCTTGCCTTATTACTGATGTTTGAGTATGGTATTAGGTATAGGTCTTTCATAGGTGCCCCTAATCAAGTTGGTATGTTCTCCTTTGTTCCTAGTTTAGTGAGAGTTTTTATTATGGAATGGTTTTGTCAAATATTTTTCTACATCTATTGCAATGACTGCTTCTTTTTCTCCTATACTTTTTTGATATGGTTAATTGAATTGACTGTTTTTCAGGAACATGTAAATAATTTAACTTAAATTGAAAAGTGAAGGATAGAACATTTAATGATAATAGTATCATTAAAAATGGAAAATAAAAACATGTGTCTTAATTTTACTTACTTGATGCACCCTTCTTAAAAACATCAGCAGAAAAATACCAAATGCTAGATATCTGAGTTAGTATGGGTAGGAATGGGATCTGTTCAAAAAATATTAGATCTTATCTAATATTTTTCTTTCTTTTCTGATTTTAAAATTGTTCATGTTTATTGAAAGTACTCATTTTTGCTTTGACATTATCTTAAAAATTTGACAACTCAATATTAAATTCCATTAAATGAATTCAAATCATTTGCTTAAAATCACATAGTTTTTCTATTGAAAAAGAGCTTGCCATCAGGTAACTTGTTTGTACCTCATTATGTAGGACAATTGTATTACCAGCTAAAAGTTTTAGCAGTGATTCATTCTTATTTATAATAAAAACAAAAATATTTCTGTAGTTAAATTTAACTATAGCATTTGGCTACATCCTGATGCTTTTGATTCCATGAATGTTTAATTTCATTCTAGAAAGAAAACATTTGCGTGATTAGGGGCAGGACTAAGCACTCATACTCACAAAATCCGAACACAAAAAGAAACAATTCATCATGCAGAAAATAGTCTCCATAAAAATACAGTTTCCTGAGAGGTAAATTATAAAAGTATGCATTTACTCAATCATTTTAAATGCCATAATTATACAGCCTGCTCATCAAAAGACTTTTAGGATTCATTAAAATCATAAAACAATTCTAATTAAATCCATATTTAAATTAAGTTTCTATAACTAACCTACATGGTACTTTAAATCAAACAAAAAAGTTGTATAAAAGATCCAATTAATTGTAAGTTTTTGTAAGAATTAAAGCCTAATTACTCTATGATTAAGTTTCTCCAAAATGTAATCATCAATGGCTCTATTCAGAAGAATTAGCCTTCTGTACCCCAGATGCCAGCGGAGTGCTGCAGCCTGTCTTTGACACCAGCAAACCTATTCATCTGAAATCAGCATGACTGTGGAAACTTTACCTCCACCCCCACTGGGGATCTAAGTGGAGAGACCAAACAAAGCTGCATATTTTATACAGATAAATGTCTCCCTATCTGCAGAATTCCCTATCTGATTAAATGGATTCATGTTCATCAGTGAATTAAAAAATCCATCGTCAGAGCAGGTTTTAGAAACAATGGCTATTTCAAAGATTCCCAAGTCAATGGGAAAAGATGCACAAAAAAAAGAATAAGATTTTCAGCTTACAGAGAACAAGAACTAGGCGTTCTAACTCTATGCAACTCTCTTTCTTAGCTGCTTGAAATGTTTTTCATTTTTATTAGCCCGACTTCCCACGGGAAAAGAAAATAAAAAAGCTCTGTGACATCGCTGCATCTTGTGTGTTCTCCAAAACTAATTAACCCTATGAAGTTATTAGGGCAGCATCATTTTTTCCATGACATCATACAAGGTGAAGGTCACTTCTATAATATTCTTGGCTTCATTCATGTAGTGCATATCCCACAAAATATAATTTATTGTAATTTCCCCAGTGCCCTGATAGCCAAGTGATTAGTTATTACGGTACATAAAAAGTTCAGACATATTACATATGATTTATAACCTCTATTTCTGATAATCTAATTTTCTTTTATGGTAAAAGAAATATACTATGTATGTTTTATAGATTGTTATTTTGAGGAAATCACTATTTAAAGTATCTTTTCATATGGATTCTGCTGACTGCAAGGCATTTGGAAGCTGAAGTGTCCAAATGATTGGGCTATAAGGGTGGTTCTTTATCTACTTAACAAGACTTTTTTTTTTTTTTGAACTACCCTTGCCTGTGCCAGTGACAGAATGTTTGTCTGGTTACAGGCCAAGTCAGGCCAGCACTACTTGCCATACACTCTTTAGACATTAGTGAAGAAATGATAGTTCTGGACCAACGCAATTGCATATAGGATCTAACCACAGCAGTATTTCCCTCCCCTCAGGTATATTCTCCCTAACTCAAAAAACCTCCAGTTCTTTGTCACAGAAACCTTACCTTTTTACATGTGGAGTCTGCTTTCTCTGCTTTTAGAGAAGGGGTTTTTAGAGCTATAACACATACATTTCTAGAACTCAGTTCCCCTCTCACCTCCTCTCCCCAATTATATTATCTTCATTTTTGCTGTGATCAAATTGTTACATGAATGCTAGCCTCAGTTGATTACATTAAAATTGTTTCTATAATACAAAGAAAGCTCCCCATAGTTGATTTGAGAGGTTCACATACAGTTATCATAGTAAAGGATAGGTATCAAAAAGGAAATCTGAACAGATTAGCTAGGTAAAGAAAGGACAGTCCATTCATCGTGTACCTGACTGTGAAGAGGAGAGCACATGAGTGAAGCTGCACCTGCCACGAGGGCCTGCCAGGACCCAGGGGGAGGCCTCTCTTTCCTCTATATCGGGTGTAAAATGGAACAGCATTTGTGACCTCTAGTGATCAGAATGCCACATTGAAAAGTCACACTGCTAAGACTTTGGACAGGATGGATCCAAGATGGCCAATTAGGAAAAGCTCAGGATTACAGCTCCCAGCAAAAGCACAGACGGTGAGTGGATGCCGCATTTCCAGATGGATTTTTATTGCCCACAGACCAGGAGATTCCCAGACGGAGGAGCCCCCACGGTCGCCAGCACAGCTGGTTTGGCCGGTGTGGCTGTTTTGGCCGGCGTGGCTGTTTTCGCTGTGCGGGTGTATTGACCAGTGCCCCAGCGTGGCAGCTGTCTGTACAAAATACACGGGTCTGGGCGCCATTTTATCTGGTGATTGGAGCTCCTGGGAGACAGAGTCACCCATTCAACTGATTAAAAAGGGGACTGAAACAGGGAACCAGACCAGGAGATTCCCAGGCAAAAAAGCACCATGAATCTCAGTGCAGCTGTTTCAGCCATGCAGTGCGTCCCCACACAGGAAATCACACAGATCTCAGTGCCTTTTCAACAGGCGACTGGAACACCTGGGAGACAGAGTCGACCATTCAACTCAAAAAAAACAAAAAGGGCTCTGAGAAGGGAGCCAGATGATCAGGCTTGGCTGGTCCCACCCGCACAAAAAAACAGCAATCTGAAATGATCTGGATTGAGAGTTTCACAGCAAGCACAGCTGAACCCGGGGATGGTCCAGCTCTGCGGGGGAGGGGCATCTGCCATTACCAAGGCAGTCCACCACTACAGAGATAGTTTGCCATTGCTGAGGCAGCCTGCGATTACGGAGAGAGTCCGCCATTATACAGGTGGGCCTCCACTGCCGAGGCAGTTCTAACTATACCCATATAAATGGGACTGCAGGGAAGTTCACAGGGGGAGCTGGGTGGAGCCCACAGCAGCTCAGCAAAGCCTCTGCAGGCAGACAGTGACTAGCCTGCCTCCTTGCTGGGCAGGGCAGCCCCGAAAAAGGCAGCAGCACAACAGAAACTCATAAATAAAGCCCTAACTCCCCGGGACGGAGCACCAGGGGAAAAGAACAAGGGGATTTATGAGTTCTCTGCAGCAGACTTAAACGTACCTGCCCAGCAGCTCTGAATGAACAACGGAGCTCACAGCTCAGCACTTGAGCTCTATAAAGGACAGACTCTCTCCTCCAGCAGCTCCCTGACCCCTGTATATCCAAAGAGTCACCTCATAAAGGAGAGCTCAGACTGATATCTGGTGGGTATCCTTCTGGGACAAAGATAGCAGAAGAAGAAACTGGCAGCAACCCTTACTGTTCTGCAGCAACTGCAGGTGATCCCCAGGCAAGCAGGGCCTAGAGTGGACCTCAGCAGTCCTACGGCAGAGGGGCCTGATTGGTAGAAGGAAAACTAAGAAACAGAAAGAAGTAACTTCATCATCAACAAACTGGACGTCCACTCAGAGACCCAATCTGAAAGTCAATAACTACAAAGACGACAGGTGGATAAATCCACAAAGATGGGAAGAAACCAGTGCAAAAAGGATGACAACACCCGAAACCAGAATGCCTCTCCTCCTACAAGGGATCACAACTCCTCACCAGCAAGGGAACAAGGCTGGATGGAGAATAAGTGTGATGAATTGACAGAATCAGGCTTCAGAAGGTGGGTAATAAGAAACTTCTGTGAGCTAAAAGAACATGTTCTAACCCAATGCAAAGAAACTAAGAACCTTGAAAAAAGATTTGACAAAATGCTAACAAGAATAAACAACTTAGAGAGGAATATAAGTGAATTGATGGAGCTGAAAAACAAAACACGAGAACTTCGTGAAGCATACACAAGTTTCAACAGCTGAATTGACCAAGCAGAAGAAAGGGTATCAGAGGTCGAAGATAACTCAGTGAAATAAAACGAGAAGGCAAGAGTAGAGAAAAAAGGGTAAAAAGGAATGAACAAAGTCTCCAAGAAATATGGGACTATGTGAAAAGACCTAATCTACGTTTGATAGGTGTACCTGAATGTGACGGAGAGAATGAATCCAACCTGGAAAATACTCTTCAGGATATTATCCAGGAAAACTTCCCCAACCTAGGAAGGCAGGACAATATTCAAGTCCAGCAAATACAGAGAACACCACAAAGATATTCCTCAAGAAGGGCAACCCCAAGGCACATAATCGTCAGATTCACTAGGGTTGAAATGAAGGAGAAAATGCTAAGGGCAGCCATTGAGAAAGGTCAGGTTACCCACAAAGGGAAGCCCATCAGACTCACAGCAGATCTCTCAGCAGAAACCCTACAAGCCAGAAGAGAGTGGGGGCCAATATTCATCATCCTTAAAGAAAAGAACTTTCAACCCAGAATTTCATATCCAGCCAAACTGAGCTTCATAAGTGAAGGAAAAATAAAACCCTTTGTGAACAAGCAAGTACTCAGAGATTTCATCACCACCAGGCCTGCTTTACAAGACCTCCTGAAAGAGGCACTAAACATAGAAAGGAACAACCAGTACCAGCCACTCCAAAAACATACCAAATGGTAAAGAGCATCAACACAATGAAGAAACTGCATCAATTAATGGGCAAAACAGCCAGCTAGCATCAAAATGGCAGGATCAAATTCACACGTAACAATATTAACCCTAAATGTAAATGGGCTAAATGCCCCAATCAAAAGACACAGACTGGCAAATTGGATAAAAAGCCAAAACCCGTCAGTGTGCTGTATCCAGGAAACCCATCTCACATGCAAGGATACACAAAGGCTCAAAACAAAGGGATGGAGGAAGATTTACCAAGCAAATGGAGAGCAAAAAAAGCAGGAGTTGCAATTCTCTTCTCTGATAAAATAGGCTTTAAACCAACAAAGATCAAAAGAGACAAAGAAGGACATTACATAATGGTAAAAGGATCAAATCAACAAGAAGAGCTAACAATCCTAAATATATACGCACCCAATACAGGAGCACCCAGATACATAAGGCAAGTTCTTAATGACTTACAAAGAGACTTAGACTCCCACACAATAATATTGGGAGACTTTAACACCCCATTGTCAATATTAGACAGATCAACGAGACAGAAAATTAACAAGGATATCCAGGACTTGAACTCAGACCTGGACCAAGCAAACCTAATAGACATTTACAGAACTCTCCACCCCAAATACACAAAATATACATTCTTCTCAGCACCACATCGCACCTACTCTAAAATTGACCACAAAATTGGAAGTAGATCACTCCTCAGCAAATGCAAAAGAACGGAAATCATAACAAACAGTCTCTCAGACCACAATGCAATCAAGTTAGAACTCAGAATTCAGAAACTAACTCAGAACTGCACAGCTTCATGGAAATTGAACAACTGGCTCTTGAATGTTGACTGGATAAACAATGAAATGAAGGCAGAAATAAAGATGTTCTTTGAAACCAATGAGAACGAAGACAGATACATCCCAGAATCTCTGGGACACACTTAAAGCAGTGTCTAGAGGAAAATATATAGCAATAAATGCCCACATGAGAAGGAAGGAAATATCTAAAATCAACACCCTATCATCAAAATTGAAAGAGCTAGAGGAGCAAGATCAAAAAAAGTCAAAACCTAACAGAAGACAAGAAATAACTAAGATTACAGCAGAACTGAAGGAGATAGAGACACAAAAAAACCCTTCAAAAAATCAATAAATCCAGGAGCTGGTTTTTCGAAAAGATCAACAAAATAGACCACCAGCCAGAGTAATAAAAAAGGAAAGAGAGAATAATCAAATAGATGCAATAAAAAACGATAAAGGGGATATCAACACAGATTCCACAGAAATACAAACCATCATCAGAGATTCTTACAAACAACTCTATGCACATAAACTAGTAAACCTGGAAGAAATGGATAAATTCCTGGACACTTGCATCCTTCCAAGGCTAAACCAGGAAGAAGTCGAAACCCTGAATAGACCAATAACAAGGTCTGAAGTTGAGGCAGCAATTAAGAGCCTACCACCCAAAAAAAGCCCAGGTCCAGATGGGTTCACAACCAAATTCTACCAAACATAGAAAGAGGAGCTGGTACCACTCCTTCTGAAACTATTCCAAACAATCCAAAAGAGGGGAATCCTTCCCAAATCATTTATGAGACCAACATCATCCTGATACCAAAACCTGGCAGAGACTCAGCAAGAAAAGAAAACTTCAGGCCAATATCCATGATGAACATAGATGCAAAAATCTTCAATAAAATACTGGCAAACCGATTGCAACAGCACATCAAACAGCTTATCCACCATGATCAAGTAGGCTTCATCCCGGGGATGCAAGGCTGGTTCAACATATGCAAGTCTGTAATCGTAATTAACCACATAAACAGAACCAAAGACAAAAACCACATGATTGTCTCAACTGATGCAGAGAAGGCCTTTGACAAAATTCAACAGCCCTTTATGCTAAAAAACCTCAATAAACCAGGTATTGATGGAACGTATCTCAAAATAATAAAAGCTATTTATGACAAACCAACAGCCAATATCATACTGAATGGGCAAGAACTGGAAGTATTCCCTTTGAAATCTGGCACTAGACAAGGATGCCCTCTCTCACCACTCTTATTCAATATAATATTAAAATTTCTAGCCAGAGCAATCAGGCAAGAAAAAGAAATAAAGGGTATTCAAATAGGAAAGGAGGAAGTCAAATTGTCTCTATTTGCAGACGACATGTTTGTATATCTAGAAGACCCCATCATCTCAGCCCAAAATCTCCTGAAATTGATAAGCAACTTCAGCAAAGTCTCAGGATACAAAATCAATGTGCAAAAATCACAGGCATTCCTATACACCAATAACAGACTTAAAGAGAGCCACATCAAGAACAAACTGCCATTCACAATTGCTACAAAGAGAATAAAATACCTAGGAATACAACTAACAAGAAATGTAAAGGACCTCTTCAAGGAGAACTACAAACCACTGCTCAACGAAGTAAGAGAGGACACAAACAGATGGAGAAACATTCCATGCTCATGGTTAGGAAGAGTCAGTATCATGAAAATGGCCATACTACCCAAAGTAATTTACAGGTTCAATGCTATCCCCCATCAAGCTACCAATGACCTTTTTCACAGAACTGGAAAAAACCACCTTAAACTTCATATGGAACCAAAAGAGAGCCCGCATAGCCAAGTCAATTCTAAGCAAAAGGAACAAAGCGGGAGGCATCACACTACTGGACTTCAATCTATACTACAAGGCTACAGTAATCAAAACAGCATGGTACTGGTACCAAAACAGAGATATAGACCAATGGAACAGAACAGAGGCCTTGAAGGCAACACCACACATCTACAACCATCCGATCTTTGACAAACCTGACAAAAACAAGCAATGGGGAAAGAATTCCCCTGTTTAATAAATGGTGTTGGGGAAAACTGGCTAGCCATGTGCAGAAAGCAGAAACTGGACCCCTTCCTGACACCTTACACTAAAATTAACTCCAGATGAATTAAAGACTTAAACATAAGACCTAACACCATAAAAACCCTAGAAGGAAATCTAGGCAGAACCATTCAGGACATAGGTGTAGGCAAGGACTTCATGACCAAAACACCAAAAGCAGTGGCAACAAAAGCCAAAATAGACAAATGGGACTAATCAAACTCCACAGCTTCTGCACAGCAAAAGAAACAGTCGTTAGAGTGAATCGGCAACCAACAGAATGGGAAAAAATTTTTGCAATCTACCCCGTCTGACAAAGGGTTGATATCCAGAATCTACAAAGAACTAAAACAGATTTACAAGAAAAAAACAAACAAGCCCATTCAAAAGTGGGCAAATGATATGAACAGACACTTTACAAAAGAAGACATACATGAGGCCAGCAAACATATGAAAAAATGCTCATCATCACTGGTCATTAGAGAAATGCAAATCAAAACTACATTGAGATTCCATCTCACGCCAGTTAGAATGGCGATCATTAAAATATCTGGAGACAACAGATGCTGGAGAGGATGTGGAGAAATATGAACACTTTTACACTGCTGGTGGGAGTGTAAATTAGTTCAACCATTGTGGAAGACAGTGTGGCAATTCCTCAAGGACCTAGAAATAGAAATTCTATTTGACCCAGCAATCCCATTACTGGGTATATATCCAAAGGATTATAAATTGTTCTACTCTAAAGACACATGCACATGAATGTTCATTGCAGCACTGTTTACAATAGCAAAGACCTGGGACCAACCCAAATGCCCATCAATGATAGATTGGACAGGGAAAATGTGACACATATACACCATGGAATATTATGCAGCCATCAAAAACGATGAGTTCGTGTCCTTTGTAGGGACATGGATGAACCTGGAAACCATCATTCTCAGCAAACTGACACAAGAACAGAAAATCAAACACCACATGTTCTCACTCATAGGCGGATGTTGAACAATGAGAACACATGGACACAGGGAGGGGGAGCATCACATACTGGGGTCTGTCGGGGGAAATAGGGGAGGGACAGCGAGGGGTGGGGAGTTGGGGAGAGATAACATGGGGAGAAATGCCAGATATAGGTGATTGTGAGGAAGGCAGCACATCACACTGCCATGTGTGTACCTATGCAACAATCTTGCATGTTCTTCACATGTACCCCAAAACCTAAAATGAAATTTAAAAATAAAAATAGAAGTCACACAGCTAATAATAATGGCTGTTATTATTAAGCACTTATTAAATGCATGTATTGGCTCTTTAAACCCTCACATTTATGAATTAGTATGATTTCCAACTTTTATTGCTGATGAAACTGAGGCCAGAGGGGTGAAGTAATTTGACCAAGGTTACACAGCTAGTAAATGGCAGCACTGAGATTTAAACTCAGGCAGTCTGGCTCTACTCTCTATTCTCTTAACCATTCTGTATCCTGCTCTTTCAATTCTTTGTACTCTGTGCTTATTTAATAGCAAATACTTACATTGCACTTAAAATGTGTCAGGCACTCATCTAAGAACTTTACATATATTAAATACACTTGGATGTCACAACCACCCTATGAGATATGTACTGTTGTTATTCTTCAGGCTAGAAAATTGAGGCACAGAGATACTGAGTACCTTGAAAAGGTTATGAAGTTAGTAAATGGAAGAGGCTGGATTCAAACCAAAGTGGCCTAGTTTTGGAGTCCATGCTCTGTACCACAGACTCTTGTCAACTCTTAGCACTTTGTGAAGTGTCTTAAAGTTTTAGTTTGCCCCAATTGTTCTAAAGGGGAATAAAAGATAGCTGTTTGTCATGTTGAAGCCAGAGCACCCAAAACCCAAAAGCATATTATTTGGGGATAGGACTGGGGATGTGGAGGGAGGGGGATAAGGAAGAGCAGAAGCATGATCACCTGCACAAACCCAAGGAAACGGTCAAACCAATAGAAACAGAACACCTGGTCAATTTCCCTCCCTAGACAACGGTTCTCCTTCCAGGGCTCACTTTGGAGATCCTGGTTTTATTTTTCCTAAGTGGGGAAGCAGCTGGTTGCGGACAATGTCTCGTCTCTGCCCTCCCCCAGGCTCCTGCTAACCCCTTGTGCTGAAGGCCGTTCTTTCATTTGCCTTCACACCAGTATGCTTGCTTTTCTTCTCATATCCTGACCACCCCTCTTAGTGGGTTTATTTCTGATTGAGTCCCTTATGCTTTCCACGCTATGACAGTGGATAGCATCCTCAGCAAATTCAGTCCTTGGTATGCTTTCTCCCCCTCTCTCTCATTGGGAGCTCACTGGGTTTAACTATCACCATGAAGCCAGTGACCCCCAAATAATAGCCTCTTCAGAATGCTGGCCCCTGAAGGCTCCAGCTATGTGAGGTGTATTCTTACCTATCTTCTGTCACTTCAAATTCTAGAAATCCAAAGTGGAGTGAATTTTACACTTCCAAGCCAGCCGCTGGCCACCCTTCTATCTCTGTCAGGGGCACTGCCAGGCTGCAGAGGGTCAGCCTGGAGCTGATGGGCCTAACCTCTTCCTGCTTTGCCGTTATTCACTCACTCTTGCTGCTTCTTTTACCTATGAAGATTACATTTTCTCATTCCCCTAACCTAAATCCTTCACATATTTCTAGATCCTTTAATTTCCACAAAATCTTCTCTGATTACTTTGGCTTTCAGTGATTGCTCAGCTCCTTCACATTTAATGTCTGGACTGCAAACTAGCATTTAATCACTTCTGTGTTGTGCTTTTTGCCATGTATTTATCTTTTCCTAAAGCTAACTCTAGCTAAGTATATAGTACACTGCATGTCAGGCGCTGGGGTACTATGCATACATCATTTCACCAAATCCTCATGATAACTCTGTGGTGCTTCATAATGTTCTCCAGATTAGAGATAATAGTGCTGAGATTAAGAGAGATGAGGTGACTTACTCAAGGTCACAAGGCAAAATGAAGTAGGTAAAATTCTTACCCACTTCTGTTTGACTACAAATTAACAATCTTTGTAGTCACCACACTGACCAATTAAATCCAATTCCTTTAAGCTAATTTTTCAAATTCCTGAGTTTGATTTCTTTTCCCTATGAAGGAATCTGGGTTATAGTTAAATCCTATTCCAAACAAGATAAGGCAGAAATAAGTGAATACATAAGTGTAGCATCAATGATTTCTATAAACCAATCCAATAAATTCTAATACAGGTTTTTGAATTGATGATTTCATACCATCAATATAGAACACAAAAAATTAATAATTACCACAAATTAAAAAAATTTTTTTTTCTCTTAAACAGTTTAATAGCAAATAAACAAAGGAAGGTACCACACTTGGCAGATATAAGACCTTTTGTCTGTGTGTGTGCAATTAAAACAGATTTAGGTTCTCCATTGGGACAAAGGAAAAAAACACAGAAAGGAAGGAGATTCCTTTTAAACATACGCTCTCTGGCTCCAAACTTGTAACAACTTTTTTTTTCTTTTTAAATTCACTACACAAACTCTGATTAGGTAAGAAAAGTGACAAGGGCTCTTATTAATCTTTTTTTACAAAAATAAATTTTATCCAATTTGAAACATTTGAGAATCACCAACAAAGGGACATATGTTATAGTCACATGTAATATAAAGTTGTATAAAATTAATATTTGAAAGAAAAATTTAGTTATCAAAGTCATAATTCTTAGCTCTCTTCTTGAAATTTTTTCTTCTTTACCAGCATATGGCTGCATTACTACCTCACTAGGTAGTCATCTTACTTATGGATACATTAAGTGACAACAGTGGCAGATGCTGTTGAAAATCTGCTCATGTCCCCTCAGTGCCCCTTACCATTTCTGTGCCCTGCAGCCTGACCACCAATGGTCAGCACATGTATCTCTGCAGGAGGGTTGCTTCCAGGCTGTTGGAATCTATTCTTCAGGATGTATGGGATTTAATATCCCTCAGGAGTAGCCCTTAACTAAAAATGAAGATTGTGGGGGATATACAAACCTCAGGTCCCTTACTCCTTAGCCAGGTTAATTCAGAGGTGTGTTTTATACTGTTTCCAAGGCATTCCTTACGGAATTAAGAAGCTTCATTTGCCCATTGGGTATCTGGCTTCATTTTGCAAACTACCTACTACATATTTTTTCTGTATCAGCTCTACTCCCCTGCTAATGTCCCTGTACTTTCCATATAACCTTATAATTTAATCTTCATCTTGAGGTCAGCTTCTGGAGGAATCCAACTAAGTCATCAAGCATAATAACATACAATATCAAAACATTAAAATCATCACAATCTTCTTTTGCTTATAGTTATCTTTCTTGTAATTTCTGATCTACTTCCTTCATTTCTGCTTTATTTTCTACTGATAAAATCTCTTTTTTAAATTTTACTTTAGGTTCAGAGGGTACATGTGCAGATTTGTTAAATGGGTAAATTGCATGTCATGGGGCTTCGATGTACAGATTATTTTCTTACCAAGGTAATAAGCATAGTATCAGATAGGTAGTTTTTTGACCCTCATCCTCCTCCTACCCTCCCACTTCAAGAAGTCCCCAATGTCTATTGTTTCCATCTTTTTTTCCACATTTACTTAATGTTAAGCTCTCACTTATAAATTAGAACTTTCAGTATTTGGTTTTCTGTTCCTTCATTAATTTACCTAGGATAATGGCCTCCAGCTCCATCCATGTTGCTGCAAAGGACATGATTTCATTTTTTATAGCTATGTAGTATTCCATAGTATATATGTACCACATTTTCTTTATTCAATTCGCTGTTGATGGCCACGTAGGTTGATTCCATGTCTTTGCTATTGTGAATAGTGTGTCAGTGAACATACAAGTGCATGTGTCTTTTTGGTAGAATGATTTATATTCCTTTGGGTATGTACTCAGGAATGGGACTGCTAGTTTCAATGGTAGTTCTATCTTATATTCTTTGAGAAATCTCTAAACTGTTTTTCACAGTAACTGAAATAATTTACATCCCCACCAGCAGTGTACAAGCATTCCCTTTTTGCCACAACCTTGTCAACATATGGTATTTCTTGACTTTTTAGTAATAACCATTCTGACTGGTATGAGATGGTATATCACTGTGGTTTTGATTTGCATTTCTCTAATGATTTGTGATGTCGACCATTTTTTTTCATATGCTTTTGGCCATGTGTATGTCTTCTTTTGAGAAGTGTCTGCTCATGTCCTTTGTACATGTTATAATGGGATTGTTTTTTGCTTGTTGATTTAAGTTCCTTACAGATTCTGAATATGAGACCTTTGTCCGATGCATAGTTTGCAAATATTTTCTCCTATTCTGTAGGTTGTCTGTTTACTCTCTTGATAGTTTCTTTTGCTGTGCAGAAGCTTGTTAGTTTAATTAGGTCCACTTGTCTATTTTTGGTTTTGTTGCAATTGCTTTTGGGGACTTTGTCATGAAATTGTTGCCAAGACCAATGTTTAGAATGGCATTTCCTAGATTTTCTTCTAGGGTTTTTATAGTTTTAGGTATTACATTTAAGTATTTAATGCAGCATGAGTTGATTTTTTTTTTTTTTTTTGTATATAGGGAAAAGAAAGGATCCAGTTTCAATCTTCTGCATATAGCTGGCTGGTTATCCCAACCTACCACTTACTGATGAGTTATTTCCTCTTTGCTTGTTATTGTTGACTTTGTCAAAGATCAGATGGTTGTACATGTGAAGCTTTATTTCTGGATTCTCTAACCTGTTCCATTGGTCTGTGTGTCTGTCTTCGTATCAGTACCATGCTGTTTGGTTACCATAGCATTATAGTATAGTTTGAAGTCAGGTAATGTGAAGCCTCCAGCTTTGTTCTTTTTGCACTTAAGGTTGCTTTGGCTATTTGGGCTCTTCTTCAGTTTCATATGGATTTTAGAATAGTTTTTTTCTTCTAGTTCTTTGTAAAATCACATTGGTAGTTTGACAGAAATAACATTGAATCTGTAAATTACTTTGGGCAGTATGATATTTTAACAATACTGATTCTTCCTGTTGATGAGCATGGAATGGTTTTCCATTGTTTTGTGTCATCTCTAATTTCCTTCAGCAGTGTTTTGTAATTTTCATTGTAGAGATCTTTATTTTCCTTGGTTAGCTGTATTGCTAGGTATTTCATTCCTTTTTGGCTACTGTGAATGGGATTGCATTCTTGATTTGGCTCCCAGCTGGGATGTTATCAGTGGTTAGAATGCTACTGAGGTTTGGACATTGATCTTGTATCCTGAAACTTTACTGAAGTTGTTTATCAGTTCTAAGAGCCTATGGGCAGAGACTATGGTGTTTTCTAGGGGGTAGAATTGTCCGCAAAGAGAGAGAGTTTTAAATGTTTTTTTCTTTCTTTTGTCTGCCTGTATTGATTCAAAGGAGTGGTTTTCCATCATCCTCATCAAACTAACACAAGAACAGAAAACCAACCACCATATGTTCTCCCTCATAAATGGGAGTTGAACAATGAGAACATATGGACACAGGGGAGGGGAACATCACATACCAGGGCATGTCAGGGGGTAGGGGTCAAGGGGAAGGAGAGCATTAGGAGAAATATCTAATGCATACAGGGCTTAAAACCTAGATGGCAGGTTGATAGGTACAGCAAACCACCATGTCACATATATACTTACGTACCTAGGTAACAAACCTGCACATTCAACACATGTATCCCAGAATTTACAGTTAAAAAAAAAAGAGTGGTGGTCTTTGGTCTTTGAGCTCTGAGATTCTTTCCTCAGCTCGGTCTATTCTGCTCTCAATGCTTTCAATTGTATTATGAAATTCCTGTTGGGAATTTTTCATTTCCAGAAGTTCAGTTTGGTTCTTTCTTAAAATGACTATGTTGTCTTTCAACTTTTGGGTCATTTTACTGTTTTCCTTAGATTGGGTTTCAAACTTCTCCTGCATCTTTTTTATCTTTCTTGCCATCCACATTCTAAATGCAATATCTGTCATTTCATCCATTTCAGTCTGGTTAAAAACCATTGCTGCGGAGCTAGTATGATTATTTTGAGATAAGAAGACACTCTGGCTTTTAGAGTTGCCAGAATTCTTGTGTTGGTTCTTTCTCATCTGTGTGGGCTAATGTTCCTTTAATCTTTGAATGTTCTTTGTATGGGGCTTTTTGCTTTTATATTCCTTGTGCCCTTAAAGGTCTTACTGTAGTATAAGTTAGGTTTGGTCAAGTGTCTTAATTTCCAAATGCCTCCAGGGGGCCAAGGCTTCTCCCAGCACTCCTGGACTGTGTGCTCTAACCCTAGGGGAGAGTGACCAGGCCTGTGGCTTTGTTCTCTGGTCCCTCAAGGTCAAGCACCTGCTGCACTAGAGGAGCCAAGGTATTCCCAGTCTTCCAGAAACAACACTCCAATGAGGACTGCCAGCAAAAGTACTCTGGTGGGGGAAGGGGCCTGTGGGCAGGAGTGTACCAGTGAGGCAGCTGAGGGTAGCTGCACAGACAGAGTGGTTGGGGGGCATGGGTGTGTGCACACCAGTAAGGAAGTGGTGGGACCACACACACAGGCACAGTGGTGGGGTGGATGTGGGCATGTGTGTATCAGTGAGGCAGTGCTGAGTTCCCCCATGCATGCATACCAGTGTGGTGGTGGGTGATCCACACTCATGTGCAGGTGGGATGCTGGGAGGAGCCTGTGGGTGAGTACATGCCAGTTGGGGATGCTGTAAGCGAGTGCATGCTAGTGGGGCAGGGGAGTGGGCAGCAGCAAAGTGCACACCAATGGAGGTCTGTCTACAAAAGCACTCTGATGGGAGAGTGAGGGCTATCAGCAAAAGAGTTGTAGTGATGGCCACTAGAAAGTGCTTTAGTGGAGAAGCTGAGGCTATGCTGTAAGTTGGTGTGACCAGGCAGGGATCCTAGGAGAGACTGGCAGACTGAGAGGCATTCAGACCAGACTGGCCCAATCCTGTATGCATTACAGTGCTGCTCTCTCCAGGTCTGGCAGCTAACAAAGGCTACGGCCATCTAGAGAAGAGTGGCGAGCCTTTGGGGGTGGGCACTCTTGCCCATGTTACATTGCAGCTTTTCCCACGCCAAACCCTCTGGGCTCCATGCAAATTGGAGTTCTGTCTTTGCCAACTCTCTGGGTAGCTCTCCCTTCCAACTCAAATGTCTGCGTGGGTCATGGGAGTCTCTCAGTGCTAGGATCCTGGAGATCCGTGATAAGAGTGGGCTGTTCCACACCAGTTTTACTCACCCCTTTCCTGGTGCAGGGTTTCTAGCTTCCTCCCTCTCAGCCCTGTGGTCTGCATCCTTCTTCTATCCACTCTAAATGCCTGCTTTTCGAAGATCTGCTCAAAGTGTCAGTCTACTTGATTTTCTTGTTTCTGTTGGTGGGAGAAGCTCTTCCTGGTTGCATCCAGTCAGGCATCTTGGCCCTTTCTCCTTACTGCTAAAACTTCTGATATTATGACCATTCTATGCTTATGGAACTAGGCAAAAGGAAATAGGAAATATTTGAGGGAGGGAGTAGGCTACTTAAGGTGGGTAGGCAGTCATCCAAATAAAACAGAACCAGCACTAGAACTCAGGACTCTTGACCTGCAAACTGGATGAGGTTACACTTCTCACTCTACTATTTTTCCTTATTTTTTCCTAAAATGAAGCAAAACAAACCAAACTAAAACCAATTCACACACAAAAAAACTCCTATGCTAGTATAACTATTATCTCCCACTCCTACTCCTTGAATTGCTGCTCCCTTTTATGTTGACGTTCCTTCTCTATTTCTTCTCTCCTGCTATATTTCTCACTTAGAGAACACAGGTCCATTGTTCCTCAAAGCTGCTATTTCTCTAGAAATAAAGAATTTAAACATATATATATATATATATATATATATATATATATATATAGCTCAGGACCTTAAGTGATTGATTTCTTTAACTTTTTAGATCAAGTTCTTTTTATTAAGCTGTAGCAGTATTTGCATTAAAATATTTTGTGGAAGCATAATATGTAAAACATAAAAAGTAGAGCTATTTTGGTTGAAGCAGAGAAGCAGGTGCTTGAGACTCTTAGAGTGACCCACAGAATCCTCAGCTGGTAAAAGAACAGAAAGCAGCAGCCATCTAGGAAAATGTCTTTCTTTAATAAAATACAGTGGGGCCTCAGTGTCCACAGCCTTGATCTTAGTCTTGCCAGGGGTGGTGTTAATAAAAAAATTATTCAGTGTCACTTAAAAAAAATTGAGACAGGATCTTCTCTGTCACCCAGCTTGGAGTGTAGTGGCATGATCATGGCTTACTGCAGCCTTGATCCCTTGTGTTCAAATTGTCTTCCTGCCTCAACCTCCTGAGTAGCTTGGAATACAGGTGCATGCCACCTTGCCTTGCTAATTAAAAAAAAAAAGTGTTTTTTTTTGGTAGACAGGGTGTTGTTATGTTGCCCAGTCTGGTCTTGGATTCCTGGCTTCAAGTGATCCTCTCACCTCGGCCTCACAGAGTGTTGGGATTACAGATGTGGGCTACCATGCCCTGCCAATGAAACTTATTAAAGCTCAGGAAGGAAAACTTTATTCAGGACCATTGTGATTGGTATAGAGACCACTACAATGAGGTCTTGCAGTGAGGGACAGAGATTGGGCTTAACTCCAAATACAGCATGGGCAAATCAGAATTTATACCTAAGGAGCAGTGTGGGGGTCAGTGGATAGAAAATTACTAAGTGGAAACATCAGAGGTAAAGGGTGTCCTGGGTAAAGTGACCTAACAGGATTCTTGCTGAAGACAGGCCAGGGTGATCAGATATCACTTGGGGGATGATGGGTAGAGGATGAGGGTATCTAGGATAATCAGATATTAAAGATGGGGGGTTCTGGCTAAACTGATTTAGCAGGGTTCTTTTGCTAAAACTGGATTTTACAAGGAAATGCACAGATGAAACTAGGAGAATGTTCAGAATCCTGACTAAAATTTGGCCAGGCCAAAGAATATTTGGTCAGTGGGCTAGCATCTGCATGGTTGTACCATACTTAAAAGCCACTATTCTTCAACTGACACATAAATGTAAGGATTATAGAAATGAGAAAGGATGAAGGGGAGGAAGAAGAGAAAAATCACAAGGGTAGTGATGGGGAGGATTACAGGTCCTAGCCTGCTATGCTGTGTTTAAGGGACATGAAAACAGGCAGAGTGACGATGCATCTCTGTGTACTGTTTTACCTGTGCTGGGCTTAGAAATCAACATTACTGTGTTTAAGAGATAAATTATACCAGCAGTGTGGCTAAGGTGGTGATCTCTGCCAATGTCAAGGACCTGGCTAGCAGCAGGAGGAATAGGCTATTAAGATCTACAATGCTTTAAGCTTCTGACTGTACAGGCTTCTGCACCAGGAAACACACCAAAGCAGATGCTAGGAACTGGGGAAAGAAGTATTATTTCCTGAATAAACCTGTAAATATGGCTAGGGCTGGTGCCATCTTATGTATTCTTACTGCTCCCAGTGATTCAGACCAATCTGGAAAGAGCCTCAGCACTATCAAGTTATGATTTCACCTGAAGCTCTGCTGCAAATGGCATTGCAGTTTTGTTGTGAACATAGGAAAACTACCCAATGAGGCACATACTCCAGACAACTTGACTAGCCACAAATGATCCTGGATATGGTAATCTTGACTAACAGGGTTTGTTGGTATTGACTATTTTTTCTCAGAGCCTTTTGTTCTGAGATGGTATCTTCAATTCGGAGCACCATTTCACTATCATTCCTAAGATACTGGTACTACTCTGGCTTTCTTAGAACTGTCCCCCATCTGTCCTCAGCTAAATAAAGGCCCTAGTTTTAATGATGGCATCCATGTATACACACAGAGAGACATGTAAAGGGTTCATTATTCCTAATGTAACTACAGAAACTTAAAGAAATAAAGCATTACCTGCCATTTTCATGATCGTTTGCAATAGAGTGCATAAATGCTTCAGTTTACAGAAATAGCTTGACCTTCCTGAACCCTCCCAGTGATTAATTAGAAAGCCTGTCTTACAGATTTTTCTCTCAGGTGTAGTAACCTTGTAGCCCTTACCATTAAGAACTAATAAATAAATGCTTGGTTAAGCATAAACAGGGTGATAGGCAGTGGAAGAGTAATGATCTTAGTTTTTATGCAATATGCTCACTCCGTCATTGTACCTTGGAGGACAAAATAAGATACAAACTAAAAGTTACAAAAGCAACTACAGTGAGCAATGTGTTATTAGCCATTTAAAAAGTGTTAATATAGTCCTCACTGTGACTGATCATCTTTGTGATTTTATCATGATTAATTTTAAGAAATAAAAGTTCATGATTTCAGTAAAGCATTTCCAATCTGCAATTAAACTGAAGATATATACTGGGCAAAGACACCTAGTGGGTGAGGGACTAGTAGTTTAAATTTACTTTTAAAAAAAGAAGGAGAAAAAGTAGATTAGAGCATAAAGTAAGTATTCACAATCAAATGGAAGACTGTCCATTTAACAGACACTTGAGTATCTGATTTGCACAGGTATTGTAAATTATCCATCATATTAAACACAGCTCCTCATCTGCTTCCCATATATTTTGTGCTAACAAACCTCAGTAACTGCTGATTCCTTCCCTCATCCTCTCTTTTTAGATACACTTTGAAAAATAATATGTCAAACTGGGAGCTTTAACAATCTTGAAATGATATCATAATCTTCAAAATTTCAGCTTCTATCATGAAAATGTTAATAAATAAAAAATGTAAAGTTAACCCCACTACAACTATGCAAACTGAATCTCACAACATGACAGTATATTTAGAAAAAATATCAAATTGGATGACTATAAACAAACATTTGAATAAATAACTGATTCAGATTAAAATGATCTTTACAGCAGTAATAAATTACAAAATCTAGGCCACTGTATATGGTCAAATCATTAGTTTCTCTTATTGGGGAAATGGAAGTTATTCAAATAGAACAAATCTGTACTTTTTTGATAACTGCTAATTCAGTCAAGGATTTCCTTTAAACCAAAATAGTGACTTGAGACAAACAGAAAAATCTATTCTTAAGGCATTATAGTTTTGGTTGACATTCTTCTCTTTCAGAATTCAAGTTCACATTAAAGTAGCTCCCCAAGACACTGCCTTATACTTTGAACAGTTCCAAAATATAAAATTACCCATTACTTGGATAAGAGAGCCATAGATTATGTGTGAATGAGAATAAGAGAGCTACCTAAAACTATTACCATTTGACTCTTTACAAGTCCTTTTTTCTGTTATACAAAGTTAGCATTGCATCCAAACAAATGAGAAAAACTAAAGACCATCAAATTAAATTGTGAACTATTTATGGAACAATAAATTTCTTTAGCTTCCTTTGTAATTCCTCTAAAAATTAACAGTGTGACACTGTGAGCATCTTACATATGCGGATTGAATGGTTTTACCTTTTATTTTTCCTTCAAGAGAAACGAAATGGAAGAATATACAAAAGACAACATCAAAAAGATACCTCATTTTTCTGGATATTTAAAACTATTCACTGTCTAAACTGTTCATATGCCCTTCTCTATAGGGGACAGTGAATCATCACTCGCCCATTCAGAAATAACTTCAATATTTGGCGAACATCTTTCCAGATATCTGTGTCTATACTAAGACAAAGAGATAGGAATAAAATATCTTTTAAAAATGGGACAATTTCATAGATGTTGGCTTTAATAATTATCAAAGAAAAAAATGAAGTGAACGAGAAAAATTGTTGGGAAATCAAAGAAACCTTTCTTTCACTATGAGTTGTTAGAATTCCTTGAAAATTCCTCTAAAGGTAATTTTTAAAACATCATGAAAGAACTCTAAGTGGCTGAAACATTAGTACTTAGAACAGCATCTCCTGAGAGCTGATTGTAACAGATGTGCTAACACATCATGTTTTCTCCCATCACTTCCCTTTTTCTCCACCCTTTGGTAGTTGGTGTATGTGTGTGTGTATGTGTAGGTATGTGTAATTATTTTTACACTTTCAGTATTTATAACATTTAACCATGATTTCTGTGATTATTTCATTTTAGATATATTTATATAGTATTTTACTTTGATTCATCTCTTGCTAATAATAATTATCATGGATGCCATAATCACTAAGCTCTTACTTGCTTGAGAATGTTGTCTTTATATTTTAGATCATATTTTCTTGCCCTGGAAATGTTGCCATAGACCCATTGTTATCTAGCAAGTGCTGCTTTGAAAAATTTTAAGACGCACCTGATTTTCCCCCATTCCATGACTTGCTGTGTCAGCTAGGATGCCCATATAATTTTATCCTTAGAGAACAGAGAAACTGCATTAGCGTATGTTTTAGCGTTATTTTGTATTCAGGTTTTTTCAGATATAAAGGATGCTTGCAACATACTGAGCAAATCTTTCTTCAGAAAAGTTTTCTTTTATGTTAGATTTTTATGTTCTGTCATTTTATTTCAGAAATAGTAGTTTTGTGATTGTTGGTTCTCCTTTCTCTCTCTGCTATATCTGTCATCTCTATACTAATTTTTACACAGTTCTTTTAACCTAATTTGGTTTGTGAGATTTATTTTCTTTGTCTTTATTTCTCAACTGTAGCCTCTATGACTTTGTTTTGAAAAGTATATATTCTAATTTTTATTGCCTTTAGTGAGAACTTGATACCTGTTATGATTTCCAGTTTCTCCTTCATTTCTTTATTTTTCCAGCTCAATTTTTTCATCTTCTATTAATTCACTGTGTCACTTTTTTGAACTCTTTTAGATTGTTTTCTAGAGGCTATGTTGTTTGTAATTCCTTAGAGACTCTGGAGAACTATTTTTTTTAAATGCTTCCTGTGTTTCTCTGTGCTACTCCTCTTCAGATTGTGTTCTTCATTTGCCTTTTGTTTATAATCCCTGCTTCTTTCAGGTTTTATGCATAGGTCAAAGTTTATTTCTTTTTGCTGATACAGTAAACGGGATACCTTGTACAGGACAGATTGATTTTTATTTGTTTATTTCTGCTCTGTGGCTTTTACAAAGAAGCCTGTATGTTTACTCTTATTATCTTCTTCAAAGGCTCTTCTAATTCTTGTATCATGAATATTATGAGGTCAATGTTGAGAACCTTTAATCTAATGCCCAAATATTTCTTAAACATCAAAGGTTTCCTGAAACTCACACCACAGTTTCTTTTTATCTCTCTCCCTTTTCAGTGCCTATCTGTCGTAGTCCTTCAGTCTCCCCTATAAGGTTTCATCACTTTACATCAACCACTTATGAACTAACTTTTCCTTCCTTCCACCCTCAAAGGACATAGGATGTTTGTGAAAACAGTTTCAGGGCTTATATACACTGGGAATAGAGGGATTTGCAGAAGATCAAATCAATTCTATAGAAAATACCACATTGCTGTTCTTTTCTGGTTTAGGGAGGTAGAAAGCATATTTCAAAAACAGTATCATTTTTAGTTATTTATTTTGAAATGATTTT
Organism: Ateles fusciceps; assembly: GCA_036589455.1. Classification (NCBI taxonomy): domain Eukaryota; kingdom Metazoa; phylum Chordata; class Mammalia; order Primates; family Atelidae; genus Ateles; species Ateles fusciceps. The sequence goes on along the minus strand of JAZHEH010003005.1, from coordinate 4,667,615 downwards.
ATGTTGTTATATCAGGAATTATGTTTCTTTTACACTCCAATTCAGAAATTGAGCCAGCAATGTTCTTTTCTCCTAATTAGGTTTTAGTTATATCTAGGGGTTCCCCTAGTTGCCCATGGCCAGCAATTCTAATATAAATAAAAATTCAGTATCATACTCTGTTCTATTACAATCATCAACTGAGTTAAAGCAGAAACCCACTGAGATATCTACTAAACAGTGAAATAAACATTTATGAAATGTGTGGTCCCAGAAAGCATTTTTTACACCAGTTCTAAAACAACCCCAGGTGTTAGAAACAGGTGAGTTTACATATCACCTTCTTTTTGAAAAAATAGTTTCCCAAACCTTCAGAACTTTTCCCAGCAGCTCTGTCCTGGTTCTAGTCTGCCTGAGATAGCTTTGACACTCAAATAAAGTGGGAGGAATCTCCTCAGTGCCTGCTCCTCATCAAGAGGGCTTATAATTGAAGACCAAGACAGATAAAGGACTATTCTTCTGACTAGAATAGGTTTAACCCAAATTGGCTTGAATTATTTTATTTTTCAAGTATCCTGTCAACATTTTCCCCCTGTGTTTCTGTGGTATCTAAACACACAGCAATATCACAATAACACATAGGTTAAAAGGGGTTTTTAAAACAATTGCAACATGGATTGAGGAGGCATACTACTTTCAAGAACCTGGATAAAATTGATAGCATTTGCCCTTTATCTTTCAAATCTTTCTTGTGCTTCCAGAATACAGGAGGGCTTACAGTCAAACACTTCTTTATCTTATAGTCAGGCTGAACTTGTTCCTTAGGTTATGAAAAGTCAAACCATGGCTTCCATGCTTTATGCTATAACGGGGTCTAAGATTTTAGTCTTAAGTTAGACATAGTTAAACAATTACAGCCACTGACTATCTGTTAATCATCATACAGAGCTGTGTCAAATATTTTAGAGCATATAGTTCCTGTGTTTTTGTTTAAGTCCACGAATATCTGAAATATTTATAAAACCAATGGTTTATAGTAGCATACTGTAAAGTCATTTATTTTTTCCAGCAAATTAATACACTCTACATATTTGTTTCAGCTGAGAACTTAGAATGTTAACAAATATTATTTCAGGGAAAATATCGTTAAAGCTAATATAGAAAATATAAAGCAGAATTGCATTTGACAGACGACAAACTGTAGATAAGTAAAACAAACAAACAAAATAACAGACCTCATTTATTTTTGCTCACAAAGAAACTCACTTAAAAACATAAAGCTCAGGTTTGAATTAACTAACATCTATTATTCAACAATTCAACTCCACAAACATTTACTGTACGTATAGTATGAGGCAATGAGTTAGCTGCTATGAGATATTAACAGACACACCAGACATGAGCCTCACAGAGTGAACCATCTAGTAACTGGGAGATAAAGCACAGGTAACTGCAATGAAAGGCAAGGTGGCAATGCTACAAAAGGCACAAACAAAAGGCTAAGACAGCACAGAGGCCCAAATATTAACATCTAGCTGAGAGTTATAGGGAAGGCTTCATGTGGGAGTGAGCATTTGAGCTCACATCTTAGAGGATGGGAAAGATGGAGCTGAGGCTGGAGATTGGGAAGGAATTCTAGATGAAGGGCACAGCATGATCAAAGGCATGGAAATATGAACGTATTAGAGTGTTTGTGAACAAATGGAGCACAGCTTGTCCAAGAGGGAGATGTGTTAGACAGTGGTGGAAAGAAGCAAGTTTGAACTTGAAAAGGGCCAGGGCTGATTCATACAAGAATAAGTAGTTTTCAAGTTTTGCTATAAATTCAGAATCACTCTAGGGATCCCGTTAAAATTCTAGTTCTCAGGCTCATCCCCCAAAATTTGTATGCAGTAGGTCTGATGGATATTGGTCTGTGCATTTACATTTTCAATAAGTGCTATAGATCATTTTGATGTGTGTTTTCCACAGACCAAACTTTAAGAAAAACCAGTGGGGGCTTGGAAAGGAATTCTTCAGGATTTAGATTCTGTAAGTTTAGGTAATGAAAGTTTTCATGTTTTTGCTCAGTGAAAATTCGGTCAGTTTGAATTTGTTTATGGCATTAAAAGTTTTCTATAACATGAAAACAGATGAGCTTTTTAAAGAAAACCATATTGATAAAATATAATCACAGAAACACACATAACACATACACACACCCCTGGACAGTCCAGATTCTAGAAATCTCTAGTCTACCAAAAACAGTGTTCAGAAAATAAACCATGCAAGTCCAAAAATTCTGTGGTTTGAAATGTTGGTATCAGAAGCAGGGTGAGACATCAAATGCTTTGCACATCAGTAGGTCCAGTAGAAAAGAAATTTAAATAAGAGATGAACTATGCTGTTGGGCGGTAAGGAGGACTTACACGTATCTGACCTGTCAGTGTTAAGCTGAAAAGGGGTGTGCTCATGCTTGCATAAATCTTCATGCTGCTTTTACCAATTAACATATGTAAAAGTGTTAGGAAAATTTTCAGTACATAATGCCTTTCTTTATCGTTTATAATTTATTTTTCTTCTAAGCTTTTTTAATAGTGGCTAGAATCCTGCATTAGAAATCACATTCTTGACTTTTTTGACAGCATTGCCACATTTTTATCCTTTTGGTGTTTCTTAATTTCAAACTCTGCATTTTGACAGCTCAACCCTGTTGATTAATGTCTTCTAGGAACCCCTATATGGCCTGCCTGTTAGTGATCTAATTTTGTGCTGGAATGCCTGGGCTGGTATGTTGAACCGATTCACCACCCAGGTGGCTACATTTGGACTAAATGAGCTGTGAAGGGTTTCATCTTTGCCCATCAGAGTCTTCCTTCGCAGAGCCCCACAGTATGCAGCCACTGCTTCGACATGATTTGTCATGACCCATCAATAGAAAATAAATTATTGCCATTCTCACTTGTCAATGGGCTTGTCTTCACTTCAGCTGGCCTAATGATTGGAAACTCAAAGGGAACATTTCCCATCTTTGTGGAGCATGATTATGATGGAACGCACTGCTCCCCCTATGCATCTTGGCCAGTAAAAACACGTAGGGAAAGCAAATTAATTGGCTGTTTTGCGCCAGTGATTAGAACATTACACTGAAGTCTGCAGCAGAAACTGGTATTAGGCAAGCAAGATTAGGTCGGTTCTGACTTTTATTTGCTTAGTGCAACATGATTAGCAACTGCTTCATTCAAGGTTAGTGCACTTGCTGCTGCAGAAGAAAATCCTTATAACATAATGATGCTGCATACCTTTATGCTGATAAGCATGTTCCAGGCAAAAATCAAACATCTCTTAGGGAAGGAAGCAAATAAGGAAATGTAACTGAGAACTCATCAAATGGCTTTAGAGTCATTCTTATGTCTGGCACTTTTGAAAATTATATTCTTAGGAAACCGGCTCTGCAAGCTATATTTGCAGAATTTAGAGATAGTAATTGTGTCAGTTCAGAGACAAAGAATAAAAGGACCCAAGGAGCAATAAGCAGTAGAAGGTGACACCTTACAATGAACTAACTAAAAATGAGCTTGTTTTAAAAGAAACAAAAATGTCTTTTTTTACAAACTACAGAAAGAGCAAGAAGAGCAAAAGATACAATGGCATCAAGTCAGACCTCATAATTAAATACAGAGATGCAATAGATCAAAGAAGAAAATGTATTAAAAAATTAGGTCTAGGGTGTGGATTTAGTTTCCCTGTTAACAGCTTTGCCTGGAGTATAATGACAAGAGGCTTTATCTAACAGAATAATAAACAAAGATGTAGTGTACAAGTAAAAGAATGCCTGATACTTTAATTATTTTAAACATGATAGTGTTTTAGATTTTGGCCATGTCTCCAAAACTAAGCAATTTTTATTATTGCTCCATCTTGTCTACCACTACCCAAGAATAAGAGAAAAAAAATACTATCAACAAAGATCAAAATCTGAGTTCCTGGCTTCCATTTTGTCTAGCCTTCTCAGTGGATTATTTTTCCCTCTCTTTGACTGTTCTTTAGCCCAGAGATGTCTCAAGAGTACAACTAAAACTTCAAATGATGTACAGTTTAGAAACACTAATTGTGTAGTTTCACGTTCCTTTAATTTAGCTCAGGTTTCATCTGTGCTACAAAAACTGATACCTGTGGTTTAAGCTGCCCCTTCTTGGTACCAATTTCTCAAATGCATGGACATTTCTCCACATGTCATAGACATTTTGGTTTACCAAACTCTTTGTGGTTTTATTCTTCTCTCCTTCATATGAGTTACTAACTTCTGGTGTTTAGAAACACAGGGTTATTAGGCTCTCAAGTCACCCCTTTGGTGTCTGGATTAAGGTCTCATGTCATCACACTGATTCCTCCTTTCACATGGTGAGTGTTCCTTGCTCTAGGAAGCCTTCCCTGAACAAGACCTTATTTACCCCGGTCCTGGCCTATATTTCCAGCTTCCTCTATTAAAGCATGCTGGATCTTTTACTTCTTCTTCTATCTCATTTTTGTCTTAGATTATTAAAGTAAAATCTATCTTCTGTGTACTTTGTCCACTATCTTGAGTCCTACCTACAACTCATTTTTCTCTTATCTTTGTATTTTGCCCCCCTTTTTGTAGTTTGCAGACTGCTGTTTCCTAATGGATGTTATCTGCATCTGCTTGTATTGGATCCAAGTGAACATTCCTCATTTTATTTAACTCCAGGATTATCATATTTTCTTACAAAGCATATCCCTATGTTCTCAGATGTAACTAGGTGTTTTGTACATACATACATGAATAAAAATTCATGCCTTTTAGACATTATGTGCCCATACCTGAATAAACACTGGCAAGTTAAGTGAGAGATTATCTGATATATATGAATACACAATGTTACTATTCATTAATACACAGGTGGAATTTGCTAGCCAATGGCTGCCTTAATCTATGCTATTTATTCAATGATTGCTATTAATATTAAAACTATTATATGATTTCAACATATACTTTGATTCTTAATATTTATTAGATAGTAAGGATTTGTACAATACATATTTGTCCCCCATGGATTTGTGCCTGAAAGAAGAAGTATTTTAAACACAAAGTAATCTTGTGTTTCTCAAACTTTTCTCAATCAAATAAGCAAAACAGTCAAATTCTTCAAAGTGAAAATAAACACTCTTGTTTCATACAGTTTTGTTTATATATTGCCCGTGATTAGAATTATGGAAAGTATTCGATGTCAAGACTGGAAAATAGTGTCTAGTGTCTTACAAATCCACTGTATCAAGGTTTTACAACACACATGTCAACCTTTACAAGACAACTTCATCAAGAAATGTGAAGAGTCTGAGATTTTTCCCTTGCTTTCAAGCTAACCAGATAGCCTGCTAAGATTCATAAATGCTAGCAGAAGACATGAGGCTATTAGGAGAGAAGCAAAGACCTTAATTACTCATGGCACTGTGGGCAACGTGAGCTTCATGTTTACATTGGATACCCTTGCTCACCCCATTCCCAAGTCTCATGGGAGCAATGTAGAGTGGCCTAAGTGGATGCTGCATGTACAGTGAATTTGTGTCACAGCTAAGGAACCTCAGTTTGGGAAACCCAGTCTTTTTAGGGGACCACTAACAAACCAGCTCAACCTTTGCCCAGGAAGGAGTCATTATTTTTATTATCCCAGTAGAGAAACAAATCTGCTTTCTACCCCTGAGGGACCCACTATCTTGAGGCTGTCTGTTATGCAAACCTCCTTGAACAGAGAGTCTGGGACAAAAGCCATCACAAGACATGTAAAAATGCCATGGAGAACTACCACCTTAACAAAGTTTTAAATAATATTATCATATTAATTATTTAGAGTACTTATATGATCCAGATTACTGTATAAAATACGTTATGTACATTATCTCATTTAATTCTATCCATGGCTCAATGAAATAGTACTATTATCCCCATTTCATAGATAAGGAAATTGAGGCACTCTAAGATAAGTAATTTGATCAAAGATTTATGATTGTAACCCCTGTTTGTTTGACTCTTGGATGTTTCACAGGCACTTTCCCCACAAAAGGCTTTTTCTCTGGTGTTCTCCATCTCAATGAATGACAGCATTCATCTAGTGGCCATAGGAGAAATTTGGGCATCATGATTTTCCTTTTTCTGGTTTCATAAACCTCCAAATCCTATTGAGATTGTCTACTATACAATAAAAGTCTCTTGAATGAGTCCTTTCTGCTGGTAATATAAGTTAGACTACCATTATCTCTGGCTGGAATGGCTGCAATAGTGACTTCCAAATTGGTATTGCAGTCTCCTATCCCACCCCTCTAATACTACCTCTTTTAGCTAGAATCAACTCTCTACAAAGCAATCTGATGATGTTATTTCCCTATCTAAAACCTTTCGCTGATTCCCCATGTATTTATCCTCAGGTTAAATATAAATTCCTTGAGCAGCCCGCAGAAGGCCTTTATGATGGGACACAGACTCATCTTTTATCTACTTAGCCCTTCGACTTTGACTTCCAAGCCATTGAGAACATTGTTCATGCCTGGCAGGTACATTGCACATAGGCCAGAGGAGAGACCAACACGAGAAATATCAGGGCAAAGAAAAGGCCAATGGTTGGGAATGGAGAAAAGAGATTTGGTAGAACGAAGATTTGGCCTTAGGCTTAGTGTGGGATTTGTGAAGAGTCAAATATATTTTTTTAAATTGATAAGTTCAAATATTGACACACAATGTAGAAATATGGTTTTGTTTGGAGATAAATATGAGGTGAAGACAGAAAGAAAAACTGAGGAATAAAAGTCTGTTCTCTTTTATTACTGAAAATCTAATTTGCCTAAGTAGTCTACTTGCTTTCTTATTTCTCTCTTTCCATTTTCCCTTTTTAATCTTAATCTAACACGGCCTCTCTGGAATTTAAACTAGTGAATGCTCCTTCTTTCCTGAAAAACTTTCTGCCCTTGCTTTCTTGCGCTCTTCTCTCCTGGTTGCCCTCCTCCCCTTTGCTCCTCCTCCATCTATCTCTACCTTTTCCTCATAACTCTACAAACCCATCCTTGGCTATCGCATAACTTCTCATCTCGTAAACCCCTAAGAACCCCTGAGGACTCTCATGACCCAGACTTCCCTGATAAGCTCCGAATCCATATTTGTTATTCTAGACAATTTCACCACGATGAACTGCTGGCACTTCAATGTCCAGACTAGTACTCATTTTCTCACTGCCCCACCTCTTCCTCCTGATAATCCCATGCTGGGTTCTTCTACTCTGATTTTGGTGTGTCTAGGGAAGATAAGCCAACTCATCCCATAAAAAAGAGACTCTCCCAACATGCTTTCTTTAGGCTGGTACAACACCCCCAACACATCACCTTAACATTATTGTTAGTTTGGAATTCTAGATTAGCTGGTTTATTTGGCCCTAAGTAAGTATTGATTCTTTCCAGTTAGAGGGAGCAGAAAGCACAGTAAGAATATGGTAAAGCAATGTTCAAGGAAGATCACTGTGGAAGTAAATGGAAGGGATTTGGCCTGAATCTGAAAATTCAGTCTGGGACTCTTTAGGGGTGAAGGCTTTAGTAGTGGAAATAGAGACGAGAAATATTTGTATGCTGAGAGAAACACTGGTGGGAGCCTGTTCCATTCAGATGGAGTGGAAGGTAGGCTTAGTTGCTACCATTGGGCTTTTTACCTGACTTTTAACAGGAGGAATCCAGGAGGAATAAAGTGATTAGCTTGTGATAAGAGGGGGATAAAAGCAATAATTACCTGGTCCTAGGGGACCCAGGGCTCCCATTCATACTAAAGGGCTTGGTCTGTCCTGAACAGATTAACATCAACACCACTAGGACTATATTTGGGGGAGGAGAGCCATTTTTCTCCATCTTCTCACTTCCCCCCACATAGAAAAGATTCACAAGAATTGTCTCTAAGAACTTCTCAATGCAGGAGTATTAGACTAGACAAGCCACAAAGGAACAGGAAATAGCTTCCTAATTTTTTTTTCACATTTCTAATTCTTAACCTTTGCCCTTTATTTGGTGATAGTTTAGGAGACTTGAAAAGTACAGAAACAGATTAGATGAAAATCCATATTTAATCCTCCAGTTGTCAAATTTCCACAAACCTATGTTAATTAAATAACTTGAATCAGGCCCTCATTTACACATTTACTCCTTACTCCTTAATTATTGTGATTATCTTGACTCTAAAATTCTGCATCAACTGGAAATAAGTCCCATAAAACAAAAAATATTATGACATACCCATGTTGACATAAGAGGAAAATATGAACATTTCAAATGATTTTTTTTCTCTTTTACAATGTATACATGTAGGAGTTGAGTATGAAGCAACTATTCAAACATTTCAGAACTCAAAATATCTTGATAACCAAAGAAAGCGTTTAAAATTTAAATTATACATATCCTTTAATTTTCTGTCGTGGCGAGTGTAAATACCATTTTCAAATGACTTATGTGTCATTTAAAAAAACTTTCCTTAAAATGGAAATAAATAGCATAACGAAAAAACTTAGCAAGAGAATAAAAGGCTTCACTCTTAAAAATATACATTCTCAGTGGTATCTGATTTCACATCTTTTGCTTCCATTACGGCTGTGCAGAGCCCCACAGATTAGAAGCCAGGAAGACAGATTCCACAGTGATCCACACTTGCCACAAAACTGAGCAGTGAGTGAAACCCTGGTGTCACACATGCTATTTATATATACAGGACCATTATGGGCTGAACTCCTGGTCCACTGACCAGCATATTTGGCTATATAAACCCATACTATAGATAGCCCTATATTTTGAAATGACAGTTTTGATTTAAATTTTGCTTTCTGAAAATGTATTTCAAAGATAGAGAACTATTAGATTAGGGCAGAGAAGATAGAAGTATAGTCCGAGAAGAATACTTTTGCTCTTCATATATTTAGATATCAGTGTTTTTAAAAAGGGACACATAAGAAAATATTTGGGACTGAGAAGTGTATGATAATAAGGGGTTGTGTGAATAATAGATTCACTTATAAGACAAAATTTTTTTTTATCAAAACAAGAAGGTAGGAATGCTGCAAATGTCTCATTGTTGGGCATTCTGATAACTCTTGGGTATACTGCCCAATAGTATTAAAATCATAAAGCTCATTGAGTCAAGGTAATGAAATTTAGAGAACATTGAATCTATGCAATGTTTGTTTACAAAATCATGTGGTAGAATAACAATAAAACACTTAACACAAACATGTAGGTATTCTTAAAATGAAACGTCATTAGTAACTCCAAAGTTAGTAAAGGGTGTGGGCTTACCATGAAAGCCATATAATTAAATTTGTATCTCAGTTTCACATCAAAAAGCAAATATTGGAGCAGTAATGACACTCCTTAGAAATTACTTGAATGAATGCTTCTGAAATTCTAAACTTATAGTTTCCCAAGCTGAAATGCTGTTTCATACTTTTTGCTCATGCTTTTCTTCCCTGTGCCTTGAATACCTTTGTTTCTGTTTTTTACCCAATTCCTAGTTGTCCATCTAGACTGAGTTCTAACCAATTTGTTTTTGGAAAGTCTTGACTGACTTCACAGGTTAGGTTAGGGATGCCTCTCTATCCAAAAGCATTCTAAGCATATTTCCAATAACCATGATAGTTCAAAGGATTTGCCACACTGTAAGTGATCTGAGGGCAAAGAATGTGTATACCTTTTTATCTTTTATTTCCCTGCTGTGGAACAGTGTTTGTCACTTAGTGGCTATCCAAGGAATGACTGTTGAACTAAACCAAATTGCAGTAGCAAACATTCCAGAAGTGTGAGGAAAAGGGAGATTGCCAACATATCGTAGAGTTGATGTCATGCTATGATTAAATTGGAGTGTCTTCTCCATGACTCCATGTATCCTGCCTCTAAGCTCTAATTTATGCTCCTTCCTCCCCCACTGCATATTTCTTCCCAATGTCACCTGCTAACATCCTACTTATCTGCCTCCAGATCTCCATCAAATTACTTGTTCTCCATGAATGCGTTTTCCAACTGGGTATTATTCCTCTGCCCTTAACACCCATAGATTTTTTTTTTCTTTCCCTCCTATGACATTTACCTTATTAGCTTTGGGGTCTTATTATTTATATGCTTATCTCCTCTCTATCTTTGTGCTTTTGCACTGGCTATCACTAAGCTTTATATATATTATATACTACATAAATAGCTCATAAAGGTCTCCAACCTTTTTGGCACTAGGGACTGGTTTTGTAGAAGGCAGTTTTTTCCACGAATGGGGGCAGGGAGGAGAGACAATTTTGGAATGACTCAAGCGCATTACATTTATTGTGTGCTTTATTTCTATTGTTATTACATTGTAATATATAATGTATAAACATGTATATATACAATGACAGATCATTAGGCATTAGATTCTCATAGGCAGTGTGCAATCTAGATCTCTTGCATGCAGAGTTCACAATAGAGTTCACATTCCTATAATAATCTAATGCTGCCGCTGATCTGACAGGAGGTGGAGCTCAGCTTCACTCACTTGCCCACCACTCACCTCCTGCTGTGCGGCCTGTTCCCCAGATGACCGTGGACTGGAACCATCTGTGGCCTGGGGGTTGGAGACTCCTGAGCTATATGAACAGATTATAAAAATACATCCCATGTTCACAACATTTAAATACAATTATGCACTACTTAACAATGAGGATACATTTTAAGACATTCACTGTTAGGCAACTATATCACTGAACATCATATAGAGCGAACTTACACAAACCTAGGTGGTAGAGCCTACTAAACATCTAGGCTATATGGTATAGCCTATTGCTCCTAGGCTACAAACATGCACAGCAAATTACTGTCCTGGAATAATGTAGATCATGTAACACACTGGTACCTGTGTATCTAAACATATCTATACATAAAAAAGGAATAAAAATATCATATGAAAGATAATGATGTACCTCTATAGGGCACTTACCATGAATGGAGCTTGCAGGAATGGAAGCTGCACTGGTGAGCCAATGAGTGAGTGGTGAATGAATGTAATGGCCTAGGACATTACTGTACACTACTTAGAACTTATAAACACTGAACACTTAGGCTACACTAAATTTATAAAAATGGTTTTTTCTTCAATAATAAATTAACCTTATAAATGTTTACATTTTTAAACTTTTGACTCTTGTAATAAAATTTAGCTTAAAACACAAATACATTGTACAGCTGTACAAAAAAATTCTTCCCTCATATCCTTATTCTATAGCTTTTTTCTATTTTAAAAATATATATTTTTTTACTTTTCAAATTGTTTTTTTGTTAAAAACTAAGACCCACACATCAGCTGAGGCCAACACAGAGTCAGAATCGTCAATATCACTGTCTTCCACTTCTATATCTTATCCCATTGGAAGTTCTTCCGGGGCAGTAACACACATGGAGCTGTCATCTCCCGTGACAATGCTGCCTTCTGGAATATCTCCTGAAGGACCTACCTGAGGCTGTTTTATGGTTAACATTTTTTAATAAGTAGAAGGAATGCACTATAACAATTAAAGTATGTATAGGAAATATATAAACCAGTAACATAGTCATTTATTAATATTATCAAATATTATTTACATAATTTTATGTGCTATACTGTACTTTTATATGCCTGGCAGCACAGATTTGTTTATACCAGTATCAGCACAGGCACATGAGTAAGGTGTTGCACTACCACTTTATGACGGCTTTGATATCACTAGGCAATAGGAATTTTTCAGCTCCATTATAATCTTATGGGGCCATCAACATATATGCTGTTCATTGTTTACTGAAACATCATATGTGGCACATGACTATATACAGACAAATAACTAAACAAATCTTATGAATCGTGATTCAAATTCTATTCATTAAGAATTTGTGATAAAACACTTGATCTAGTTCTTTTATAAATTCCATGTACGTGGTAACCCAATTTAAGAGGATAAACTACACTGAAGGTCTTAGGCCTATTTTATTATGGAACTGAAAACTATTAATATTCACCTATTTTAACCATCACAGCAGACCTGGAAACATATATGCATTAGGATGATCTAGAGTTCAGACTCCTCAGTAACCACTGATTCATTTTTGTGATGTTTTACATGTCCCCTCAAATTCGATTTTTCTCTAATTTTGTAATAGAAACATTCAAGCCAGGTTGTCCAAATTTTTATCATTCATTTTCTCTCTTCTAAGAGTATTAAGTGTTGCATTTCAATTCCATCAAAAGAGGATGCTAGTCCTCCACAGACTACAGGTGTGACCCTGAGAGTCCCTCTTTGTGGCCTCAGGGGTAGAGCCTGCCAGGATTCCAGAAGGAGCTGGAGGTTAGAGTGACCAGGAACAGGAAGTGGCCAACTTTCATCCTCCTCTAGAAGTTGTCACTTGATAAATCATTCCTATTCAATCCACAAAACTTTATAGACTCGAAGTAAATGATGAGTATTTCTACAGTGCCTTACAGATGACTACAAGTTCCACCAAAAGCATGTCAGTGAGGATTACTTCTGTAAATCAGACATGGCCAATATATGCATCTAGACCCTTCTTCAGCTGTCCGAGGTCAAGAGGCCCTCAGCCAAGGCAATTACAAGATACGCTCTTCTGAGTCTGAGTCTTCACAAGAACCTGCCCCAAGAGGCCAGAATGAGGGGATGTTTTGTGAGGAGGTTCCTGAAAATCAAAGATTAAGACCAGAGGACAGGGGCAGGGGGAAAATGTTATAGCCTCTGCTCATCCTCTAACCATGAGTCCATTCTGTCACAAAGAGGCCTGAACTCATTTCCTTTGCTGCCTGAGCTTTCAAGATTACAAGATCATGGAAAACCTAAGTAGTCACTGGGAATGAGGCATTTTTATCCTTGTTCTATGATGAGTTCCTCCTATTATTGGAGGAACAAATACAGAGGTCTCTTTCTTTATCCTCTTCCCCAGAGAACCTTGTCTTTTCTTTGGTGAAATCTACTTTCTCTCTCAGTAAGAATCTGTTTAAGGGTTAGGAAGTTAGGATGTTTGTGGCTTGTTTGATATTGCATCATGGCTCATTTTTTTTCTCATCCACGCCTTTGCTCTCTAGTTCCAGGTAAAATGGTGAAGTGCATAATTTTCCCCTATGATCTTACTTCTTCACTTCATTTAGTAGTCTCCCCTTCCTTTATCTGTCAGGGCACCCCTGGGCTACATGGGTCTACTTGTAATGAAATATTTCAGGGTTGAAAGGAACCTTAAAAATCACCGATTATAACCACTAAACAGCTTCTCCTGAAATCCTGGTCCAACTTGCCCCTACTGAAAGCTAACTGTTTTAGCTAATCAGATAAAAGAATCCATGCCAATAGCCTGTAAGAGAAGATTAAAGGAGATTCTTGGGCCTTTCTCTTCTCTCCCAGGCAACCAACATTTATTTTAATTGCAATTCACTGGAGATAATGTTTCATTCAATATTTCAGGTAAGGAGAAAAGAAAAGAAGAGGAGAGAGGATGATATAATGAAAGGATCAAGGAGTGCTGTTATTTTTTGAGCAAGTGAGACCATTTGTTTATTCCATACATAGGCTCTGACTCCATCTATTATTTTGAACAATCAGGAAAAACAGCTTTCTTGATGGTGACAGAAGAGTAATGTAGAAAAAAGCAAGGATTTAAGAAGCAAGAATGTTGTTCTCAAAATTGAAACCTAACCTAGAAAATCACAATGAAATATAGCAAGGAACTATTTGTCACCAATGATCAGAATGTCACTATATATTTCTTTGCAAAAATACTCTCTTGCATAATTAGCTATTAACAATCATAAAAGTAGGCATCTTTGAATTTATTTTTATATATGATGGTGATGTGAAAATAAGTTATGCTTTATTCAGCCATATGCCAGATACTCCTCATTTCTAAATTGTCAATGTTTTTATTGGTAAAAATCAAATATATTAAAGCTACATTTTTATTGTGTATATTTAAGATGTACAATATGATGCTCTGATATATATTGTGAAGTGATTACTACAGTCAAGCAAATTAACATATCTATCAACTCACACAGTTACCCTTTTTTATATGTGGTAAGACCATCTAAATTCTACTTTCTTAGTAAAAAATCCCAAATACAATACAATATTAACTATAGTCCTTATGTTGCACTTAGATCTAGACTTGTTCATTGTACATAACTACAATTTTTTATCCTTTGATCTACATCTCCACATTTCCTCCCAACTACATCTTCCAAAAAATGACATTTTGTCCAACCAATGCTTTACCTTTTTTGTTGTTGCTGTTGGTTTTAATTTCAAAAGTTAATTTCACAATTCCTTTTTACCATGTTACAATCCTGTGAGATGGATGGTACTACTAATAAAGAAATAGCTAAAGAGGCACAATGAGACCTGTCCAAGTTCCAGAGTTAGTCAGAGACTACCTGGTTATCTGTGGTGCCATATCTGAGCACATGTCTCCTGAGTCCCATATCTGGGCTCTCTTCGCCCCAAAATATACTTCACGTAGATTACCTTTTTGTGGGTTCTCATTTGGGTCCTGATGATAGTCTTTACAGAAGAGAAACTAATTGCAAAGGAATATGTTACCTATTCTCATCAGTGTGCCATATATTCCTCCCCTACAGGAAACAGAAGCCACAAGTGCAACTGTCATGTTAATCATTTGATACAGATTTTCCAAGTGACATGAATATGTTAAACTCTACTTACATACAGTGTTTTAAGCATTCCTATGATGTACAAATATGCTAAATCTATCTAAGGCTGTTCTGCTGATCCAGAAAGTGTTATAAAAGGAACAAGGGAAATGATATTTTCTCTTTTAGGAAGCATTAAAAATGTCTTCTTTAATAATTATTACAATAAAGATTCTCTAACTTACAACATATGCTAGGTAATAATTTTTGTCTTGTAGAAATATGAATGTTTTCTAATGGAAGACATTTAAAATGCCTTAGTTGAAGATTAACTCAAAGAAAAGCCCTCTTTGGGATTCATCACAACATCTATAAGGTGGCATTATTTTTCCAATATTCTTTTACTCTATCCTCTGCATTCAAAAGAGCTTATGTCCAACCTATAATTATTTTCTACTAATTAGAGTAATTCATGGCTAATTATTCAACATGATTTCTCTTCAAAATCAACTCCATTTCTTTTTCTAATTTTTTAAATATATATTTTATTGTACTTTAGGATCTGGGGTACATGTGCAGAACATGCAGGATTGTTGCATAGGTACATACATGGCAATGTGGTTTGCTGCCTCCATCCCCCCATCACCTATGTCTGGCATTTCTCCCCATGTTATCCCTCCCCAACTTGCCTACCCACCGCTGTCCCTCCCCCTACTCCCCCACAACAGACCCCAGTGTGTGATGCTCCCCTCCCTGTGTCCATGTGTTCTCATTGGTCAACATCCACCTATGAGTGCGAACATGTGGTGTTTGATTTTCTGTTCTTGTGTCAGTTTGTTGAGAATGATGGTTTCTAGATTCATCCACATCCCTACAAAGGACATGACCTCATTGTTTTTTATGGCTGCATAGTATTCCATGGTATATATGTGCCACATTTTCCTTGTCCAGTCTATCATTGATGGGCATTTGGGTTGGTTCCAGGTCTTTGCTATTGTAAACAGTGCCGCAATGAACATACGTGTGCATGTATCTTTATAATAGAACAATTTATAATCCTTTGGATATATACCCACTAATGAGATTGCTGGGTCAAACGGAATTTCTATTTCTAGGTCCTTAAGGAATTGCCACACTGTCTTTCTATTTTTTTTTTGAGATGGAGTCTCACTCTGTTACCCAGGCTAGAGTCCAGTGGTATGATCTCAGCTCGCTGCAACCTCCACCTCCCGGATTCAAGTGATTCTCCTACATCAGCTTCCTGAGTAGTTGGGATTACAGGCACCCACCACCAATCCTGGCTAATTTTTGTATTTTTAATAGAGACGGATTTTGCCATGTTGGCCAGGCTGGTCTCAAATCCTGACTTCAGAGATCCACCCGCCTCAGCCTCCCAAATGCTGGGATTATAGGCATGAGCCACCATGTCTGGCCCATCAACTCCTTTTCTTGTCATGACATTAAAAAAGATACAAATAAAATATTATCAGAATGCAAATTTTTGTTAGAGGAGAAATATATTTCTTACTTTCTTTAAATAGCACTAAAATATTTCTACACTAGGAAAGGTCCTATGAATCCCTACTTCAATTCATTTGGACTAAGAGAGGGCAAACTGAATCATGAAGTGATGACTATAAATGTTTTTGATAATAATTAGGATTAGTTATATTGACTATATAGGAGTAAGTAATTTTACTATTAATATATTCTTAAATAAGAATTATAAAGCAAGAAGACCTAACAATGGCTAAGGGCTAACAGTAAACACAGTAGCTTGGGACCCTGGATGTCTGAAGATGTACTCTGAGTAAACAGTGTCTCTTTGTGGGCTCTTATTTGGGTTCTGCTGATGGCTAAATCTCCCTTTCTTGGGATTGTCCTAATCTTGATCCCTCTTTTCAAAAGGCAACTCCTTTCTTCTTTTTCTGCCTAGGAAAGTCCTGGGCCTCTGTCTGTCTCTAAATTAAGAACATGTTTTGCCTGCATCCTGCCACTTTCCCCATTCTGACCTCACTCACTTCTCCACTTCGTTCTATTCTGATTATCATAGAGATCCAACTGTCCCTGCTAAGAAGGTGAGGTGCTCCTCTGCCTAAATTTGTCTTAGGTAATAGCCTTAATATGCATCTGGTCTGCATGGTCAAATTTTCCACATACATTTATTGAGCACCTTCAGTGTGTAAGCCCTAAAGTTATATAATCTCCTAAAATGAAGCAAGTTGAAATGCCAACTGTGTATGATATAAGGAGTTCATTAGACTAAAATGAACAGAGGAGAATACAGTTATAGATGCATAAATTTAAGAGTAAAAAAAGGATCATTAAATTAGAAATGACAGCTACCTTTAGATTCAGAAGACAAAGGAGAAAATTATGTCTTGGAAATACTGAAATTATTGCTAAAAGAAACTGCTTCCGGTTGAACCAGGACTACACAATGTCTTATTCTTCATTTTTAACGAAAACTTTTCAACTTAGTTTCTTTGCTCCCCCCACCCCATTATGGACTAAATGTTTGTGTCACCACAAAATTCATATGCTAAAGTCCTAACCCCAATGTAATGGTTAGGAGGTAGGGGTGGGGCCTTTTGGAAGTAATTATTCATAAGGTTGGAGCCCTCATAAATGGGATTAGTGCCCTAATAAGAAGAAACATGAGTTTGCTGTCTTTGCTCTGCTTTCTGCCATATAAGGATACACACAGAAGACAGCCATCTGCACTCCAGGAAGTGGGCTCTTAGCAGACACTTAATCTGCTGACACCTTTAACTTGGACTTCCCAGCCTCCAGAGCTATGAGAAATAGCTGTTTATTGTTTAAGCCACCCTAACTATGGTAATTTGTTATAGCAGCTTGAACTGACTAAGACATTCTCCCAGTGGGACTACAGCTCAACTTTTGTAACAAAAATTAGTTTTAAAAAAGTTTTTCTTCAATATTTAGATTTTCACAATAACTGTGACAGAAACTAGAAAAAAAGTACCTAAGTAAGTGTGTCTTAGTCCATCCATGAAATAATCCTTTATTCTTTTCTGATTTGAGGAATATATAAATTCTACAGGCTATTTTTGAGACATTTACATCAGGATTTCATTTCAATGCCATCATGTCTTGCTTTTTTGGTAACTTAGACTACTTTGAATTAAGTTTTATCAGAGTAATACATGCACATAGTTTTAAAAGCCTAAATAATACATAATGGAAAACATATCATTTTCTCACCCTTCCCCATACCTCAGAGGCAACCACTATGCACAAAGATCTGTTTCTTCTGATATTTACCTCCATATTTCTAAATAGTCTTCTAATATTTCTGTCTCTTGACTCATCAATTTTAGATATTGATTATTTGCCATAGTGTAGCCACTTATAACCATGAGGAGAAGACACTTCAGTATGACCAAGGACTCAGGCTTCCTCCCACCTCCTGTTCCTCCATTCTTAGTGTATGGGTCTTAGCTTCATGTTCATGATTTAGCTGCTTTTCAAGAAGCTCCACTTAGCAGGTTCTACCCACATCTTATTGACCAGAACTAAGTCACATGACCACATCTAGATAAAATCGAAGTTAGAAAAATCAGCACTTCAGGTTTCCAGTTCCTACCCTAAAGAACTCAAAGGAAAAGAGGGTTGTGAATGCCTATAGGTATCAGTACACTGTCTGCCACAGTAACCATCTATGAGTTTTTCAAATGCTCTCAACAGATCTGTTAAAAGCCTATCATATATTCTGAGTGTTTCAGTACATCAAAAATATATTAGAATGCTTTTAAATATTTTCTGTGTCATGGCACACATAGAAAATAATATATTTATGGTTGTTTGTGAGAAATGGGAGAAGGGAGTTAAAGGCCTGAGGCCACTCGTGTGGAACTCTGACCACTCCAGGCCCCACCCAGACACTACAAGGGTGAGGGAACCAATTTCCCCCGCATTTGTAACCCATTCACAGCTCTGGTCTTCTGGGACTTGGAGACTTCCTGTAACCTCTAATCCAGACTGTCTAGACCTACAACACAGTCATCATGCTGGGACTTTTCTTTGCTTCTCTCCTCTGTTAGATTTACTGCTTTCTGGATCTTCTATCTTCCTCATTCTTGGTTTGCTCCATTATTTTGCCATGCAATATTCTAGTACTTTCCTTTAAAAAGTGTTCATAGGAGGTAAATATTTTGAATCCTTGTATGTGTGAAAATGTCTCTATCGTGCTCTCTTAATTTTGAAAGCAAGTCTTTTGATTTTCAATGTTACTTTTGAGGTGAGCAATGGTATTCTGATTTCCAGTGCTCTCTATTTAGCCTGCTTCTTCTTCTCTTGTGGATTTTAAGATCTTCTCTCTGTCCGCAGAGAGTTATAAATGTTCATGATGATATACATTGGTATGGGACTCTTCAGGTACTGTACAAAGAACTTGGTGAATCCTTTTAATATGGAACTTTTAATATGCATATTGAATTTCTTTTTTTGGTATTAGATCTTTGGTAATCTTCTTTCTAACAATTTTTTCTGTACTCTTTTTTTGAAGGAGGAACTGCTATTATTTGGGCATTACGAAGACATCTTGAATTGTTATCGTTTCCTATATTTTCTATATTTTTTTTCTTTTTGCCTTATTTTCTAGTGTAATTTCTCAACATTATCTTTCAAACTGCTATAGAGTATTTTAATTTCTTGTTTTCTTATGGGTCATTTTTTATTAGTGCCTTTTTCTTGTTATATGAATCCAATAGCTATTCTTAATTCTCTGAGAATATTTATTACAGATTTTCTCCTGTTTTCTTCTGCCATCTAATGCAGGTATATCTTTAGATCAAATCATTAGATCTCTAGATCATTAGTAATAATGTATCTCTAATTCCTGTGGGTTCTTTTTTTTTTTCTGTTTCTCTCTTTTGATTTCTCTTACTCGTGTTAGAGATTTGCCTCAAGAATGTTGGCCATCTAGGTAATTCTAGGCTATCTTCATATTTAAGTCCAAATCTCTAAAGAATTCTTTGGAAGGTGTATGTTCGTGGGTATGCATGAAGGAGGTGGGGGCTGTCGATTCAGGGGTTTTACTTGGGCTGGAATTTTTGTTTGAGGACTTCGAAATTTTAGTATTTGAGGCTCTTGTGTCTAGGGCTGTTTAGTTTCTCCAGAAAAGAATCTCGCATTTGAAAGGTAAATTACTGGAAAGTACCATTCTAAGGACAGGAGGGGCAGATACTCATTTCTTCTCGTGTTTTCAGTTCCATTAATCATTCTCAACCTAGAATGTTTCTAATTGAATTAGTTTTAGAAATAAGCCTTCTATCTCCTGTAGAGGAGGAAACTGTGGACTGAGAAACTTCCAACTTTCTACTGTTCTGCCTTCTGAGATAGCCAGTGCTTCTGAATCTGGAGTCTTTCTGGAATTCTATTGGGTGAATCCCCCTACTTCATAAGATTCTCTTTTGCAGATACTTAGGTTATTACCTCCACTCTTTCACTTGTTTTATGTTTTTCAAATTCCTGATGTCTCTCAACATTGTTGTCTTCTCTCCCATTCATTTTGTCTTTATGGGTTTATACTTTCAGAAAATACCATTTCTGTTATTTTTGAGAGGTATCAGAAGATTCTGCCATGTCTAACAGTCTGCCATATTTAACAAACAGTCCTCAATGAACTTTAAAGATTATTTAAATAAAGGCAAAGTTGTGTATGTGCTCCTTAGTTTCTTTTAAAGCCATACAAACCTACTGAGCTCAGTGAAACATTCAGGAAGCATGGAAGGAGCTAGGTTAGGCACTGTGCCATTCATATACATCAAATCTTCCTTATATCCTTCCCAATATTTTCACTGTTACATGCAACATAAAAGATTACTGTTTCACTCTTTTTGGAATTAGTTTAGATTAGTTTAAATTGATGCCATAAAGCCACAGGTGTTCAGAAGATAGGGATAATGAGATAGAAGATGGGCCAATGAAAAATCTTGACAGTTTCCGTGTAGAAATAAAGCTAGGAAAGGATATGTATCTTCCCTCACCCCATAGAAAGTTTTTCCATGAAAACTTCTCAAATTTTTCCATTCAGGTTGTTGTAGTAACTGATGCTATGAGGGAAGACTGCATAATTTTTATTTCTTTAAAAGGGGGGAACTTCGTAACATTAATCTGTGTTATATGTGTCTCAACAGGGCATCAAGGTATATCTTGGAGTTGAGTGAAGTTGTTATATATGGGCTCATTTCTCAGGTAAATATCAGAATAAGTTTACATAGGAAATATACTGATATGTCCTTAAACACCCCTCACCATAAATACATAATACCCTTTTTGTGTTTGAAGAAGATATTCTGTATCTTCCATATTGGGAGATAGTCTGAAATACTGCATAGTGTTTATGAGGAGGGTTGTTTCTTTCAAATGTGAATCAAACAGTAAAAAAAAAAAAATTACATTACTTTGCTTTCTGTAGTTCACTAGGTGCACAAGGAAGTAAGTTCACTAGGTACATAAGAAAGGCTAGAGGTAACAGTGGAAATTTTTTTTAGCAATCTGGAAAATTGCTTTCTAATCTAACTATGAAAATTGTTGCTGATCTTGGTTTACATTTTTGGTTTAAATATTTAAAATATTAATATCCTAATCATTGCCTATGTGTATGGATGTTCAAGGAGCTAAAAATTTTATCATGACATTATTTAGACAAAAATACTAGAGACTGAGTAAATGTCCAGGTTATAGATTATTCAGATAATATATTTTGAAACACCCATTGCATGAAATAATTTGAGGACATTTAACATGATAATGTAGAACATCAGCTTTCAGATTGGTTGTGTTAACACTTGTTTATCTGGTTAGAGATAGAGCTAACATGTTGGGAACTGTGTATAACTGGAAGCCTGTCTTTATCTGTGCTACAACCCGATTGTCCAAATCTGAGCACACTGTTTGAATTTTTTACATGTTGCTTTAGGGAAGAAAATAGAGAACTCTTATGAAAATAATGTTTAATGATATGGTAAGTAATACTGTATAACTAAAGACAGAAGAAAATGAGCTGGATTGCCAACTCATGGCAGCTACACAAAATTGTAGGCATTCACTTAAAAAGGTACATTAGGTATCAGACAAATGGTAAAGAAGTTTACCACTAGTACAAATATTAAAGAGCATAAATTGTTTGAAAGCAGAGAATTGTCTAACTTGCAGTGCAGTTATTTTTCCGTATATGCCTTTGTGAGGCCATATTTTCTTTCTCAAGTGTTATTTCAGTTGTTGGCCTTGGAATTTGTTTCTCTTTTCTTCCTTTGTTACTTTAAGGGAATTAAGGTCAGCTGATGTATTTTTACTCTCCACATTTGAATTTGAGGCAGAACAATTCCTATGGAGGATTCTTGTGGAACTTCATTTTAGTTATGTTTTAATAAAGTCTTATTTGTATTGACTTCTGGGACAGCATGGCATTCTCTAACTGATAAACTACTTGGGTTTACTTTTTTATGGAGGGATTTAATTTAATATGATAGATTCAACTATTGTTTTTCAGGTTTTATATGCATGCCTGGAAGGCTTTTAATAACTTGCAATAGCAAACAAAATGAATGTGACTTTTAGGGTAGACACTTTTGTAATTGATATTTTTATCAACTCAGGATGTTTATTTGTTTTGCCAAAAAATGAAGTGCATTTTTTTCATCCTTGGGGAATAAAAAAGTAATGGAATTGTAATTTACCAAAAAGTTGTGAGAAAGATTCCATAGTTACAAAAAAATTTATACAGATATATTTCTTGTTCTTTAGACGTAAGATTCTTGTATAACTCACAAAAAATACAAGATTTTTTCCCTTATCTTAATAAATTCATTTGCTGTCCTGTAGAAAGTAGTTAGGGATCAATGAGTAATAGAATATTTAAAAATATATTAACAGAAAATAATTAAAGTTTGCATGGACTAAAATCCTGCCTAAGAAATTATATTATTTTAATTTTTAAAAATTATACATTTTTTAATACTGAAGAATGGGTTTTTGGACACAGAAATGTTTTTGATAAGTGACAGAATTCTGCTGAAGGCCACATAAGAGGCAAAAACAAGGAACACAAAAATAGAGAATCTACAAATTAGCACGTTATAATTACTCTCTTGAATAGAATTATGGATATCTTTGAAAAGATCCAATGTCTTCAGCAACTGTATCTAGCATATACTATAACTCAGATTGACATGCTTCCTAAAGAGAAGCATCGGGACAATTCTTCTATAGTGATGAGGCATTTCTGAAAATGTTTTTGTTTGATAAACAGTAATAGAAATTTGGGATTGAAATGGCCTTTTCAAAGGAATAGGTCACTCCTATGAAAATAATAGGTACTTAAGTTTATCTCTCATTTCTTGATATGGGGCCTGTTTGTGTTTGTGCATTAGTCAACTTGACACTTCAAGGATCCTTAATTTTTATGAAGATGTTAGCATGCTGGTAACATTTCTAAAATACCTACTTTTTTAAAGAAAGCCTGTACCTTACTTTTCCCCAAAACTGAATATAAGTTGTCATGATAGTTACAAGGCTGATGAAATATTGAATGAGTTGTGGGAGGAGTGGTTACAGCAGCAGTTGTATGGTGAAGAGCAGGAGAAGGAATATGAGGATTTCAACAAGTTGCTGCAGTGAATAGTGCTTTGTCTTAGCTCTCCAGAAACAAAAATGATAGCTGGTATTTATTAAGTTCTGCTGAGAACTTGGAGAAATAAAATCACTGAGTTTCAGTTTCTTTGTAACTTATGGCTCAGTGATTTTATTTTCTAAGTTCTCTCTATATAGACATAGAAGCTCACCTATTTTATTGTGCTTTGCTTTATTGCACTCCACAGATATTGCATTTTTGTTTTTTTCTAATGACTGGAAGGTTTGTGGCAACCTTGCATCAAGCAATTTTATTGACACCATTTTTCCAACAGCATGTGCTCACTTCATGTCTCTGTACCACATGTTGGTAATTCTTGGTGATATTCGTAAACTTTTCCATTATTATTATAATATGTACAAAGTGATCTATGATCAGTGATCTTTGGTGTTTGTATTGGGCCATTCTTCCATTGCTGTAAAAAATTTCTGAGACTGGATAATTTATAAAGAAAAATGGTTTAATTGGTGAATGGTGCTGCAGGCTTTACAGGAAGCATGATGCTGGCATCTGCTTGGCTTTTGGAGAAGCCTCATGGAGCTGTCAATCATGGAAGAAGGTGAAGGGGGGAACAGGCACATCACATGGAAAAGGCAGGAGTGAGGTGAGGGGAGAGATGCCATACACTTTTAAATGACCAGATCTCGTGCAAACTCAGAACAAGAGTTCACTTATCATCAATGGGATGGCCCAAGGAATTCATGAGGGATCCACCCCCATGATCCAAATACCTCCCACCAGCCTTACCGCCAACATTGGGGATTACAATTCAACATGAGATCTGGGTTGGGACAAATATCCAAACTACATCAATTTTACCATTGCAGTTGTTTTGCAGTGGCATCAACTGCACCCATAGAAAATGGTGAATTTATTTGATAAATGTTATGTGTGTTCTGTCTGCTCCATTAACCAACTGTTCCCCTGTCTCTCTGCCTCTCCTTGGCCTGCCTCTTCCCTCAGGCAAAATAATTGAAATAGGCCAATTAATAACCCTACAATTGTCTCTAAGTGTTTAAATAAAAGGAAGAGTTGCACATCTCTCACTTTAAATCAAAAGCTAGAAATGATTAAGCTTAGTGAGGGAGCATATTAAAAGCTAAGATAGGCCAAAAGCCAGGCAGGCCTCTTGTACCAGGGAGTCAGATTGTGAATGCAAAGGTAATGTTTTTAAAGGAAATTAAAAGTGCTACTCCAGTGAACACATGAATGGTAAGAAAGAGAAACAACCTTATTACTGATATGGAAAAAGTTTCACGCTCAGGTAGAAGATCAAACCACCAACAATGTTACCTTAAGCCAAATCTTAATCCAGAGTAAGACCCTGTCTTCAATTCAGTGAAGACTGAGAGAGGCGATGAAGTGTCAGAAGAAAAGTTTGAAAGCAATAGACCTTGGTTCATGAGGTTTAAGGAGAGAAGCTATTCTCTAGCATAAAAGTGCAAGGTAAAGCAGGAAGTGCTGATGGAGAAGAAGCTTCAGTGAGTTATTCAAAGGATCAAGTTAAGATCATTGAAGAAGGTGGCTACACTAAACAACAAATTTTCAAAGTAGATGAAACAGCCTTCTATTTGGAGGAAGATGCCATTTAGGACATCCATAATTAGAGAGATGAAGTCAATGTCTTGCTCCAAAGCTTCAAACGACAGATTGGTTCTTTTTTTTTAGGGCTAATGTAGCTGGTGAGTTTAAGTTGAAACCAATGTTCATTTATCATTCCAAAAATCCTAGGGCCCTTAAGAATTATGCTAAATGTTCTGTACTTGTGCTCTATAAATGGAATAATAAAGCCTGGATTATGGGACACCTGTTTATTACATGGTTTACTGAATATTTTAAACCCACTGTTGAGACCTACTGCTCAGAAGAAAAGACTCCTTCCAAACTATTACTGCTCCTTGACAATGTACCTGGTCACCCAAGAGCTCTAATGAAGATGTACAAGGAGACTCATGTTGTTTTTATGACTGCAAACACAACATCGATTCTGTAGCCCATGGAACAAGGAGTAGTTTCAACTTTTAAGTCTCATTATTTAAGAAATACATTTTGTAAGGCTATAGCTGCCAGACATAGTTATTTCTCTGATGGACCCGGGGAAAAGTCACTTGAAATCCTTCTTGAAAGGATTCATCAATCTAGATGCCAATAAGAACATTTGTGACTTGTGGGAGGAGATCAAAATATCAACAATGAACAGGAGTTTGGAAGAAGCTGACTACAACTCTGAGATACTCAGGACTTCAGTGGAGGAAGTACCTGCAGAAGTGATGGAAATAGCAAGAGAACTAGAATTAAAAGCAGAGCTTGAAGATGTGACTGAATTGCTGTAATCTCATGAAAAAGCTTGAAAAGATGAAGAAAGTGGTTTCTTGATATGGAATCTACTCTTGATGAAGGTTCGTTAAACACTTGAAGTGACAACAAAGGATTTAAAATATTTCATGAAATTAGTTTGAGAGGATTAAGTTCAATTTTGAAAGAAGTTCTACTGTGGGTAAAATGCTGTCAAACAGCATTGCATCCTATAGAGAAGTCTTTTGTAAATAAAAGGAAGTCAATTGATGTGGCAAACTTCATTGTTCTCTTATTTAAGAAATTGCCACAGTCATTCCAACCTTCAGCAACCACCACTCTGACTAGTTAGCAGCTGCCAACTTCAAGACAAAACTCTACACCAGCAAAATGATTATGTCTTGCTGAAGGCTCGTATGCTCCTTAGCATTTTTAAGCAATGACTTATTTTTAAATTAAGCATGTACATTGTTTTTTAGATGTAATGTTATTGCACACTTAATAGGCTACAGTATACTATAAATGTAACTGTTATGTGCACTGGAAAAACTTTGTGTGACTCACTTTGTTGAAATATTCACTTTATTGTGGTGGTCTGGGACCAAACTGACAATATCTCTGAAGTATGCATAAATACGCTGTGTGTGTGTGTGTGTGTGTGTGTGTGTGCACATAAGTTCTCTCTATATATGTATAGGTGATGCCAATCTCACAGACTATTGTGAGGATAAAATTATATAATATATGCAAAAACCATACCAAGTTAAACTATACAAAAGTATTCAAGGCTTACAATCCATAGGTGCACTTTCATAAACAGATATAATGAAAAATCTTGCAGGAGTTACCCTGTGTTCCTCATGTGATGGACACACTAAAGAGAAAATATTGTGTCATAAAAATGGAGTAAAGATGAAAAAAACACTGCTTAATGTAGATGTCAACTACATCATCTGAGACTCTTGGGATGTCACACATTACAAAGCAGGCAAAGAGGGGAACAAGTACAAAGGCTGCAACGAAGATGCAAGCTCAGTGTGTTTGAGGAAAAGAAAGCAAGCCAGCAAGGTAGAAGTGAAAGATGAAGTTGAGGGAGCCTTCCCATAATACTCCAAGATATCTTATCACTTTCCTCTAAACACCCCTGGTATTTTCTGTCTTACTCACGTGGTTTCTAAGTATATGATTTTATACTATCCCACTTTAGTTGGCAGTACACATTTTTACCACAGGATCTTTGATAGACTCCATACATTGGACTCTATATCTTTTTTTTTTGAAAAAGAAAAGAAAAAAGAGAGAAAGAGAGAAAGAAGGAAAAAAGAGAATGAAAGAAAGGGAAAAAGAAGAAGAAAAAGAGGGAGAGAGAGACGGGAATCTTGCTCTATTGCCCAGAATAGAATGCAGTCTAAAAATGGGTATTGAAAAGCTCTTTTATACTAATAATTGTGTTATACAATGGAGACAGGAAGGAATAAGGGAGGAAAATAACAAATAGCCAACCAATATTTCATTTAAACCTATAAAATGCTATGCAATTGCTGGGAGTAATTTACTCCCAACCATGTGGTCAATTTTAGAATAGATATGATGTGTTACTGAAGAAAATGTATGTTTTGTGGATTTGGAGTAGAGAGTTCTGTAAATGTTTATTAAGTTACTTGTTTGAGGTCTAAGTTCAAGTCCCGGGTATCCTTGTTAACCTTCTGTCTCATTGATCTGTCCAATATTGACAATGTAGTGTTAAAGTCTCCCACTATTATTGTGTGGGAGTCCAAGTCTCTTTGTAAGTCACCAAGAAGTTGCCCTATGTATCTGGGTGCCCCTATACGGGGTGCACATAGACATAGGATCGTTAGCTTTTCCCATTACATTGATC
Organism: Ateles fusciceps; assembly: GCA_036589455.1. NCBI lineage: Eukaryota > Metazoa > Chordata > Mammalia > Primates > Atelidae > Ateles > Ateles fusciceps. The sequence continues at coordinate 4,640,144 of JAZHEH010003005.1, read as the reverse complement.
CCTCTACCATTATACAATGTCCTTTTTATCTCTTTTGTTTTCTATTACTTTAAAGTCTATTTTATCAGAGACGAGAATTGCAACTCCTGCTTTTTTTTTTTTCTTGCTCTCCATTTGTTGGCAAATCTTCCTCCATCCCTTTGTTTTGAGTCTCTGTATATCCTTGCATGTGAGATGGGTCTGGATGCAGCTTACTGATGGGTTTTTTGGAATGGCTGATACTGGTTGTTCCTTTCTGTATATAGTGCTTCTTTCAGAAGCTCTTGTAAAGCAGGCCTGGTGGTAATGAAGTCTCTGAGTACTTGCTTGTTCGTAAAAATTTTATTTTTTCTTCACTTATGAAACTTAGTTTGTCTGGATATGAAATTCTGGGATGAAAGTTCTTTTCTTTAAGGATGTGAATATTGGCCCCCACTCTCTTCTGGCTTGTAGGGTTTCTGCTGAGAGATCTGCTGTGAGTCTAATAGGCTTCCCCTTGTGGGTAACCTGACCTTTCTCTCTGGCTGCTCTTAATATTTTCTCCTTCATTTCAACCCTGGTGAATCTGATGATTATGTGCCTTGGGGTTGCTCTTTCTGAGGAATATCTTTGTGGTGTTCTCTGTATTACCTGGAGTTGAGTATTGTCCTGCCTTGCTAGATTGGGAAAGTTTTCCTGGATCATATCCTGAAGAATATTTTCCAGCTTGGATTCATTCTCTTCGTCACATTCAGGTACACCTATCAAACGTAGATTAGGTCTTTACACGTAGTCCCATATTTCTTGGAGACCTTCCTCATTCCTTTTTACTCTTTTTTCTCTAATCTTGTCTTCTCACTTTATTTCGTTAAATTGGTCTTTGACCTCTGAAATCCTTTCTTCTGCTTGATCAATTAGACTGTTAAAACTTGTGCATATTTCGCGAAGTTCTTGTATTGTGTTTTTCAGCTCCATTAATTCACTTACATTCTTCTCTAAATTGTCCATTCTCGTTAACATTTCTTCAAACCTTTTTTCAAGGTTCTTAGTTTCCTTGCATTGGGCTAGAACATGTTCTTTTAGCTCACAGAAGTTTCTCATTATCCACCTTCTGAAGCCTAATTCTGTTAATTCCTCACATTCATTCTCGATCAGGCCTTGTTCAATTGGTGATGAGGAACTGCTTTCCTCTGTAGGAGGACAGGCATTCTAATTTCGGGGTGTTTTCAGCCATTTTGCGCTGGTTTCTTCCCATCTTTGTGGATATATCCACCTGTCGTCTGTGTAATTGCTGACTTTCAGATTAGGTGTCTGAGTGGATGTCCAGCTTGTCGGTGGTAAAGTTTTTTCTGTTTCTTAGTTTTCCTTCGGCGGACGCCCCTCCCCCACAGAGCTGGACCTTCCCGGGTTCAGCTGTACTTGCTGTGAAACTCTCAATCCTCAGCAGTACCAATTGCTGGGTTTTTTGTTGTTGCTGTGGGGGGACCAGCGTTCCCCTGCGGCAACCCACTATGCCGGCTGAAACAGCGGCGTTAAGATTCGTGGCGCTTTCTGCCAGGGAATCTCCCAGTCTGGGTCCCCACTTCAGTCCGCTTTTCAATCAGCTGAATGGGAGACTGCCTTCCTGGAGCTCCAACGCCAACCAAAGGGCCGCCCGCTGGGGAGCCTGCAAAATGGCGGCGCCGGCCAAAAGAGTCATGCTGGCGACCCGTGGGGCTCCTCCGCCGGGAATCTGTTGGTCCGTGGGCAATAAAAATTCATCTGAAAGTGTGGTATCCACTCACTCTCTGCGCTTTCAGTGGGAGCTACAATCCTGAGCTGCTGCTAATTGGCCATTTGGATCTCTCTCTGAACTCTATATCTTAAGGCTCCTTATGCTCTTCACAGCAATGAAATGCTTTGCACGTAATAGGTACACAGCATATAATATTATAATTGTTGATGAAGCCAAATTATATAAACTATTCTTCCTAGTAAAACAGAATAAACTTGAGACCTGCAAAGGTGAATGTCCTAATAGGAGGTGGCCCTGTAGATTAGCTCAGTCTAACAGTTGTGAGTAGTTTGAAAATAGAGCCTTTGAGTCTTCTGTATTCACTGGATTTCATTTAATATCAATATCTAATAGAGCTTATTTCATGGCTGAAGCTCATGAAAAGTTTGCTGAAATGGCACACTTAAGATCTGTACATTTCATGACATGCAGGTTTTTCCTCAGAAGAAAAAAAAAAACTGTAAACAAAGTTTGTACACTAGTTAATGATAAGCACATTGAAGGATTTCCAGAAAAATATAATGATGGCAGTAATTGACTTTGAAATGCCTCAAAAAATAAGATGGATTGATGGATGGATAGAAAGATGGATAGGCATGTAAAAAGGCAAGTATAGTAAAATGGTAGATCATGATGATGAGTGTTTGGGTATTCATTGTAAAGTTATTTCAACTTTTCTATAGGTTTAAATTTTTTATAATATGGGGGAAAGTCGAGTTGAAAGTGATAACTGAAAATTTATTTAACAAAATGATTTAGTTTATAGCCAATGTGCTTTCAGTTTTATACATCTGAGCTTTCAGAAAATATTCTAATTCTTATGTAAATCAAAGATTTAGTCTATTAATTTATGACTTTGAAAAGTGCCCAGGGAAGTATTGTAATCAATTCAACTTATCACCTTCATAAGTTAAGAGTTTTGGTTATGTTCACTTATATTTTTCCAATCATGGCTATGTCCCTGATAAAATTTTCTGATCTATACAAGTCAGAATATAGTTAAAACAATTGTAGTTCTTTGTGATGGTTAATAATTGATTTTTAACAATCCATATTACTTACTGGATAGTACATCCTTATCTTAGCATTTCACCACGAGTGACACCAAAAAGTACAATCAAGAGAATATGTCAACAGTCCCTCCCTTTCTCTTTCTCTGCCTGCATTCCCATGTTTCTCTTCCACCATTTCTTTCTTTTCTCCTGAGGCAGAGAAATTACATAGCTTAGGTAAGCATGACATTTAAATGGGAAAGAAAATGATCAACATTACTGCAAGATGAAAATTCTATAACTAAATTTATCCTCTTTTTGAATGAAATATCTAAGAAACTGCAGCACATTTGTGCCACTGTATAACATAAAGAAAGTTGAACAATTTCTCTCAATTTGCAGAAGTTTTGATTTCTACCTCTCTTATCATCTAAGTTCTAAACAGTTTATTTTAATGTATTCCTTTTGTGTATAATAAGTTGTTCTTTAGTTTTTCTGTTAAAACAACAGAATGCACTCTCATATTAACACTCTTATAACCGAGGAAAAACAAATGGAATACCTATCTGGTGTACTTTTAACTTTCATTTTGTATTACTGACAATTTGTATCATTGAAGGAGACTTGGAGTGACAGTACAAAAGTATACCTGCTTCATCTAGGCCAATCTATAGAAAATTGTTTCACATCAGTGGAAGTTCTAAGTTTTCACAAGGTCTACACAATTGTGAATAAATATGAGAAATGGGCTCAGAGTGTGTGTAAATGAATAGGTTGCGTGTATTTTAAGGCAGTCTTACGGGAACACATTGAGAGATCTGGCATTCTTAAAATCAAACATATGTCATATCAACATTCCTAGTACAAAGTATTTTGTTACTGTTTCTGCACTCTAAATAGCCCTGTGTAAAGGCACATCATTGAACCACAGCATATGGAGGCAGCTATTCAGTTATGCTGAGCTATGCTGCAATATCATTTTGCTACTGCCTTACTCACCTATTTCTACACATTTGTCAATGGAAATTTCTGCTCTAGAAATTATACTGTGGCAAAGAGAAAGTAAATACATGAAGTTGAAATCCATTTCTCAAAGCATATCAATATGAAACAGCGCTATTGTCTGTTTCCTGTGATTGCTGAATCAAGAAAACATATGCACCTATGCCTTAAGGAAGCAGTAACTCTTCGAACTGCCCTTTATATTTACAATTACTTAATTACTTTATTTTGCCAAAAATAAAGGTCATTAAAATCATCTTGAAGCTTGACTTAAATTCAGAAGTAGCCTGCAAGTAGTTGTACAGTCTTTAACTATGTTCCATTTAACACATTTAATAGACGTAAAAGCTCACAAGTGATGATATAAAGGATAATTTACGCTTGCAGTGCATTTTTGTCCAATTAATAGATTGCCTGTGTGTTGCATATTTTGCATGACAAAAGAGCAAAATATTAAACTGCCATTCATAATGAAAATGCACTTTGCAAATTAAAAGTGCCGAAACAGAAATTTTTCACCCTGTTTAGGAAATAAACAGTCCTTAACCAATTAAACTGCATTGTAATAATTCTATGATTTATTGCAAGTTGTTTAACTTTCAAAACTCGGCTAACCCATATTAAGGTCACAATCCATCATGTCTTGCTTGGAAAGCCAGCAAATAATGGCTGTTGTATTAGCTGCTTTTGATGATAGTATGAAAGAAGTATTAGCACTTGTCAACAAAACTGCTTACAACATAACATTAGCATGCATGGGCTGCTGTACCTATTTATTATTCTGGCAGCTTCACACATATTGTTACAAGCTTATAAAACATTTTGTCGGGTGGAACCGAATGTACACTGTTTGGTTTTCTGATAGACTGGCAGCATAAATGTCTGGGCTGACTTAGTTTAGTTTAAGTGTAAATAGAGACACAAATTCTTCAACCTGTTCTCTTATTGATACTGAAAAGTGCTGAATTATTCAGCATCCAACTCTTCTGTTTGTGTCTATCACAGTTATCAATTACCCATCAGTCTTCTTGTCAAAACAGAATGGATTAATCTGGCTGAAAATAAGACAAATAAATGGATACTATAACAGGGGTGTGGGGTTGCCAGACTGTCAAAGGGAAATCCAGGCGGTGACATTTGCCGTCAAAAATGGGATCTCTGGCTTAAGTGAGCAAATGATTCCCTTTTGTGAGCCAAGAATGCACTTAGCTCACCGTAAGTAAATTAATCTGCCTTTTTCAACTGCTAATGCATTAGCACTGAGGTAATAGTGCCATTGCCAAAATTCCTTTATGTTTCAATAATTTTGGTCATTGCTATTGTTTCTCATAGGAAATGTGGATACATTCGGATACTTTATCTTAGTAAATAAAAGGTTGCCTGGTAAATAAATTAACCCATTTAACAATGAAGTTATTGCTGATAGTTTTGTGCCACTTCATAGCTCTCAGCTGATGTGATACCAAGTAACTCTGCACAGATGGCTGGTGGAATCCATCCAGCATCTGCAAAGTCCATCCCTGTTTTCTTTCCCAAACATTTTATTTGGAAATCTTGTTTGGCAGACTTCCTGAGACTCTGCCTGGCTGTTCAAAGTACATATTTCCAATCTATCTCATTTGGCCCTTCTATAAAAAAAGAACCAGCAAAGTGCCTTCTGATTTGGCACAAAAATTTCAGCCACAGACTGAAGCAAGTTTTAGGTTCCTGGCCAAAAATTTACAAGAATTTTATCTTAGATGCTTCCATACTGGACTGTTTTACATAGTCATCATTAGCATCTGAAGCCTTCACATCACGACAGGATCAAAGCCTCCCAATCTGTATCATCTGATAGCTTCACTTTGCCAAAAGTTCCCTCTTGTTCTTAGTTTCCCAGACATTTCATGTCCTAATGATTGTAGACACTGTCTACTGTGGAGTGGTGAGTAATTTAAGGATAGATACCTGCTGGAAAATGGTTCCATTCACTTGATGATGAATGAACAGATTACTTTGGAATGAATCATCATCTTTTTTCTTTTTCCAGTAGATTGTATAAAGAATTTTAAGCATTTAAAAAACAAAAACCCTTCCTACATTTGGGGAGTTCCAAAGAGGTCATTCTAAAAATTGAATTCTAGGTACAACTTCTGCTATTCTCTTAAAGACTTAGACTGGAAATTTCCATCTCACATTCCCAGAACATTACCTCAAATTTCTCCTCAATGTAAATCAGGTTCCCAGAACTTCAACATTAAAAAGAAATGCACTAATTGGCCCGGTCACAATTTACTTTTGCTAAAACTCATTTGCTTTGTATATAATCCCAAGGTTACTTCATAGAAGGCATCTCTTTAAGCACTGCTTGAAATAAGGCACTGTTTTTATTACCAGTCAACTGATTGTTTTACTTTATCTCTCCTTCTTCCTGTTTAAAGCAAATAACTCACTTATATGGAAAGGTAGCATTTTTGCATGGTCTACAAAATTTTGTATGGCCTAAAACTGTTTTCAAAGTTTTAATTGTTTTCTAAAATTAATTCTTTGCAACACTAGAAACTAAGTTGATTGACAGGTGTGTATAATGAACTTGCTTCCAAATTCCAGATGTCATTTCCCACTATTGAGGAACATTTCAAAGTATATGGCTGCCATTTCAAATTGAACTTGTCCCAGTGTAAACATTCTCTCTGGTTCCCCCTTTTCCAAAATCCCAGTCAGCTGCTAAATCCTGCAGTCTGCCTTTATAATATCTCTTCTATTATTCTCCTTTCAATTACCACTATCAGCATGCTTTTCATTCCACACTGATTCATTTGGATATTTATGCATGTATCAATTTACTTATGCAACAATTCTTTGAACACCTAACATGAGTGGTCTCTTTGCCTCTAGTCCTTCCAACATTCTTCCCACCCCAGCCCTCAGCCCTCAGCCCTCATTCTGAAATGCCCTCCACCCATCCTACCCATTTTAAAATATCAGCTCAAATGATATCTCCTTGTACATTTTTCTTTCTTTCTTTCTTTTTTGGAGATGGAGTCTTGCTCTGTCACCCAGGCTGGAGTGCAGTTGTGCTACCTCGGCTTACTGCAACTTCCACCTCTAGAGTTCAAGCAATTCTCCTGCGTTAGCCACCAAAGTAGCTGGGATTACAGGTGTCTGCCACCACACATGGCTAATTTTTGTATTTTTAGTAGAGATGAGGTTTTGCCATGTTGGCTGGTCTCAAATTCCTGACCTCAAGTGATCTACCTGCCTTGGCCTCCCAAAGTGCTGGGATTACACTTGTGAGCCACCATGCCTAGCCCCTTGTATATTTTTCTTATTCTCTCACTCATATGGAATGTCTTACTTCTTCAAGTCTCTTGAACATTTTTCTGTTTCCTTTATCATAACTTGGTAGAAATCTTGTTTCTGAAACTTACTAGCTGTGTGGCTGTGTGCAAGTTATGGAAACAACAGAAGCCTCAGATTCTCCTCTGAGACCTGGGATATTATCACCCCATGGGTTGTGAGCATTAAATGAGCTAATGCATGTGAAATACTTAGAACAATGCTTGGTACACAGTGAATGTTCATCAAATTCTTGTTATATTAATGTGTGTAGTAGGACTTGGAAATAGATGTGTTTTAACCTTTGTGGGTTGAGAGATAACAACTGTAATTGCCTTTGGTGTTTACAAGGGGCTTAAATCTATACTTATGATCCTGGGTGGTGGGCCTTGCAGGGTATAGCATCCTGGGCTGAGCAGTCTGAAGCCAGGCTGTTTGGCTTCATATACTGGCCTTTAGCACTTGCTAGCTTTATTTAAGTGAGAAGTAAGGCAGTTGAAAGTTTCTATACCTTATAAGTAGTTGTTAAGATTAACTGAAAGTAAAATGCTTAGCAAAGTGCCTGGCCCATAGCAAGACTTCCATGAGTATAGCTGTCATTACTCTAGAAGGGTTCCAAAATGTTCCTTGATCTAATGTTATGTGGTGAAAAAGGACTAGCTCAATGAATGCACAATTCCTTAAATTACTGTCAAATCTCCTAGGCCCATAAACTCTTAAAGGGAGTGCATCAAAGAGGTCACACTTGTTTTCTGGCCTTGTGTCTTCGTTCATACTCATTCCTCCCTTTCCTGCCCGACACATCTAGAAACATCATCCCTGTTTGCATCCATCTTTCTGAGTTTAAGAAGCCTGTCCTTACCGCAGATTTTCTGACTAACCTAGCCCTTAGAGATTTATCATCTAAATGCCTGAAGCATTTAGCAATTTTACCACAAAATTGAGCTCTTCTTATATATTGTTTTGCAGTGTTTCTTCTGTGTTTGATTTGCGTCTCCAAAGATATTTCACTACCTTTCTGCTTCCTAGCTCTCTTTTTTCAGGAACCCACAAAGCTCTCTGGATAACTGTCCTGCCCTGTCATGTTGACCATGCCCCTTGTCCTCCAGGTATTAGCATGGGGTTTGGGTTCCAGCCAGGCTTCTGGGCTTGATTGCCTTTAACCTAACCATATGACGAAGGTCTTGCAGCATGAGATAGGCCCTTGCTATTGGCCAAGTCTGTGTTTGTGCACCGGGAAGAATTTTTCTTCCTCACAAACTATATTTCTCCTACTTCTTAAAATAAACTATATCTTTATTCTACAGCCAGCCTTATCTGATTGAAGCAGCATTGTGTTATGTTCCCACACAATCATGGACTTGGAAATATTCAAGTTTTGGATTTGAATCTTGTTTTTTTTTTTTTTTGTGGGGGAGGGGACAGGGTCTTGCTCTGTCACCCAGGCTAGAGTGCAGTGCCATGATCATAGCTCACTGTAGCCTTGAACTCCAGTTCAAGTGATTCTTCCATCTCATCTTTCCAGCTAGCTGGGACTACGGGTACACCACCATGCCTAGCTAATTTAAAAAAATTTTTTCTTGGAGACAGGGTCTCAGTATGTTGCCCAGGCTGGTCCTGAACTCCTTATCTCAAGCAATCCTCCCATCTCAGCCTCCCATATAGCTTGGATTACATGAATCTTGGTTTTTTTACTGTGACCTTTGGCAAGTCACTTTTCTGAGTTTTGTTCAGGTATGAAAATATTAATACCTAGCTCACAGAGCAGACATGTGGATTATGTGAGATAAATAACATAAATTGCTTGACGAATAGTAGGGAGTAAACTTTAGGTACCTTACCTCTCCAATTAATATGAAATCATATTAATAACATCAACAATTTATCCTTATTACATATAGTACCCATTAACACAATTATGATTACTCTACCTATAGTTTTACATTTACATGGGGCACACATGCTTTCATTTAACATTTCTCTTCAAATAATTGTCTGAGTAAAGTATATACTGATCTTAATATCTGTAACACAACTAAATGCTTTGCTATGCAACCTAGCAAATCTAGAATCTAAAACTTACTAGTTGTTCAAAGTTGACAAGTATTGAAAATTATCTTTCACATGAAACACTAGTATCTTCTTCACATTTGAGGAAATTGAAGGCCAAAGGCTAAAACATCCCTTGTTTAAGGATAAAATGCAAGGAAGTGGAGCTACCATGCTCATGGCTTACCTTCTAATATTTGGATTCAATATGTATTTCAAGATAGTGAGGAGTATTTCACAAGACATCTCATGAAACTTCCCTCTATAGCAGTCTCAGTTATCATGCCAAAATGAGTCTCATAACAGAATTCACCTCTAAATTTTTAATAAATCCCTCAGCAAATGGTTGTTCTGGTTGTGTATATCCAGACTTTGGTTGAGAAATGAGAGATGAATGGTTTAAAACTGAAGCCTGCTTATAAGCAGAATTTCTGAGTAGAGAAATCACAATAAAATATCAAATTCCTAGGTTCGCATGAGCAGCCTGTTTGAACCTACTTGCTTGCTCTCTCTCCCCTTTACTCTCTTCTCTCTTTCTTTTTTTATTTCCTTCTTGGCAGTCTGAATAATCATAACTGGCAAATTCTAGGCCATTTATTGATAAGTCTGTTCTAGCTACAAATACTTTGATCTTGTCAGAGGACAACCTAATCTCTTGAGTCAGAGTTAGCATGGAGAGGTCAAGTTACCTCTATGAGCATGATACAAAAACCCAAAATGCAAAACTTAATAAGATTGATATATGACTAAAATGACTTATGATGGTGGAGACAGTTCTACCCTTATGGAGTCATCTTTGAATATAACAGAGGTCTTGAGAAACCACAGTTCTTACCATTGGCTTGGGGGGGTGAGTGGTGGGGGAGGCAGGAGGTATTTTACTGTTTCCTCTTTAAACTCTTAGTAAAAGGCTGTTGAGAGGTCCTGACTCAGCAACTTCCCAAGTTACTCAGTCCTTTAAAAAGGTTTAAATGTGACCTCAATTCTGTGCAGCACAGCTTTGTAATCCGTCTTCAATTTGGAAAGCCTAATCTTTAGAGAAACTGAGAGAAAAATATCACAATAATGGTATCTCAGTTTGACAATGAGATTTTCTCCCATAGAGATAAAAACAGACCCCGGGAACAATCTTCAAGTACATTTTATTGTTTTGATAAGACAATAAAATATGAGGTTATAATAACAGTGAGCTACCGTTCCTTCTTCTGGCAGGAAGAGGTAAAGCAAAATATTTTCCAAAGTGGCAAAGTGGACAAGAGCTTCTCTCTGTCCCGTATATGTAGTGCCTAGTTTTAGAAGTGGGATTCCCAGAGCAATGGTTTCTACTGCATGTTGAAAAGGAAGTTGATAATTTAGCTTTTGTCTAAGAGTATTAGTACTGACAAGCTTATTATAGAGAACCAGATCTCCTCCTCCAGTCCTCTCACTCTCTTTAATTTACCAGACTGAAATTGGATAGGACACATGTGTGCCTTGGGTGAATGGGTGGGTCAGATGGGATGGCACACACTGAACAAGCAGAGAAGATTCTGCAGGAATCCTCTCAAAGGTGAAATGTATTACCTTGTTTAGTTTTGTAGTAATTGTCCCCTTTGTTTATAGAATATTTTAGTAGAACTTTGCCATTATGGTGATTACTCCAAAGCTATAATGCATACATACGGCAGATGTGTGTTATCTCACATAATTCTCTTGTCTGTTCAGTGGGCTGGGTATTGATATTTTTATACCTGAACACATCTGAGGCTCAGAGAGGTTCAGCACATTGCCTAAAGTCATTACAGTTAGTAGGTGGCAAAACCAAGATCTAAACCCAGACTTTATGAGTGCAAAGTCCATGCTCCTTCCAAACAGCATCAGGCCGCCTCAGTTGGTAAGGCTGGTTGTGAAACAAGGATGCGATTTATTTAAGAAGCAACAGAAATACAGTTTGGAAGGAAAGTGGAAGGAATTTGGTCATTTCTCTTGCTCATAGATCTACTTCTCTCCTCTCTATTGTCCTTGCCTTCTTCATTCTCTTCATCTTCACTTTTGCCATTCTCATAATTACAATAAATAAGAAAGTTCATTCTTGAGGCAGAAAATGGTGGCAAGGTATGCAGTTGGCTACTTAAAGAAATATGGGGGAAGCTCCTTAATGGCCCCCAACTCAAAACAATCCTTGCCATTCACTTGCCATAGCAGCTGAAATTCCCACTATTAGAGAGTTGCTCCTTTGGGAACTTTGTGTACTTTGTCTCTAAAAGTTATCTTTGAATGTGGCAGTTTATGATGTTATTGACAACTTTTCCCAAGACTTTTGTGCCCAATGTAATCAACACAGAACATACTACTTTTGATTGGTAAAGAAGGAGCATAAAATGTTGAAACAAGCCCTTTGTAGACAGAGAACAGAGCAAGTTCTTTGTGAAAGAAAATCTGAGAGGTGTTAGAATTTAGGACCACAATCCTGGTATGGTACTCTGTGGAAAGTCATCTTAATTTTATTTGCATAGACCCAGGGGAAATGGAGGATGTGCAGACCTTAAAATAGGTTTAATTTCAGCTTAGATGTCAGGAAACCTTCCCTGACTCACTGAGACCAGGTTGTGAGTTCTTGTCCTGAGCTTTTATAAATATCTGCATTTCCCTTTATCCCAGCATGTATTTCGTTGTCATTGTCTACCCAACTCCATCACTAGACAATAAGTTCCTTGAGAGCATTCATTCACTTGAGGAATATTTACAGTGCTAGTATAAAGTTCAGAAGAAAGACTGTGCAGATTAAAATATCCCAAATAGTTGCATCTTTTTTTACTTTTAATTTGGAGGTCCTTTGTAGTGTGGGAAAAAGTAAAACACACTCTTCTATTAATACTTTAGGATTGTAGAGTTGAGTAAATAATGTGTAATCATCTTTCAGTAGAAAGCAAAGGAAATTTACCGGGAAAATATAAGAGGGGGATAATAAATATATTTTAAAATGTTTTCGAGGGAGGAGTAAAACTTCTTAGGAGCTTTTCATTTTTGCTAGGTTACTAAGAATGGAATTCATGATCTCACTACTGACTCAAAAAATGTATAGATAGGTGTGTGGTTCAAAGTGTGAAAGATTTTAGGAAAAGCAAAGAAAGCAATAAAGTGCAAGAAATGGAATGTGCAAGTAGAATAATCATAAAAGAGAGTGGGATTTTAGGGTATTACTAAAATGAAAAAGTGTATCAAATAAGAAGCTATTTGACAATGATTACGTAGAACCAGCAACCATTCCAAAAGATAAATTAAGAAGCAAACAACAAAAGCCTCTCATTCAGAATAATTTTTTTGAGAATTTGCCAGCTCATTACCTGTCTGGAATGACAAAATCCTCTTTGTCCTGATCAGAGAAATTGTGTCCTGATTTGACACAATTAAACCTCTACTGGCCAGATTCTGTCACGGGACCCCATAATTCATTGTACTTAGTAATCACTGGACAAATTATCATGGTCATCAACACAAATGGAAATAGATTTGCCTAGAGGAAAGGTCATCAGTGAATAATAGCCTGTAGACCAAAGCTCTGTAACCTGTTGCAAGTCTGAGCAACTGCTTGGCCTTGGGTCTCTCACATAGTAATTCCTGGCAACCTACCTCTTGCTGTAATACAGAACATGGTAGAAAGTGGATGTAAGTCCATAGACCTTGTATTGGGGAGGTGGGTAGGGGGGAGAGAGAAGTTGCTGACTGGCAGAAAGGCCTTGCTGCAATGTGGATTTACCCCTAAGGAAACCAACCCATCAGTATGAATCTGACAGCACTGTGCACGGTGGTGCTCTAATGAACAACCCTGAACTACTTTTTTCCCCCTCTCTGTTAAGTAATCCTGCAGGGATTACAAAGATGCTTCTAAGATTTCTATTTTACTTCCTTAAATAAACCTACAATTTCAACCTGCTATGAACTGTTGAAATTGCCATTTTTAGGTAACAAATGGTTGAATATAGGCAATTTTACATGATTCAACCTAATTGTTAAATGGTCACGCAGATTTGGTGCTATAATATAACTGTGGGAATAAAGAAAGAATTAAAATGTGAACACCAAATATCTTAATTATTTTTCCTAAGGAAGCCCAATCAGGTTAAAAGAGAAGGCAAATTCCTTTTAGCTGCAATTAGTATTTGTGGAATATCTAATCACATGATGCTACGAAGTGTACACGGTACACAGAAGACACCAACATTACCGTGAGGAATTTATCATCTGTATATGAGGGTTTGGCTAAATATAGAACAAAAACAGTGTTTCCATTTTCCCACCTAGCAGACAAAAATGGCTGTATTATAAAGTGCAACTAATCTCTCACAAAGTACACTGATGCCAGTGCCAGCCATATATACCCAGAAATAACACCATTGGTCTTATTTTGCTGCCCCCTACAACCTCCTTTCACCCCACTAGGCTCTAGATATGTTAGCCTTCTTTTCTGGACTGACCACATAATTTGCAAGACCAATGTGAGGCCTCTTGTTAAAACTTTAAGAATTTCAAGATGGTGACAGCAGAGAATTAAACTGGGGCCCCTTAAGCATGGGGCCATGTGTAACCACCCAGGTTGCATGCCAATAAAGCCAGTTTTGCTTCTTTCTGTTTCTCATATATGCCAAATTCATTCCCCAGCTCAGGGCTCTGGTACCTGGTGTTCTCGCTGTTTGGAATGCTCTTTTCATGGCTAAGGTCTCAGCTCAATGCTTCTTCCTCAGAGAGGCCTTCCTTGACAACTCTGTTTAAAGAAGGCTTTTTTTTTGGTCACTCTATGTGACATCATACTATTTTGCTTTTTTCCCAATATTTTGCTCTGCTGGGTTTTTTTGCAGATTTATTTATAGATTTATTTAAGTTATCTATTTTCCCTCCATTAAAAGGTAAATTCCACAATAGAAGGACTTTATCTTGTTCACTTTGTCTTGTTCAGATGTCTCTTAAAACAGTACTTGGTATGTGTAAATGTCCAGTAAATATGTTTTCGATGAATAAACAAACAAACTAGATTATTTACAAGATATTTCTAATTTATAAAAAGTCCTCACTGGTCTTCAGGTTTTTATATTTTCCAATAGACTCAGCTAATATACACACATGCACACCAACATACATATGAACCAGTGACTGAAGTTCAAAACTTTAGCCAATGCAATACATCAGAACTAGAACGCTCATTGAGCTGTGATTACTAAATGATTTATCTTTAGAAATCATACTACATTTTAAAAATCAACCAGCTTTTAAACTTAATTCTACTATGGCTCTCATAACTCAACAATTTTAAAGAAAAAGTCCAAAGTTGGCATGTATTAAAATGTAGATTGAAGATATCTTTTAGAATAATTTCTAAGAAAATATGATAAATTTTTTTACTTCAACTATGCCTATTGTTCAAAACAGAATATAATTATTAAGACATTGTTAAATGCTTTGAGAAAACTGAATGCAGCTGTAATTTTCCACAAAGTTAATATTCACGTTAGAGTAGTTATATAACAAAAAATCAAAATAATTATACAAGGGTACAAAAACTAGGACTTTGACCCCTGGCAGAAATTGCTATCATGAAATAACCTTGGTTAAATTAACCTGAAGCTCATGTTAGGTTACAAAGCTTCCTGCAACATACTAATTTAATTATATCTTTTGAATTTAAGCGTCAAAGATAATAGCCCCTAAGACTTGACTTTGCTTTTAATGGCTCAACTGATCTGGCTAGAGAGTTGGCACTGAATGCAAATCATCTTTTTGGTGGTTTCTTACTTTATAGCTACAATTAGAAATTAACAAAACAAGTTATAAGCACTGACTGTTGAAGACATTTCTACATATCCAATGAGATATGCAATGCAAACTAAATAGAAGATCATTTGCAATTTAAAATATAATTCTCCATAATGAAAATGTAAAGCAGTAGTTCTGTTTTATTCGGCATGGCAGGTTAGGAATCCCTGTGAAGCTACATTGAAGCAAAGAGTAGATTAATAATTTAATTTAGTTCAAAACTGTGCAATGGGGCACTACAACCTTTTATTCCGTAACCAG